>CM035126.1:21353891-21953891 GCA_020205555.1 Panax stipuleanatus | reverse complement strand
ACAATTCTATTCTGATACTCTATATTATTCAGATGTCTAAACTATTCAGATCTTAACAACTAATTTTATCAAAAATCACCTAAGACTACTAGTGGAGGCTCTATACCGTCCATCGTCCAATGTCCATATCCATTGGATTTAGAGTTTTAGATTTTAACTTTAAGTATTCTAATAGTTTTTAAGTCAAACATAACAATTTCGTTTAATATCCCTCAAATAATTTTTTTTAAGTTGACTTACTGAAATTTTAGTGGGGTATGCACCCTTCCCCAGGCTTGGGTCCGCCTATATTTTAAAGCTTCATGTGCAATCGTAATGAGAAGAATAAGCAAGACAAAATTTCCAACACAAAACATTCAATAGCCCAAACGTAAGCGTATCAATGGAAAGTAAAAAAAAAATTGATAAGCTAGAAAAATCTCAAATTTAATTATGCATTTTTATGATAGATCTGCATCGTACAACAAAGGAAATCGATATTTTTATATAATTTATTGATATTTTCACACGTATGACTCACATACTAGTTAGTATGTTGAATTTTTATTAAGAATAATGCTAGCGACACAACTTATTCTACAACTATTTTATAATTTATTGATGTGACATACTCTACCTCAGTTTTTATGTGGGGCCGAAGACTACATTGAATCAGTTTGTTCATCAATATGCTGAGATGGAGTATGCCACATCAGCAAATTGTAAAATAATTGTAAAATAAATTGTGTCTCTAGCATTATTCTTTAATTAATTAAGAATAATGCTAGAGACACAATTTTTTCTATAATTATTTTATAATTTGCTGATGTGGCATACTCCATCTCAGTTTTTATGTGGGGCCGAAGACTGCATTGAAGCAATTTGTTCATCAATATGCTGAGGTGGAGTATGGCACATCAATAAATTATAAAATAATTATAGAATAAATTGTGTCTCTACCATTACTCATTAATTAATATATGGGTTTTACAGTGTAGAAATATCAAAAAGTGACAGTGAGTTTTCTAGAAAAACTTTAAGTCTTGTTTTTTTTACAAATTTTAATACCAATGTAAAAAAATAATTTCTTTATTTTGTTTTTTTTCCCTTTACTTTCTTTTTACTTCATCCAAACCGACCAAACGGAACCCTAGGGAATTCCCTAGAAACACCTTGATTTATATCTTTGGTAACCGCTCTGCTCTGTTCTGTGTTTTCAAAATCAAAGCAAAACTCATCAAACCAGTTTCTCAGGCATGGAACCCGCAGCTTCAGTGGTGGACAAGATGAAAGGACTAGCAAAATCCACGCAAGACTTTGCTAACGGCATCCTCCACTGGCGCGACACTTCCAATCACCGGAATCCGGTACTTGTTGTATCCCTAATTATATTTCCTTCCCTATTTCTTCATTTTCGTAATTTTGATATCTATAATCGTTTTATTTTTCGAAAAAAATAAGTAATATTGATAAGTCTGCGTTTCTGTTAGTTATATAGTTTTGATTGCTGAAATCGTGTGGCTACACGTATGCATAATTCTGGTTATCCTTTTGGATTTTCATGAATATATAGCACAATTCTTAGAGGAATACCTTTAAATGATAATTGAATCCAGAATTTGGAGACTAAATACACATTCATGGCTTGCATTGTCACTTAATCTAAAAAAACTTAACTGAGACTATTTTCATTTGTAAAAAGGTTACAAATTGAGGTTTCGGAATTCAATGAATCCCGTAATGTAACAACCCGGGTCAAATCCAAGTCCAAATCAAATCATAACATAATGTGGCCCAATGGCTTTCTCAATAGTATTTTTTTTGGTCATTTTAGCCCACTTACCTAAAAGGTCATAATTGAAAGTATTAATGATAGCAGCCTGAATCTTTATATACACATCCAACTATCTTACATGTTATTATGTGGGATTGAGATGTTATAAACACTCTCACTTAAATACGTGACGTTCCTGTCAGGCAGAACATATAGCCACACAAGATCCAGAAACTTTGTCTCTCTAGCCATTGTGAGATAATATTAGAGGCCTACTTGGTCCGCCTTCGTGTCCCCACCTCCGACAACCCAATCGGATGACCTGATATGAGTTTTTGAAAATCGGCTCTGATGCCATATTGTAACAACTCGGGTAAAATCTCAAGTTCGAATCATATCATAATGTAATAAGGCCCAATGCGCTTTCTCAATAGTATCTTTTTGTATCATCTTAGTCCATCACAATCTCACTCAAAAGGTCCTTACTGAAAGTATTAATGATAGCAGCTTGAGTCCTTATATACACATCCAAATATCTCATATGTTACGATGTGGGACTGAGGTGTTACATATACCACCATTGATTAGGTCCAAGCAAGGGCATAAATATAAATTATTATTGACCTTTTTCCAATTCAATGATTGACTTTTTAATTTTTACAATCAAGTGATCAAATCTTTTTTTTTTCACTTGCGTTCAATTGGACACGCCAATTCATAAATTGATGAAGTGGCCCGCTGACTAAGCCAATCAATGCTTATGTGTAATTAAAAATATTTTTTTAATATTTTTTACATTTATTAAACATCAAACGGTAAAAAGTCATAAAAAATCATAAAATTTATGATTTTTTACCCTTTAGTGTTTAATGAATGTGAGATAAATCTTAAATAACTTCTTTTTTTATTTTCACATAAGTACTGATTGCCTTAGTTAGCATTTATGACATGACATGTTCAATTGAACGCAAAGAGGAAAAAATTAAAAGTTTGATCACCTAATTGAAAAAATTGAAAGAACGATCACTGAAGTGGAAAAAGTCAATAGTTTAGGGTAATAATTTATATTTAAGCCTCAAGAAAATGCGAGAAAGGAGAATTGTCACTGTAATGAGAGTAGCAGGTTAAGGTTTTAACTGCCATAAAGTTAAAGAAAACTCACAAAAAGAAAAAATAAGTGCAGACAACAGTTTTGTATAATATTATAAGAGGAAAATGGGATGCCTTCGTTAATATTTTCATTTTTCAGATCTTGGGGATTTAGATTTTTATAAGGCGATGAAGCTTTTTTAAGTATACCACTGGTATCCTATTACCTTTGTTATATGGACTCTTCTCTTGGAAATTACATAAACTTATTGATCAGTATTGATCTTATGTCATGGCCCTATGTAAGTGAATTTGAAGATTAGCTTGCATTTGGTGCTTAAACATATATGCCTCCAAGTAGCAAGACTGATGACATCATATTGATGTATCTGTTGGACTGGTTGGTGGTTACTAATGTTTGAGTACAACATGTTGAAAGCCTTCCATTGCTTGCAAGTGTGGTCTGCACTTAACAGGTTGCAAAGTTTCTACTCTTATTTTAATATTTTGGATTGTAGCATATCATGTAATGCATATGTTATAATACAACTTGAACATTAAACCTTCCATTTTGTTAATGGAAAAAGGTGAGATAGAGGTCTAAGAGGAATGGCATGTCTGTACAGGTCTCTTTAAAACATAATATAAAGAAGTCCTTTCGTAATATCATCAAGAATCAGCGCTATATCATCTTAGCAAAATTGGTTTTCTCATTATTCACATAACAGTAAAAGTTTTTTTTTTAATGAAAAATGTGTATAATCTTTCAATTGCATCAACTATACAGCTAGGAGCACTTTCTGTTAAGTCTGTGGAGATTGGAGAAGGAATAGCTTCTGACTTAAGATTATGGGAAAACCTTCTCCTATTCATCCATATTTAATATTTTCCTCTATACACGAATAAGGGCTGAGGCTTGTATTTTCACATCAGTATCTTTTTTTTACCTCCTCTTGACTGCATATGGGTCGCTTGTGGTTCTGCATAATGGTAACTTAATACATCCTTGAGCCTTATGAGGTGTCTCATATGGATACCACTGCATATGAATTATGAAACTAGAAGTTGCTACCTTTGGCACTTTTAGGGCTGCACACAGTTTACATGATTTAGTTTGAGCTTCTGTAACATTGACGCGATTTAGTTTGAGCTTTGGATCCCGACATGGTAAATCTTAATAGTGAAATGGAGTAGAAAGTAGAAACATGAGTTGGCTTCCTGTTTTTTTGTGGCAAAGTCCTTGAAAGATGACAGGATACCATATTGATATTATATTTGATGCCAATAGTTTGTTGGAGCTTATTTGGAAACACCTTTCATTGAGAGAGAGAGAGAGAGTATTTCTAATTATGCAGTATCGATTCAAGATATTCACACTTGTGATCTTGCTAAATAAGTGCACTTTCTTATTAAATTATCGCAACACAATATTATCCAATCATATACTCGTATAAAACAATCATCCACATTTTATTGTCCAATTTAATTTTTATGGAATTCATGATTGTATCTGTTGAGTTTTTGAACCGACTGATTTCTGCCTTATACCTTAGCACGACTTGCTGACATTGTTAGCTCAAGGGTATGAAAATTAAGTTACTGATTTTCTTTTAATCTATGGGCTCAAGGGCAGGCAGGCAGGCATTATCCAATCAAAACAAAACTCGGAAAAGCGAAAACCGCTTGGACCATCAGCTGAATGTTATTATATCAATTCGGGCACGCAATATATAATATAGTGTTTATTGCAAAAGGCATGAGCAAGTTGTTCCTGCCAAATTATAAATGTTCTTTGTTGTGGTCACCCTTGAAACTTTACTAATTATTTCTTCATTTTTTTTCTTTTTGCTTTTTTCCGTAACTGTTCTGTTCCAGTCTTGAATTTGACAGAATTGCTGCTCCAATAGGTAGCTACAGCTGTATGATGGGGCTTTACAACTCTTCAATGATATGATTTTCAGATTGAAATCTTGAAGCGGTTGCAGAGAGAAGCATTTTCAGATCTCATGAAAATTAGGGACAGACAAGACAAGGTGGAGCGAATGCTTTCATTCTTTAAAGTTTCTAAGGGAAGCTCATTCCAAGAAGTCAGCACTCACTTAAGGGGAGAGGTTGATGTATTAGGGGCATTATTATTGTTCGATCATGTTGATCAACAGCGTCAAGATGCAATCCAGAGAGCAGGAATACGAACTGGTATTGATTCCAGGTTCACTTTTGAGACAACTATTCGGGAGAAAGATACTCTCACAGCAGATTTTGTGGCCAGAGAAAAAGGCCAAAGTGATGTTTTAGGTAGTCCACTTTCACTGGCAAAAGTACATTATGAAGCAAATATTAGCGACTGGTTCTCTGTAGTTGCTACCCCAATGGGAGCTCAATGTAGAGATGTCGGGATCAAAAGAAGCTGTTATCAGGTACAATACGGTTCGTAACATTTAGTGAATTGACTATGTTCCAGTATTCAAAATATGCAAATTGTCTGCATGAGTGGCGATTTGAAATTTGTTTGAGGAACAGTCTGTTACCATATATAGAAAACAATCAGAAAATTTTTGCTTGTGTAGGTACAATTATCAGTTGCAGGACACAGAAGACCACTTGCCGGCAACCAATCATGAGTTGATGATCTCGACTTATATGTGGATATTTACTAATTGCATATAACATTTGTTTCTTTGATCATTTATACTTGTTGATAGGCATGGCATCTTCCAGTCAGGAATCTTGTCTAAAATTCAAAATTTTTATTCAATGAAATTTTAACTGGCCCATGTAGTTTTTTGACCATGAGAATCCTGCATAGCCTCGATTGGCTAGCTTGGCCTCATTGTGAGGGTACACTGATTGTGTTGGTTGTTGCATATGAATTACTTGTAAGGATAGGTTGGCAGCATTTCATGATATCCCAATTTGTTGCAAGTAAATATTTCTCAGGCTTCTGATATTGTTGGTTTTATAATTCTATCTTGCAGGAGAAGGGACTTACTGATTATTCATTTTGTGGGCCTCCTCTTTTGAATGAACAAAGTGGTAGTGCCATTGGCTTGAAGGTGAGAAAATCAAATGTGGTTGCTTCTTTGGCGCAGTTTGTCTCTGGACTGGAAATGCAACCTGATTCTGCCGGACTCATGCATTGCTTTAGCACTTTTGGGCAAGTTATGTGTCAGCTTTCAGGAAGTACAAAACTCTCTCTTTTGGGTATACATCGAGTGCCTAAAATGTCAAATCAACATGTCAACCTTGGACCCATGGTTATTCCCACGGGCATGTTTAAACATGACAAACATCCTGAAATTTCTGTAGAGACATCTAGTCCATTGATTGGGACAAATAGGGAGGAAAATATCTCGTCGGGATCAATTGCTGTGGTGTTGGAGTCAGAGCTTGATGAGAGTACTAGGATAGGAGGTTGGGTCGAGATGAAAAAATCAAATCCAAGACATATACGGTGGGCTGTTACCATGTCTGATTCACCTAATGATGATTTGGGATGGGGTTTAAGCTTGGGCGGATTGGTCCAGGGCCCGAAAAATTGGGACCATTTTCAGGTTGAAGCCTTTCTCAAAATGAATCTGGGTACTAGATTTAGCCTTCAACCAGCTTTTGTGTATGTGATGGATGGTACTACTCAATTTCCTGCCATAATGTTGCGTTCTAGTTGGTCTCTGTGATAATTCTTCAGCATCTGAGATCCTCTGAAACTGTCAGATTTAATTTTTGTTGGGCATGGCTTACTTCATGTGCAGGTAAACTCTGGCACAATTTTTGGCCTCTAATATTGTAATTTTGGTTTTAAAATTACGGCATTTTCATGCTTATGAATTTGATTGACCTCATTATTACAAAATTTAAGAAAGAAGAAAAATTGCTTACTTTTGGCTTTATCAGTGGTGATGAATTATTTTATATAGAACTAACTACTAAGCTTATGGGAGTTCATTGTATGTCATTTACATTACCATAATATTACTATCAGAAGAGAGTTCATTTAGATAGGAGAGATTTTATGGATTTGAATTCTTGCATATACTAACATTTTAGTTGAATTAACTAAACATAAATGATAAGCTACGCTGCATTACACTACACGCCATTTTATATAATTTGACAAAAAAATGGCGGCATTGTGATTCGCAATTTGCCTTAATTCTTGGAGTGGACAGCTAAATTCTCTTTTAGCTGAAGTGTGGCTATCCATCCTTAAGGGTTTCAATTCATCTTAAACTTTAGTTGTTCCCACATATTTATGGAGACCAACCAACTAAATGCTGGATCGAGGAATTTGTCAGCAGAGGATTAAATGAATGTCTAATCTTGTGTTCTTTAGTGACTTTGTTGTGATGTTCTTCATAAGGGTAATATAACAACTCATTCTCTTGTCAAGATGATTTTTCCTTTTATAAGATTGCATTTTTTGCGATAGAGAAGGTTTCACTTTAATTCTATCATATTTGTAATTCTGATTATAAAATTTCTTTGACCTCTCTTCTATATTTTTCCTAAAAAAAAAAGAAAAAAAACAAAGAAAGAGAATCTAAACAAAGAAAAGGTTTGATTTAGATTGCTTTTAGGGCTTTGTTAGGGCTTCTTGAATCTGTTAAGATTTGGTGATTAAAAGTCAATTATTCGCTTGGGTATTTTTTTATGTTACCTTTGTTTACTTTTTTTTTTTTGGAGTTTTGAAATTGATGAATTCATTTAAAATAAATGCTTTTGAAGTATCTTCATGTCTTTGGTTGATTGCTTTTGAAGTATATTTATTTCTTTGCTTGAAAAGAAAAGTGACGAAAGAGTTGGGTATTATCTTACTCGTCAAACTGTATATTCAAGTTATACTCTTTACAAGTGATTGTAGCAGTTAGTTGAGAGGAATATATACATACCTGGGTCATGTTTGTTTGCAAGAATTATAATCCCGAGATTATATTCTCATGGATTATAATCTCAGAACTATTAATCAAGACTATTAATCCTAAGATAAAATAGTCCTAGTTTTTTTATGGGATTATTCATGAGATAACTTAAAGCAATCCCATGATATGTTTGTTTTGTTCAAGATTATTTAAAGGATTGGATAAAACTTACTGTTTGGATTATCACACCCTTACTACTAATAACAAATATATCATATTCTCATTAGTTTAAGTATAGATAGATAGGATAAGATACATCAGACTTTTTAAACAAAGTTACAGGTTAATTATATCGAATATATATATATATTAATTCTTTCGGTTTTATTAACAATTCATAGTTCATAATATTTAAAAATTATTTGATATAATATTATTTGAAAGCATTACCATTTAGACTTTGTCACTAGAGTGTAATATTTATATGAGTTTTTTTTACTGTTTCCAGATTTTATTTTAATTTCTTTTCTTGATGTTTATCAAATTCCAAACATCATGACCATAGCTAAATAGCGTTTGACCTACTGACTTCTCTCGTAGTATTATTACTTTTTTTAGCTTGTTCTCTTCTTTAATATATACATGAAGTTTTAAATTTAATACATCTGTCTTTTAAAATAAAGTTAAATGTTAATTTTGTCTACAAATTTTTAGTCCCAAGTGGTAGAGATTATAATATCTAGTTAGATATGATATTAAATAGTCAAGCCATTTTATTATCCCGAGACTGATAGTCCCAAGTTTATTTTTAAAAACAAACAAGAGACTTGGGATTAATAGTCTAATCCCAAGTATAATCCTTGCAAACAAACATAGCCCTGAGGTATAAATGCTGATATGAGATGGATGGATCGTAATATTATTTTCACACTAATTGATTTGTTAAATTATCTACATACTTTTCTATATTTTATTTGATATTGTATGTTGCGAATGAAGAGCCCTTTTCACAACATTATGCTGTTAAGTTAACTACATATTTTTTCTCTGTTTATTGATATTATACTGTTAAATTATCTACATATTTTTCTATGTTCATACTTAATGATAATTACCTCCCCCTCATATTAAAGTCCCTTCTTTGTCCTATGTTTGTTTGGTCTAGCATGGATAAGTGACATATCTTAATATTCACATTTAAATGAGTATTTAAAAAGTGTTGAATACAAGTTATAGATGAGGACTTCTATAGTTAAATCATAGACACATTGGAGCAATGGCTGCATATAATAATCGAGAGTATTGATAAAAAGCTCTGTATGATATATATGTCAGTCTGTGAGACAGTTGCATTACTTTCTTAAAAGTGTCCTTGTTTCGAAGCAATCTGGTATTACAACCTGATTTCCCTAGTTTGTATGTCTGATATCAGTTTGTTAAGCAGTGAAGCTTTATTTTTATTTATTAGATTTTTACATGTTTCGTGTTTGGTTTAGATTATTGTAGTCTTGTTAGAGGAAAAGGTTGTTTATGTCATAAAGACTATCAGGAACATCTTAGTTAGTAAGATGGAGAAGTGAGGGGAATAAACCCAGTTAGTTATTTGGAAAACTGTATATGATTTTGGCAATTCTTACTATCAATCCAAATTTACCAATTCAGTTTTATGGATATTATCCTTTGAATAATGATATATCTTGCGACTTTATTTGTCTACTTTTTAATTGCAAGTTACGTGGATAATTATGATTGGTAATATTTTAACGACGTATCTAATATGGTGGACCAATTTTAGAATCCTACCCAAATCCCATCCCATGAATTGATATACGTTGCAATCGTAATTCGGCAAAAAACTCGCGCAATACATAGCAGGACTCTTATTCTTTATCTTACAGTTTGTTCTGTAGTGTTTGTGATGATTTTATCTTATTGTCAGTTATTGTTGTGATGATTTGTTCTGTAGTGTTGTGATGATTTTAATATGTATGAGGATGATATACAAGAAAGTGTCAACTAATCCTAATATTGAATGGCTTCGTATGCTGTGGCAGTTTTAGACTATTACAAGACTGCTTTTCAGGGACGAGTTAGCATATGGAAGGCCGAGGCAGTAGCCCTTAACAAGTTTTGAAAATATTGTTCTTTTTATATGCTTTTTTTTTTGTTCGTATTTCGTAAATCCCTCAAGTATTTGATTGTCCCCATAAAGATTTCTTTTAATTTCATAATTGCCCTTATACATACTTTTACATTCACATGCAAACTGTAGTTAGAATTACTTTCTTTATAAAGCATGTTTGCTCATTTATAACATGTATCTCTATTCTTGCACTGTAATGAATTGACATTCTGTGGGATATGGTAACTTATTCTTTCTTTGGTGTCTGATTCCCAGGCTGCTAACTGTCTGAGCCTTCTTGACATGATTAAGGAATGGTATGGGATCTTGATGAAATTCAAAGCCCAAGGAGGAACCAAGCCAAACATGTTTAGGGGTGTAAGCGGTTCGAAAATATGATCGAAAACTCGAATTCGAAGTTGATTCAAGTCGAATTTGATCCATACTCGTTTTCTATTTAATGATACACGAGTCGAATTCGAGTATACTAGTGTTCGCTCAGATTAGGGTTCAAATATTTCATTTTTTTCTTGAACCATACTCGATACCTGTTTGTTGGATCATATTCGAATACTGGTCTGATTCATACTAACAAGCTAAATATGTGATATTTGTATCAATCTTTATAATTTATAAAGTGTAGTATTAAATTGTGTAAACTTGTACTTGAATAAATCAATGAATTGATGGTTAATTTGTATTACATTTTTTGTAATTTCTTTACATAAATAAAAGTAAAAAACTTTTATATATAAATATTAGTTCAATAATCAATTTAGTATGTAGTGGTTCAGTATTAACTGAAATGGTTCATATTCGAAACTCGATTTGAAGGCTCATGAGTAACTTGTTTTGTAAATGAGATGAGTACTTACAAGCCGAGTAGGTACGAGTAATGATCCGAGTTGAATCTGACGCAAAATTAGAAATTCTTTATCGAATTCGAGCTCGATTTTTTCAAGTCAAGCTGAATCTGAGCGTTAGGATGTTCGTTGAGATTTGACTCGTTTACACCCCTAAACATGTTGAATCTAAGGATGGTTTCCTGGCACAATACAACAGAATGGAAGATCTCATCTAGCTCCCAACTATGCTTTTTTTTTTTGATAACCAGGAGTTTCCCGACCGCGGTCGAACTAATCTCCCGCACCCGGGCCTGTCTTTTCATACGGACTTACGCCCGCGTCTTCGTAGCCCCATGATCATTTATGATTTGACAAATTATTGCGGGTGAGAGTCGATCCTAAAATGTCCGGATTGATGACTCATCCCAACTATGCCTTTTGAGAATGCACATTAATTCTCACTGCAGTACACATGAGCAAAAGTGTAAGTTCAGAACTTAGAAGTCATACATACAACATAACATTGCCCTGTTTCGTTCGCCAATTTCATTAGCATTGCAAGCACAATGAACTGACATGTGTACCAATAGTGCTTCCTACAAGTTGAATAAATTTAAGATATAATAATAATCCTACATTTGATTACCAAAAACAGGCAAATTTAAATTGCAAGCCTTTATGACAAGTGTCATCTCAATATTAAGATGTAATACTAAATGGGGGTACCAGTAAGGAAAAGCAAAAACATGCAACTGAAAACAGCATTCGAGGAATTATCCTACAAGTGCAACAAAGCTTCATTATCATATCATTCACCCTAGAAACATTATATTAAAATTTATCCAATTCAAAGTTTTATGTGTGTTTAGTACTTGAATTAACACTCAACACATATGACAAACACTATTTGAATTTAATAAATTCTCTTTTGCTCCTTTCTCTCCCATTTAGGGATGACAATTTGTCCCGTCCCCACGATGATCTCCACGCCCCGCTTTGAATGGAGGCTGTTAACATTTAAATTTGTTCAAAACTTGTCGTCGCCGGATCCAAAAGCGGGATAAATTTGCAAAAAGGAACACATCGGTGATCTGATGGCGGTAGCCGCCGGGGGAACCCTTCAATATAAGAATTAATACAAGGTTTGGAAGAATAAAGCGATTAACAATTGAGGTATTAAGGTTTAGAGCTTATATAATAATATTGTGTGTTTGTATTACACTTCTTGTACCTTGTAATTATAGAGTTTCTACACCGTATTAGGAGGGAAGGATCCGAATTGTCCTTTCTTGAGTCCCCGTAGAAAAGAGATATTTCCATGTAGAGTTTGAATCTTTTATGGATATTACTAGCTAGCTGATACTTGGTTAGCAATTAGGAGTTGGTGAAATGTGACCTTAATAGAGGCGGTGATTTTAACTCTAGCCGGAGATGAGGTCGGGGATAGAGAATCACTCAATGTTATTTATGGAGATGAAAAAAATGATGATATTTATTTTCCCCTAGGGGTGCATATAATTCCGTAAATTTGATTTTTTACCGGTATCGATCAGTTCAGTGAAAAAAAATAAAGTCGGCTCGGTACCGGTATCGTACATGAATTTTGTCAACCATTATCTATCATACCGTGCCGTTTATACCGAATATTTAATTTCTAATTATTTTCATATTTATGTATGTGTAAATATATAATGGGCTAATGACAAAACTGTCTCCTCAACTTTGGACGAAAATTAATTTGATACTCAAAGTTTAAAAATCGTCAATCAATACTTCTATGTATTTAAAAACAATTATTCTGTTCCTTTTTGCCATTCTGACCAAATAAATCGCCGGAGAAAGACACGTGTCAACAAATTAGCTAAATTCTAATAATTGAATGCATATGCACACGCGCGCGCGCGCGCGCACACACACACACACACACACACACACATATATATATATACTTCCTCCATCCCATAATAACTGCCGTTTTAGCTTCATGCACATGGATTAAGAAAGTTATTTAATGCTATCATTTATTAATTAAAATTTGTGTAAAATTTCATCACTACTCCTTTATGGGAAGTTGAAAACTATTAATACAAGGGGGAGAATTTCTTGGGACAATGAGAGAAGGTAGGGGTGATATAGGAAAGTAAATAATTTATTCTCCTAAAAAGTTGTAAACGACAAATAAATTGGGAAATTTTTTTTTCTTATAAAACGACAATTATTATGGGATGGAGGTAGTATTCAATATCAGTATACGCAATATCTTGACAAGTTTCATCTAGAAAAAAAATGTAGTCGATCCATATGAATCCATACCCATAAACAGTTGCAACAATCGATTTTTAAAGGAGAAGGAAGAAAAATAAAATCAAAAGCAAACCCATCTTGTTCTTCGCGATCCAAAAGAAGTTACGTCGTGTTCATCTTGTTGCCGCCAACCAAGGCTTAATTCTTCGACGAGCTCAGCCATAGCCGCCGTGAGAAGCTTTGTGACTTTTAAATGAGGCGGCAACTTCTAGGTCTTAGATCCAATAATTTTAAATCTGAATCTTTAAATGGAGAGGATCCGGATCCCCTCTCTTCATTGGTTGACGTGGACCATGTGGGCTAACACACTCTGATACCGTCAATACCCTCTAAATTACATATTTAGTTTTCAGGTCTTAGCCCGACGTAAGACTTTATATCTCAACATAGATAATTCGTAAGTAAAGTAGTATAAAATCATGTTACGATTCCCATATATATGTTATAAACTATGGGAGAGCCACACCTTAAAAGCTGGCTCTCCCATGGTTTATAACAATTGGTATCAGAGCCGTCTACTACCTCCCGGTTGCAATCGTGCGGCACGGGTGGTGACGTAGGTATTGCAGTGTTCGTCCGGGGCTAGATCCGTCTAGCGCAAAGCCAGCTCGCGTGGGCGCCAGGACTGCGGAGCGTGGTGGAATGTTATGATCCTAGTTGCAAGGTATGGAATTTGTGTCCCACATCGATGAAATGGAATTTTGATGTGGGATATTTATAAACTTTGGGCTCTCTAACCTTAACAGCTAGCTTTTAAGGTGTGATTCTCACATGGTTTATAACAATATAATCTCAACATAACGTGTTAATTAATTAGAATTAATTTGTTAAAATGGGATTACAGTTTTTGATCATAAGAACCCGACGTTTTCGTCCAATCCAAGTAGTTGTCCATGGAGGATCTCCAGAGACCACACCATAACCTGCATTTGTGTACAATTTACGAGCGCCCTAAGTCGTCTTCATAAGCCCTTAGGACAAGATATGTACAACCCCATACAACTGCTAGCATATCACATGCTTTTAGCAATGAACTACCTACCTTTTGCCTCCTGCATGTCAATCATATAAATATTTCCAGTTACTTGTTTTTTTTTTTGGGTACACCCTCCCTCCGTCCCTTAATTTAAGTCATTTTAGAGAAATATTTTTATCTTTTCGTATACTTCCTCTGTTTCAATTTATAAGATCATTATTGACTTTTGAAATATAATTTTTAACATTTTCAAATTCAAAATTGAGATGATTCATTAAAAATTACTCCATTCGTCCCCAAAATGACGACTTACGTGGTAAAAAATATTGTCCTCAAAAGGATGACAAAAGTACTCTATAAATTTTTATTTGGACAAACTTGCCCTTGACTAACTATCATATTTTACTTACGTCGATAGTCAACTAGTCACATCACTAATTCTCTCTCTACTCAAAACCCAATTAAATATATTATTTACCCATACAAATATCAAGTCATCACACTACTCGATGACAAGGGTAGATTGGGAAAAAAATAAATACTCCTAATTTTTTTTCCACTATCTTAATTTGTGTGAAATTTGTACTTTTGTCATCCTTTTGGGGACAGATGGAGTATGAAACAATAAATCTTATAATTAATAATATTTTTTAGAGAATTTACCGTATTTATTATTGTATTGACTAAAATTAAAGCTATTTACGTCAATTTTGAGTTTGAACATCTCCCAAATTGACTCCAAAAAAATCAATAGTGAGCTTGTATTTTGGAACGGATATGAAGTACTATTTTACAGAATAAAATTTCATTTATAGTAAATCTTATTTTTTCTTCCTTAGACTTTATGAAATACTAGTAGATATATATACCTGAAGTTGTTTAAAACAGCAATTCCAGATACATAAAGATATTCATCTTCTCCAGGGAGATGTTGAAGAACATCTTCATCCCGCAAGAATGTGACATCAACTACTCCCACAAGAGTCTCGGGTGTTTCAGTTGAGGCCTCTGCAACTAAACATGCATACCTGTTTTCATTCAGTAATACCAAATTTTATCAGAATTACAAACTTACTTTAATATTTGATGCCTATATGTGTTTTGAATTTCTTAACATGTGCCCTAAGCACACAGTTCAAGAGAATATTTTCTTGAATTGTGTTCATATTCCATTGAACTTGGTGCAAATGGCAGAAATCAAGGGAATATTTTCTTGAACTGTATGCTTAGCATGTGCTCTAATGACACATGTTAAGAGGACCCGTTGTGTTTATATGACTATCACATCTTGCACGGTTTATTTGGTAGTCGCGATTAACAAACACGTGGAATCATCTGCGAAATTATGTTTCAATAGGCAAGTCTCCCAAGTTAGTTATATATTGAGTTTTCAAGTCTTAGTTGTTCGATGCGGGGTCAATTTTAATTGGATGACTTGGAGCATGTGGGGCCGTTGAACCTGCACATGAATGGTGTTTGCTCTGATACCATATTGAAGCATCCAACTCAAAATCAATTGATAATGAGTGGAGTAGTGTCTCCAGTTATATACTGAGTCTACAGGTATTAGTTGTCCGATGCGAAACTTTCAATTTTAGACTTGTCAATTTTTTATAAACTTGGAAATTCCCTGCCTATTGACATTTGAACGCCCATTGGGCCAAATTGCATTTTGTAACTAAAACTAAAATACTAATGCAAGACTTTCTTCATTTTCATATTTTATGGATGTAATAATAAGTTGCTATATTTTCTAGAAAAGAAATCACTTTTTTCTCTTTCAAAAATTAAGATTTAAATAAGACACATTTAAACCCAAAAATTTTAAAAAACGAAATTTAAATATCGACATTAAATTTTGAGAAATAATTTATATAGTGACTAATTTATGACAAATTTGGATAAAATAAAAATAGTAATGCACTGGTTCCCTTCTTTATTTCTTCTTATCCCATGTATCCACATACGGTTTTTTTATCTGATGTTGACATAAATTTGTTGTTATTATGCAGTAGTACTCTAAAATTATACTAAAATTTTTATGTTAGACAAGAATTGATAAAAAGGAAAATAAAAAAAAGTATACTTAAACTGTGTAATATGCAAAACTTAATATTCCAAAAAAAGAAAAAGGGAATTGAAAAGGTATGGCCTTCATCATTTCCACATAAAGGGAGTAAAATGGAGTTGCTAGCAAAAATATTTACCTATCTGTTGGTGAATTTCTTAGTCTGTAAATGAGTCCCTGAAGCACTTCAGCCTGCAGAAATGCTACCAATGGTTTAGGAATTTAACCTCAATGATGATTATATTAATACTTAAAAAAATAAATAATTAAATGGGAAAGTAATTAATTAATTACCAACCTTAAAGAACTCAAAGAACAAATCATTAAAGAAAATGAGTGGTTCATAAAATGCTTCAGCTTGAACTTGAGCTACCTTCCTCATCTCATCATCCTTTTCAACCATCCTCCTCACTTGCCATCCATACTCAGTCACCAAATTCCCAAATTGCCCTTTTCTATTTCCATACTTTTCATTTAGCTCCAACTGATCAACTTCTTCCTCTGCTGCTGCTGCTGCTGCTGCTGCTGAGGAGGAGGAGGAGGAGGAGGAGGTTGAAGAAACAGCACTACAGCACTGAATAACATTATCATACCCTCTTCTTCTTCTACTTTTCAAATTAGTCCTGGCAATTCTCTTTCTTTTCCAATTTCTTTGAACATCAATCAAACTAATATAAGTAGTACCAATTGTTGGGCCTCTATATCTCCATATTTCTGTAGAGAATAACCCTTTGGAAATATTGAAGTGGTTTGGTTTCAAATAATTAGCCATTTTTCTTTTTCTCTGTTTGGCAAATGAGAAACCATTTGATAAAAAATAAATTTGTTTATCATATTTGGCTTGTATGGAAAATAGAAGTTATGGTGGTGAAGGATTACCAAGGATAAGAGATGAATGTGAGTGGTTATGAAGTTATGCTTGACATAGAGCATACAATGAGTATGACCCACATAAAAAAAATATGCGTCACTTCCAATATATAAAATTAACCGTAATAATATATATTGCGAATATTTACATTGATTTTTTAATTATCAGTTATTTGGATAAGTACTGATGTTAATTATTTTTGAGGAATATGTAATAAGTGAGATCCTTTTATAATTTCTATCAATCTCATGTATTGATAACTTTCGCAATTATAATTCGAGTTAAATTTATCACAATATATAATAGAACTTTAAAATCAATTGAGAAAAGAGCAATACCAAGTTCTCCCACTAAAACCATTTAAAACTTTATTGTTCAAAGTATATCCAAATTTCTATAAGTGTACCATCTCAAATAGGGAGAAGAGTGATTAATAAGAAAATTTGGAGGTTCTTTAACAAACTAAAATATAGAAAATTGATATTTTTATACGTATGACCGACATATTAGTTAATAAAAATTTGACATATCAATTAATATGTGAGTCTTAAGTGTGAAAATATTAAAAAATAATATAAAAATATCAATCACCTAAATATATAGCCTTTTTTATGGTGTAATATCATAAACTTGAGCCTATCCTTAAAATTGAAATGTATTCTTAAGATTAAATTATAATAATATAAGTTCTTAACACATTAAATATAATTTTGGACTTATATATTAAGCTGGAATACTAAGCTAGACTTTTAGACACAGAGCCTCGTCAAAGAGATGGGATTATCATCATCAAAACGAGTTTCCCAAACCCTGCGCGACTCGATAGACTTCAACTAAGCATGTGACTCAGTATTCGAAGAGTGCTTAGCCCTAACTCAGCACGCATTCCCAGGCGTTAAACCCTACCAACTCGCTTCCGCCTCGGATCGCCTCCACAACTCCCTCACTCTAATCCACTATCCTCTCGTTCAAAAGTGGGTCCCAGCTCCCCCTTCTTGCTCCCAAGTCGACAAAGCGCTCCGATCCGTCATCCGCCGGTTCGATCTGCCTGAGGAAGAAACCGCGCTCGGATCGGCCGAATTTAGGGCATTTGGGGTGGAGCTGTTCGCGGACGCCGTCGTTTCGAACGCCGGAAAAGCAGTTCTGGTTCGAGTGCCGATTGGGGTGGCCGGAATTGCGGGGATCGGGATGGCGACTCGGTCTGGGAAGGACTTGGTTGGGACGGCGATTGGAGTCTACGCGCTCGGTGTTGCGACGTCGATTTACCTTAGTTTAGCTGGTTAAATTTTTTTTTTTTTAATGTGACTGGTGAAGAGATGGGCGGGTAGGATGTGTCTCTGAAAGTTTTGTGGGTCCATCTGTCCGTGACTGTTGTGCTTTCTGCAGATGTTATCTTTGTATATTGAGTCATCAATAATTTTGGGGGACAGTGTTTGCGGATCGGTTTAGTGACCGTGTTATCGGCAGATTCAAGGTATGCATATATATATATATATATATATATATATAATATATTATACGTATATTGATAATATATATGTGTAACACTCCCTTTTTAAAATAAAAAGAGAGATTACTCAAAATATAACATAAGTGAATGAAAGATCTGTGTCACGAAAGAATAGTATTTATAACTAATAAATACCAAAAGGTCAAACAAGAAATAAATGTTAAATTGGCTCAAACTATACTCTGAAATATTTATTACAATTCCGAACAAACTAATGTATCATAACCTAAAGAGAATATATCTAAATCATTGGATCGAATGGAGCTCTTATCACACTTGTTCTTGATTCTCCTGAATACCTGTCGGAGGAAAAATACAGCATGAGCCAAATGCCCAGTACGGATACATAGAATATAAAATAGAGAACTGAAATAATTAACTCAATTAATGAACTGAATTGAAACGAATAAAACTAACACAATGAAATAATAAGCTGAATCAAATGGCTGGGGTTATTTAATACCGAGCTCAAAATAAAATAAAAATATACATTGTCACACATGCAAGTTAAATAATGTTACACAGACAAGTCACACACATTGGACCTCGAATCCAATGCATGCAAAATCGGAAGGCGTGTTTGGCACAAATATTTTCACTCTGCAGAACAGAACAGAACAAAAAATTAGAGTCGATCCATACGCCTCTTACAACAAAACTGTGACGCCCCCCAGAATAGGTCCATTCAACCCAACCTATTCTGAGTCGTCAAATACATGGTACAGAATTCAAATACAAACTTTATATCATACGGTCGTGCAAAATACGACCACACAACTGTGAGTCTCAATACAAATATGTAGAAAATATTAAGATTTAAACTAAGTCCTCATTACAATTATTATCACACTATTTATCAGAAATAGTGAGGACTATTACTGCTCTAACTCGGACCATCACTCTGTCCCCCGACTAGTTCCCGCAACATTCTCATTTTCTGAAGAGGACAACAGATGAAAAGGGTGAGCTCAACTAGCTCAGTAAAGAATATTATGACTAAGATAATGGAAAATAAATTATCGTTAGCCTTCAATAAATCAGATAAAATATAATGGACAACCAATCTTAGATCAATATTCGCAGCGAAAATAACAAATCATTAGAAGAGTTAAGCAGAGAATGAAGTCTACTATCTTCTATGATTTAAAAGTTCATCATCAATATTTTATCCCTGTAACATCAATCAATATACATCTCGAATCAACATTCATCTTTGCACTACAGGCCAAAGATATTCATTTGTATCATCAGTGGTCATGTTCATCTCAACACCTGTCATCTTTGCACTACAGGCCAAAGATATTCATCAGGTAATCATTCATCTTTGCTCTACAGGCCAAAGATATTCATCAAGTAATCATTCATCTTTGCTCTACAGGCCAAAAATATTCATCAGGTAATCATTCATCTTTGCTCTACAGGCCAAAGATATTCATCAAGTAATCATTCATCTTTGCTCTACAGGCCAAAGATATTCAGTTACATCACCTTTTAGGACTGAGAATGATGAAAAATATTTTAAAAAACGAATCCAGTGAGATAAAAGACAAAAATTAAGGATTAGTATTTTAGTATATCCAATTCAAAAATACCCCGTAATAATTAATTATGGAGCAAAATTCAAGAATAGAGCTCAAAACTTGGATACAATCAAAGATAGTAACCTTAACAAGCAATTTGGACAAATAGAAAAAAATTTAATTTTTTCGTGAATAGTGCCGTATACGTGAATAGTAATCCCGACGGAAAAAGTAAGAATTTCAACATAAAATCCATGACAATATTTCTGTATAATGATATTGAAAAGAATAACATCATTTACGAAAGAAAATAACATCCCTTATCTCAAAAAGATAGTACCTCTAACTGGAATATCGGATATAATATCGAAGAAAATTTGCACTGAATAGCAACACTCAAAGTATTGAAATACTCACAAAAATACGCTCGATATTATAGAGAGAGAAAATTTCTGATTCTAGTGTGATTTTCAATTCTAACCTAAGCACCCTATTTATAGAAAAAGCTTAGGATGCCAAAGGAGACTAAAATAATAAAATATTATTTTTTTAAAAAAATTCTCCAGCCGCCGGCTGCTACCAAAAAAATCAGATTTCAACAAAAGTGGGGCCCACCCATTAAATATATATATTTTTCGAAACTTCAATAATTCATAACAAATAGCCCCTTCGTCAGAAAAATACAAATTCTATGTCCTCCCATAGAAAATTTAATTCTCTACAACTTTGCAGAAGCAAGTTTTTTCAAATTCCAAACATAAATTATCCGAAATCCATAAACAGATGATTTCTCACACCAAAATATTGATAAAAACTCATCAGCGCCAATTCCTTCTTTAATATCCACAAAATAAATATTTCCTTATCATATAAATCAATAATTAATTATTCGCAAATAATATTATAGAACTACAATATTAACAACCAGGTCGTTCCCAGGACAGAGGGGGCCTTCCGATAAGAACTTCTCCTTACTGGCGCGCAATTAAATAACCCCTCCTAGACAGAACTTCCTTAGACATTGTCAATAATTCTATCTATTAATATTATTCAAATAATATGAATTATTGAGTTGATAACGTGAAATACTGTGCAACGACAATTATTGAATCAATACTACAAAATATCAACTGTAGTCATTATTGAATCAATCATAAAAAAAATAGCAACGTAGCAATTATTGAGTCAATAAAATATCAATGTAACAATTATTGAGTCAATAATATAAAATATCAACGTAGCAATTATTGAGTCAATAATATAAAATATTGAACAGTAATTACTGTAACAATAATTGAGTAATGGCTTCTCACGTAAGACTCAATAATTTAAAATACTGTGCAATACCGTGTGCTACTGTGCAACACCGCGTATCACTGTATTTTAATCACCGAGTATTTCAACAGTACTAACGGTAACAACCACGCCGTTATTTTGTAAAGAGTTATTTCTGTCGCTTTCTATATCCGACAGTTATTCCGTTGTGGGGGCCCACCAATAGCTGCGCCGTCGTACGAATATTCCCCGACAACAAGAATATTCCACGACCAAACGAATATTCCCCGACAACAAGAATATTTTATAACCACTTGCTCATTTTAAAAATGTTTGCACATTTCACCCATAACTTTCATATTTATCAAATCAACACCTTATTATTTCGAAATAATATATAAAGAAAACTAAATCTTTATTCATAAAAATTGGGGTCTTACAACCTCCCCTCCTTATGAAATTTTGTCCTCGAAATTGACGTACGTACCTGGTATGTCGAAAAGGTAAGGATACCTCGCTTTCATTTCCGATTTCAATTCCCAGGTCATTTCCTCAATTGTATGATTTCTCCACAAAATTTTAACTTGAGGTATAATTTTCGAGCGTATGATATGCTCCTTCCTATCCAAGATCTTGATAGGTACCTCCTCGTACGTTAAATCTTCGGCTATCTCGTCTGGTTCTAACTCAATAATGCGGTTTGAATCCTTCACATATTTACGTAACACGGATATGTGAAACACGTTATGAACACGAGACATGCTTGGAGGTAAAGCGAGTCTATAAGCCACATTTCCTATTCGGTCAAGAATCTCAAATGGACCAATGAATCGTGGGTTAAGCTTTTCTCTCTTCCCAAACCTTGTAACTCCCTTCCATGGAGCAATACGTAATAACACATGGTCTCTCACATTAAATTTCACGTCCTTTCGATGAAGATCCGCATAACTCTTTTGTCGATCTTGTGCTGTTTGTATACGTTGTCGAATCATTTGGATCTTTTCTGTAGTCATACGTACTAACTCTGGTCTCAACAATGTTGCTTCACCCACCTCATCCCAACATACTGGAGAACGACACTTTCTCCCATACAACGCTTCGAATGGAGCTACGCCTATACTTGCCTGATAACTGTTGTTGTAGGAGAATTCTACCAATGATAAATACTTATCCTAACTCCCTTTGAAATCTAGAACACAGAGTCTCAATAGATCTTCAAGAGTTTGGATAGTCCTTTCCGATTGTCCGTCTGTTTGAGGATGATAAGCCGAACTGAATCGTAAATCCGTGCCCATAGCTTTCTGCAAACTGATCCAAAATCGTGAAGTAAATCTGGGATCACGATCCGAAACTATGGATACTGGCATGCCATGCAACCTCACAATCTCATTCACGTACATATGAGCAAGACGTTCAAGGGAATAAGTCTCTCGTATCGACAAGAAATGAGCAAACTTGGTTAATCTATCAACAATAACCCAAATCGCATCTAAGCCTTGAGAAACCTTGGGAAGATCCGTAACGAAATTCATCGTAATGTGTTCCCACTTCCATTTCGGAATCTCTAGTGGTTGCAATGGACCCTTCGACACTTGATGCTCCGCCTTTACACGTTGACAAGTTAAACATCTCAAGATGAACTCCGCGATCTCTCTCTTCATATTGCCCCACCAAAATGTATGTCGAAGATCACGATACATTTTAGTACTCCCAGGATGGATTGCAAACGGTGTGTTGTGTGCCTCCATCATGATTCTATACTTCAAGTCGAAATCGTTAGGAACACAAAGTCTGGAGTTGACTCGAAGTATTCCATCTTCATCGATTCTCGCTTCTGAAATTGCACCTTCTTCATCTTCATCAGCTCCGCATCCGTAGCTTGAGCAGCTTTAACTTTATCAATCAAAGCTGGTTCTACGCGTATACTTGACATCATCGCACTCGTTCCCACATATGATCTTCTACTCAACGCGTCAGCTATCACGTTCGCTTTTCCAGGATGGTATTGGATAGTATGATCGTAATCTTTCAACAGCTCAAGCCAACGTCGTTGCCGCATGTTGAGTTCCTTCTGAGTGAAAAAATATTTAAGGCTCTTATGATCCGTATAAATCTTCACTTTCTCTCCGTACAAGTAATGTCTCCAGATCTTCAACGCGAAAACGACTGCTGCCAACTCTAGATCATGAGTAGGATAATTCCTTTCATATTCTTTGAGTTGTCGCGAGGCATATGCTATGACTTTTTCATGTTGCATGAGAACACATCCTAACCCTTTGTCCGAAGCATCGCTGTAAATAACAAATTCATCCGAACCAGATGGTATTGTCAGAACAGGTGCCGAAATAAGTCTCCTCTTGAGCTCTTGGAAGCTCTTCTCGCATTCCTCTCTCCAAACGAATTTCGTATCTTTCCGAGTCAACTGAGTTAATGGAGTAGCGATTCGAGAAAATTCCTCTACGAACCTCCGATAGTAACCAGCTAAGCCCAGAAAGTTTCGTACTTCGGTCACCGACTTAGGTTGCTCCCAGTTTTGTATTGCTTCAATCTTCTCCGGGTCCACAGATACTCCACGTTTCGATACCACGTGCCCAAGGAATGCTACTTCCTCAAACCAAAACTCGCATTTCTTCAGCTTGACATATAGCTTGTTCTCACGAAGCTTTTGAAGTACTAACTTCAAATGGTGTTCATGATCTTCACGATTTTTAGAATAGATGAGGATGTCATCAATAAAGACAACAACGAATTGATCTAAATACTCTTTAAATACACGGTTCATCATATCCATGAAAGCAACAGGAGCATTAGTCAATCTAAAAGACATGACTAAGAACTCATAATGCCCGTACCGTGTTCTAAAAGCAGTCTTTGGAATATCCTCAGTTTTAATTTTCAACTGATGATATTCAGAACGAAGATCGATCTTTGAAAAGAATTGCGCTCCTTGCAACTGGTCGAACAGGTCATCAATACGAGGTAACGGATACCTATTCTTAATGGTGACATGGTTCAACTCCCGATAGTCAATACAAAGTCGTATACTCCCGTCTTTCTTCTTTACGAATAAAACAGGAGCACCCCAAGGAGACGTACTAGGACGAATAAAATCGATATCTAACAACTCTTGTAATTGGATCTTTAACTCCTAAAGTTCAATAAGAGCCATTCGATATGGGGTTTTAGAAATGGACTTTGTATCGGGCTCAAGGTCAATAAAGAATTTAACTTCACGTTCTGGGGGTAGACCGGGAAGTTCTTCGGGAAATACATCAGGAAACTCATTAACAACGAAAATATCATTCAAATCTGATGTATTCTGATTTAGATCAGTGACATGAGCTAAGAAAGCTTGACATCCGTTTTTCAATAAACGAATAGCCTTGGGATTTGAAATGATATTGACTGATTTTGGTGGTTTGAATTCGCACAACAGGTTGATTAGGAATATGAAAACTAACAACCTTACGAAAACAACCAATTTTGGCATGGTAAGTGGTTAACCAGTCAATTCCTAAAATCACGTCAAATGCAAGTATTTTCAAAGATATAAGATCAACAGGTAAGGTAAGGGTACCAATCTGAATCAAGCAAGATTTGTAAACTGTAGATGTAACAAAGGTTTCTCCTAACGGAGTTTCAATAAATAAGTCAAAGTCTAATTTATCAGAAGTCAATGTTCAAACGTTGAGCACAAGCATGTGAAATAAAGGAATGGGTAGCACCGATATCTAACAAGGTATAAACTTCGCAAGAGTTTATGATCAGCTTACCTATAATCACCTCGTGTGGATTCCTCGCGTTTTGGGCTGTCACGACAAACGCTCTTTCAAGAATCACCGACTTTGACTTGTCTGCAACCGCCTTTAGAATCACCACCCCCGCTGAACTTGGTTTCGCAACAGGACAATCTCGAGCTATATGTTCTTGTTTTTCACAGTTATAGCATCCTTTGAATTGTTGTGGGCAGTTTGGGCTGATATGTCCCTCTTTCCCGCATTTAAAGCATACGACCGGTGGTCGTTCTCCTCCCCTCGAAACAGTTGATGCTGGTGCTGATGTCGACGTCTTCGCGTTCTCATTGTTGTACCTTCTCTTTTTGAAATCTCCTCCCGATTCGCTTGTTCTACTATCATGGCCACGATAACCACCGGAGTGGTTACCGCTTCTGTCATACTTTTCTCCTCGCTGGTTGTCATTGCTCCGATGACTGCTGCCACCGGTACGACTTTGGTTGTGGTCCCTCGGTTGAACATAATCATTATCTCGTTCTAATAACTGGGCCCTGTTTACTACATCCGAATATAAAGAAAATTTATGAGAAATGAGGTATTGACGTATTTCGGGTTTCAAACCTCTTAGAAACATCCGCGTCATTCGTTCCTCATTCTCCACCAAATAAGGTGCAAACCTGGACAGCTCCGCGAACTTAGCCTCGTACTGGGATACCGTCATGTTATTTTGTTCGAGTCTAATAAATTCTACTTCCTTCATATGACGAATACTTTCAGGAAAGTACTTGTCATTAAATAATTTTTGGAACGCTTTCCAAGACATCTTGAGTGCGGCAGGCTGGGTACGTTTCACAGATTCCCACCAGTAATCTGCCTCTCCACGGAACATAAACGTGGCGAATGGAACCTTCTGTTCCTCCGTGCATCCCAAGACATCAAATATCTTGGTAATTTGTTTAATCCACGTCTCCGCCTTTATCGGATCTGGTTTTCCCAGAAACTCTGGTGGTCCCAATTCTTTGAACTGCTTGGCAGTAACAATTCGCATGTTGTTATTATCTCCACCTGTATGTTGCACACGAGTCTCCCTAGTCTGATTTTGCATAAACTGCAAAAAACTTCTAAACATCTCATCGTTTATCGTCTGACCAACGTTATTTTCAGGATGAACATTGCATTCTTGTTGCACGTTCTCCTGGTTAACGATTAAAGGTGTCTCCACGGTCTCATTCACTTCGCTGTTAACATTCTCAGCTGCCATTCTCAAATACTGCCATAAAACAAGGGTTAATTAAACAAATAACATCCCACATATAAATCCTATGCTCCGACTGACCAATTAAATACCCCATAAGCTTAGGTAGGACACACTAGCGAAGGATTTACTCGTCTCTCCCCTCCTAGTTCTATTCCCCGATCTCCGCCAGAGATCATATCCCTAAGCTCTGATACCAACTGTGACGCCCCCCAGAATAGGTCCATTCAACCCAACCTATTCTGAGTCGTCAAATACATGGTACAGAATTTAAATACAAATTTTATATCATACGGTCGTGCAAAATACGACCACACAACTGTGAGTCTCAATACAAATATGTAAAAAATATTAAGATTCAAACTAGGTTCTCATTACAATTATTATCACACTATTTATCAGAAATAGTGAGGACTACTACTGCTCTAACTCGGAACATCACTCTGTCCCCCGACTAGTTCCCGCAACATTCTCATTTCCTGAAGAGGACAACAGATGAAAAGGGTGAGCTCAACTAGCTCAGTAAAGAATATTATGACTAAGATAATGGAAAATAAATTATCGTTAGCCTTCAATAAATCAGATAAAATATAATGGACAACCAATCTTAGATCAATATTCGCAGCGGAAATAACAAATCATTAGAAGAGTTAAGCAGAGAATGAAGTCTACTATCTTCTATGATTTAAAAGTCCATCATCAATATTTTATCCCTGTAACATCAATCAATATACATCTCGAATCAACATTCATCTTTGCACTACAGGCCAAAGATATTCATTTGTATCATCAGTGGTCATGTTCATCTCAACACCTGTCATTTTTGCACTACAGGCCAAAGATATTCATCAGGTAATCATTCATCTTTGCTCTACAGGCCAAAGATATTCATCAAGTAATCATTCATCTTTGCTCTACAGGCCAAAGATATTCATCAAGTAATCATTCATCTTTGCTCTACAGGCCAAAGATATTCAGTTACATCACCTTTTAGGACTGAGAATGATGAAAAATATTTTAAAAAACGAATCCAGTGAGATAAAAGACAAAGACTAAGGATTCGTATTTTAGTATATCCAATTCAAAAATACCTTGTAATAATCAATTATGGAGCAAAATTCAAGAATAGAGCTCAAAACTTGGATACAATCAAAGATAGTAACCTTAACAAGCAATTTGGACAAATAGAAGAAAATTTAATTTTTTCGTGAATAGTGCCGTATACGTGAATAGTAATCCCGACGGAAAAAGTAAGAATTTCAACATAAAATCCATGACAATATTTCTGTATAATGATATTGAAAAGAATAACATCATTTACGAAAGAAAATAACATCCCTTATCTCAAAAAGATAGTACCTCTAACTGGAATATCGGATATAATATCGAAGAAAATTTGCACTGAATAGCAACACTCAAAGTATTGAAATACTCACAAAAATACGCTCGATATTATAGAGAGAGAAAACTTCTGATTCTGGTGTGATTTTCAATTCTAACCTAAGCACCCTATTTATAGAAAAAGCTTAGGATGCCAAAGGAGACTAAAATAATAAAATATTATTTTTTTTAAAAAATTCTCCAGCCGCCGGCTGCTACCAAAAAAATCAGATTTCAACAAAAGTGGGGCCCACCCATTAAATATATATATTTTTCGAAACTTCAATAATTCATAACAAATAGCCCCTTCGTCAGAAAAATACAAATTCTATGTCCTCCCATAGAAAATTTAATTCTCTACAACTTTGCAGAAGCAAGTTTTTTCAAATTCCAAACATAAATTATCCGAAATCCATAAACAGATGATTTCTCACACCAAAATATTGATAAAAACTCATCAGCGCCAATTCCTTCTTTAATATCCACAAAATAAATATTTCCTTATCATATAAATCAATAATTAATTATTCGCAAATAATATTATAGAACTACAATATTAACAACCAGGTCGTTCCCAGGACAGAGGGGGCCTTCCGATAAGGACTTCTCTTTACTGGCGCGCAATTAAATAACCCCTCCTAGACAGAACTTCCTTAGACATTGTCAATAATGCTATCTATTAATATTATTAAAATAATATGAATTATTGAGTTGATAACGTGAAATACTGTGCAACGACAATTATTGAATCAATACTACAAAATATCAACTGTAGTCATTATTGAATCAATCATAAAAAAAATAGCAACGTAGCAATTATTGAGTCAATAAAATATCAATGTAACAATTATTGAGTCAATAATATAAAATATCAACGTAGCAATTATTGAGTCAATAATATAAAATATTGAACAGTAATTACTGTAACAATAATTGAGTAATGGCTTCTCACGTAAGACTCAATAATTTAAAATACTGTGCAATACCGTGTGCTACTGTGCAACACCGCGTATCACTGTATTTTAATCACCGAGTATTTCAACAGTACTAACGGTAACAACCACGCCGTTATTTTGTAAAGAGTTATTTCTGTCGCTTTCTATATCCGACAGTTATTCCGTTGTGGGGGCCCACCAATAGCTGCGCCGTCGTACGAATATTCCCCGACAACAAGAATATTCCACGACCAAACGAATATTCCCCGACAACAAGAATATTTTATAACCACTTGCTCATTTTAAAAATGTTTGCACATTTCACCCATAACTTTCATATTTATCAAATCAACACCTTATTATTTCGAAATAATATATAAAGAAAACTAAATCTTTATTCATAAAAGTTGGGGTATTACAAAAACACCAAATGGTCAACTCCCACCGGAGCACAAAATGGAGACGCCGTGGACTGATCACACCGTCACGGAAGGTGTCATGTCTCTCGTGCCAAGACGACATGCATGTGGTACCCCCACAGGTGGTTATAGCTCAGGTATACCTTATGGTATATTCTAATAATAATATCATGTCACAACACATACGACACAATATTAATACAAGGGTTCTAGTATGTACATGTAACAACGAAATAAATATAAATACAAAACTCTAAAGATACGTTAACATGTACATCTCTAAAAGATTAAAATAAATACTAAATATGTTAACCCAACTCAAGAGTACAAACACGAGTTCTAGGTATCACTACCAAGACGAAACTATCACAAAAATTTGAGAACGAACGATCATGAGAAACAATAAAAATTTCGAAACGAGAAACAAAACGAATAAATTAAATTTAATAGGAGAATCGCTGAAAGAGCACGAAATCCGTACCTGAATTAAGCAATGTAATACCCGAAGTATATTTCAACTTCGACTCGTTTAAATTCTCTCTGTTCGAATTAATTAAACAAAATAATAATAAATATAAGTACGTTGGCAAAACTAATTTTTTTTCATCTTTAAACCTTTAATTAAACTTATTAATTATTATTATTATTATTATTAAATAATATATGCTAACATATACACGAATTAGGCTGATATACCCACCATTGTCTTCTGTTCCAAAAAAAATTGATTTATATATATATATATATATATAGCAGGCAGTGATTTCGTTTTATATATATATGTCAAGTAGGCTTGCTGCTGATTACAGTACATAGTATATATACATACTTGATTCAAAATCATAACTTAAAATCATATATGTGCTGTGATACAAAACCATTACGAAAGTAATGTTAATTACTAACAATTTACCTGATGAGCAAAACTGTGATTCTTTTCTTCTTTTTTCAGCCGCCACAATACCTCATCTCATTCTCTTAGTTCGTATTGAATATAATGAAAGCAATTAATTAGGTTTAGTTATTTATTTATTAATATGTTTTTAGTAATTCTCCTAATCATAATAGGATTAATATTACCCACATATAATTTAAACCCAATTACTTAAAAGCCCAATTAAGGTAGTCCACATACTTAAAAATAATTTGACCCAAACACAAGAAAAATTCAATTAAAATATTTAAACAAAATCTTTAAAAAGTCATTTATTTATTTATTTATTTTTCGGGTATTACATCACCTACCACTTAAAAAGAATTCCGTCCCCGGAATCAAAAGAAAAGAACGAACCTAATTATCAAATAAAACAGAAGCATCACGACTGTCAACTAAAAGAGATCAACGAGTATAAGCAAAACAGATTAAAGACAAATTCGAATATAGCTGAATAGAAAATCAAACTGAACAAAACCTAACCCAGAAGTCTAGTCATAACTCACAGGTCAAACCTAAATAGGTTTTCTACAAGAAAGAACCTAAACTCTGATACCAACTCTATAACACCCCTTTTTCAAAATAGAAAGAGAGGTTACTCAAAACACAACATAACTGAACGAAAGCTCTATACCACGAAAGAATAGTATTTATAACCAATAAATATCAAAAGGTCAAATCAGAATAAATGTCAAACTGGCCCAAATCATACTCTGAAATATTTATTACAACTCCGAACAAACTAATGTATCACAACCAAAACAGAATATATCTAATTCATTGGATCGAATGGAGCTCTCATCACACTTGTCTTTGATTTCCCTAAATATTTGTCGGAGAAAAAACACAACATGAGCCAAATGCCCAGTACGAATATAGAATACAAAATAGAGAACTGAAATAACTAACTCAATTAATGAACTGAACTGAAACAAACAAAACTAACACAATAAAATAATAGGCTGAATCAAATGATTGGGGTTATTTCATACCGAATTCAAAATAAAATAAAAATATACCTTGCCACACAGGCAAGTCAAATAATGTCACACAGGCAAGTCACATGCATTGGACCGCGAATTCATTGCATGCAAAATCGGAAGGCATGTTTGGCACAAATATTTTCACTCCGCAGAACAGAACAGAACAAAATAGAAAACTAGGGTCGACCTATACGCCTCTTATAACAAAATACCAAATGGCCAACTCCCACCGGAGCACAAAACGGAGACGCCGTGGACTGATCACACCGCCACGGAAGGTGTCATGTCTCTCGTGCCAAGACGACATGCCTGTGGTACCCCCACAGGTGGTTATAGCTCAGGTATACCCTACGGTATATTCTAATAATAATATCATGTCACAACACATGCGACACAATATTAACACAAGGGTTCTAGTATGTACATGTAACAACGAAATAAATATAAATACAAAATTCTAAAGATACGTTAACATATACATCTCTAAAAGATTAAAATAAACACTAAATATGTTAACCCAACTCAAGAATACAAATACGAGTTCTAGGTATCACTACCAAGTCGAAACTATCACAAAAATTTGAGAACAAACGATCATGAGAAACAATAAAAATTTCAAAACGAGAAACAAAATGAATAAATTAAATTTAATAGGAGAATCGCTGAAAGAGTACGAAATCCGTACCTGAATTAAGCAATGTAATATCCGAAGTATATTTCAACTTCGACTCGTTTAAACTCCCTCTGTTCGAACTAATTAAACAAAATAATAATAAATATAAGTACGTTGGCAAAACTAATTTTTTTCCATCTTCAAACCTTTAATTAAACTTATTAATTATTATTATTATTATTATTATTATTATTATTATTAAATAATATATACTAACATATACACGAATTAGGCTGATATACCCACCACTGTCTTCCGTTCCAAACAAAATTGATTTATATATATATATATAGTATAGCATGCAATGATTTCGTTTTATATATATATGTCAAGTAGGCTTGCTGCTGATTACAGTACATAGTATATATACATACTTGATTCAAAATCATAACTTAAAATCATATATGTGTTGTGATACAAAACCATTACGAAAGTAATGTTAATTACTAACAATTTACCTGATGAGCAAAACTGTGATTCTTTTCTTCTTCTTTTTTCAGCTGCAACAATACCTCATCTCCTTCTCTTAGTTTGTATCAAATATAATGAAAGCAATTAATTAGGTTTAGTTATTTATTTATTAATATGTTTTTAGTAATTCTCCTAATCATAATAGAATTAATATTACCCACATATAAATTAAACCCAATTACTTAAAAGCCCAATTAAGGTAGTCCATATACTTAAATACAATTTGACCCAAACACAAGAAAAGTCTAATTAAAATATTTAAACAAAATCTTTAAAAAGCCATTTATTTATTTATTTATTTTTCGGGTATTATAATATGTATATATTTATGCCTTAAAAATTAATTTCATGATTTTGAAATTCATGTTTGGTGAAAACTGATTTTATATATATATATATATATGGAGGAATGAAATTAGAATTCAATCCCTGCCAAGCTCGAGTAGATCATAATCATAACATTCCTAATTCTCAAGTAAATAAAATAAAATGAACTTATGCGGCTTAACAGAGGAGTTTAGGTCATTGAATTTATAAATATCATTATTTTGTATATTTAATTCCGCTTATTAATTAGATATTTAACTTTTATTTATGTTTGTTACTTTAGCAGAAAATAAAGGGAATTGATATTTCGACAAGTTATTTTGATATTTTTATAAGTGGGTCTCGCTTTTAACTAAACCAATCATTTATGTAGTAAACTAATTATAAGATTTAAGATTTAGTTTTTATGTTCAAATTACCCTCACTTGATAAACAACTAAACATTTAGTTGCTTAATTCTATTAAATTATTAGCGTTATTCAATTGAAGATAACTTTTATTTATTTAATTATTATGATAATAATAATATTAATAATAATTAGAAAATAGTTAGAAAATAAGCGAGAAAAATTATTTAGCACTTAAAAATTAAGATCTAAGGCTTTCTTCTCTCACCAGAGAAAAAAATTATTTTCAGAATTTCTATTATCATATCATATTATTAAATTAAGATTTTTATGAAACGAATTATACTTAAAATGTGTAAACTTTATATATAAGATTGTAGTAAATTTGTATATAAGACTGTGTAAATTTAAAATGTGTAAACTTTATATATAAGACTGTGTAAACTTTATCATATCATATTACTAAATGTGTAAATTATTTTCAGAATTTCTATTATCATATCATATTACTATATTAAGATTTGTTAAGTATAATGTGTAAATAAATTATACTTAAATTAAGATTTTTATGAAACAAATTATACTCCAGATTTTTATAAATGTGTAAACTTTATATATAAGTATTTTTTCATATATATAAAATGTATATTAGGCTGCTCAATGGATCATAAGATGATAAAAATTTACTTGTCTTGTGGTCCGAAAACTCCGAACAAATAAATAATTTGAATCTTCTATTTTATCTTATTACATCAATTTTTATAATATTAATTCAGATGAGCAGTTTAAATGTTAAACTTAAATTAATTTTTACAGTCTTATAAGATTAATTTTTATACAGTCTTATATATATAGTTTACACATTTTAAGTATAACATGTTTCATAAAAATCTTAATTTAGTAATATGATATGATAATAGAAATTTTAAAAATAATTTTTCCTTGGTGGAAGAAAAAGCCTTCGATCCTAATTTTTACGTGTAAATAATTTTTCACACTTATTTTTTAACTATTTTCTAATTATTATTAGTATTATTACTATCATAATAATTAAATAAATAAAAGTTGTCTATAATTGAGTAACGCTACTAATCAAATAAAGTTAAGCAACTAGATGTTCAGTTATTTATCAAGTGGGGTAATTTGGACATAAGAACTAAATCCTATAATTAGTTTACTGCACAACAAGTTGATTTAGTTAAAAATGGGACCCACTTGTAAAAATAACAAATTAACTTGTGGAAATACCAATTCCCAAAATAAAAAGTGTGAAACTGTTAGCATCTCAAATATATGTTAGCTTTGTCTAGTATAAAATTTTTGGTAAACTAATTGAATGCTTAAGTGGTTATTATTTGACCAGTTTAGTCGAATCTTGTGGATTTGATTAATCATTATACATCTGGTGTGTACAAAGCTTGGGAAAAATAAAAAGCACACATATGCCTAAAAAAATAATTATAAAAAAATATACATTAAATTTCCTAGTTTCTGCTGTTCGTGTTTCTGTTTTGTTTATATGTAAGGTATGAATGTACTAATTGATTTAATAAGTAGAAGTTGGTTTTTAATGTCATACATTTTTTATATATATCTATGGCATTTAGTTAATAAATTATTATAAATTTGCAGAAATGACATGTTGTGATGAGTTTAATTCAAGTATGAGAATTAATGATATTGAGGAATGTGTTATGGCGGATGATTTAGTAGAAAGTGAAGAAGTTAATGAAGTGATTAGAGATCCGAAAGTAAGAATGAAGTTTGGTTCCGTTAATTTATACATTGAATATTACACTATTTTTGGTAACAAAATGGATTTTCGGTGAAAATAAGATCTACAGAAAATGGAGAAAATGGAGACTAATTTTGTGGTTCTTGTATGTGCTCGGTCAAGATGTTCAATAAACAAGTCAAAGAATGTATTCAACTTACGCTCTGTTAGTAAAATTGGTTGCAATGCTAAGATTAGGACTGCATTAGTCGAAGACGGAAAAGTGCGAGTAAAGACTAACACTTAATCATAATCATCAGTTGAGCCCGGAAAAAGCTAAATTTTTTAAGAAAAATTGGATTATGAGCAAGTATGTGAAAATGAGGCTTGAACTTAATGATAGAGCTGGTATTAGACCAAATAAAAATTTTATTTTTTTCTTGGTTGAAACGAGTGGGCATGAGAATGTGTCCTATTCACAGAAAGATTGTTGAAATTATCTTGACAAAGTTAAGCGATTAAGGCTTGGTGATGGGGATGATATGACACTTTAAAACTACTTCAAAAAAATGCAAGCTAATAATACAAATTTTTATTATTTAATGAATTTGGATGATGATGGTAGACTACGAAATGTCTTTTGGGCAGATGCAAGGAGTAGGGCAGCTTATAAGGAGTTTGGGGATGTCATTACCTTTGACACAACATACTTAACTAATAAGTATGACATGTCATTTGTCCCATTTGTTGGAGTTAATCATCACGATCAGTCGATACTCTTAGATTGTGGATTAATATCTCATGAGGATATTGAGTCATTTAGTTAGCTTTTTAAAACTTGGCTTGCGTGTATGAATGGTCGTGCTCCTACCGCAATAATCATTGACCAAGACAAAGCAATGAAGAAGGCTATTGAAATTGTGTTTCCCAATGCGCGGCATAGGTGGTGCTTGTGGCATATTATGAAGAAATTGTTCGAGAAACTAAGTGGTTGCAATTAATATGAATATATTAAATATTCAATGAAAAAGGCAGTTTATGTTTCATTGACTTGTAAGAATTTGAAGAGCGATGGGGTAGTTTCATTGAGAAATTTAACTTGAAAGAGAATGACTAGGTTATATGATGAGAGAAGTCATTGGGCGCTGGAATTTTAATGAATACTTTTTGGGCTGGAATGTTCTCAACTCAAAGAAGTGAAAATATGAATGCTTTTTTTGATGGTTATGTGAATTCAAGGACAACCTTACAAAAATTTGTTGAACAGTATGAGAATGCATTAAGAAGTAAGGTGAAAAAAGAGAATGAGGCGGATTTCAATTCCTTCGACCGTTGGATTCCATGCCTTACTGATTATCTATTTGAGAAACAATTTCAAGATGCTTATACCACGACAAAATTCAAGGAATTTCAAGAAGAGGTAAAAGGGAAGCTTTATTATGCTATTGATTCAGTTAAAGTAGAATATGGTTTTGAGGTGTATGATGTTACACAAGATATGTTTGGAAGGCCTCGCGAAGCCACTTTTAGAGTTTATTTTAAAGAAGATGAATGTGTCATTAAGTGCAATTGTCAATTATTTGAGTGTAAGGGAATATTATATAGACATGCCCTTACGACTTACGGTTTTGCTGAAAAAATGAGTTCGAACCTTACCCTATAAATTCATTCTTCGAATGTGGAGGAAAGACGTGAAGAGGTGTCATAAGAAGGTTAAGATCATATACTCCGACTAGACGTTGAATCCGAAAAATGAACGTTTTGAAAGGATGTGCAACTCTTTTTATGAAGCGGCAGACTTGGCGACAGATAATGAAGATAAGACAAAAGTTGTTATGCATTGGATTAAAATGCTTGTTAATGTATTAAAAAAAGATGATGGAACGTGTGAAAGTAATCAGTTGACTCCTTTCAGACAAGGCACCCACTTAGGGCCGACCTTTACGATGAACCGACAAAGGACTACGAATATTGTTGTTCTCTTTACAACCAATACCCACTTGGGTGTCTTGTCTGGAAGGGAGTCGACTAATTACTTTCACACGTTCTATCATCTTTTTTTAGTACATTAACAAGCCTTTTAATTCAATGCATAACAACTTTTGTCTTATCTTCATTATCTGTCGCCAAGTCTGTCGCTTCATAAAAAGAGTTGCACATCCTATCAAAACGTTCATTTTTTAGATTCAATGTTAAGTCGAAGTATATAATCTTAACATTCTTATGACACCTCTTCACGTTTTTCCTCCACCTTCGAAGAATGAATTTATCCGATAAAGTGCGAACTCGTTTTTTCAGCAACACCGTAAGGGCATGTCTACATAATATTCCCCTAAACTCAAATAATTGACAGTTGCACTTAATGGCACATTCATCTTCTTTAAAATAAACTCTAAAAGTGGCTTCGCAAGTCCCTCCAAACATATCTTGTGTAACATTGTACACCTCAAAATCACATTCTACTTTAACTAAATCAAAGGCACAATAAAGCTTCCCTTTTACCTCTTCTTGAAATTCCTTGAATTTTGTTCGTGGTATAAACATCTTGAAATTGTTTCTCAAATGGATAATCAGTAAGGCATGGAATCCAACGGTCGAAGGAACTGAAATCCGCCTCATTCTCTTTTTGCACCTTACTTCTTAATGCATTATAATACTGCTCAACAAATTTTTGTAAGGTTGTCTTGAATTCACATAACCATCAAAAAAAGCATTCATACTTTCACTTCTTTGAGTTGAGGACATTCTAGCCCAGAAAGTATTCTTTAAAAATGTTGGCGCCTAACGACTTCTCTCATCGTATAACCTAGTCAACTAGTCATTCTCTTTCAAGTCAAATTTCTCAATGAAACTATCTTATCGCTCTTCAAATTCTTTACAAGTCAATTAATCATAAACTGCCTTTTTCATTGAATATTTAATAGATTTATATTGATTGCAACAACTTAATTTCTCGGCCAACTTCTTCATAATATGCCACAAGCACCACCTATGTCGTGCATTGGGAACACAATTTCAATAGCCTTCTTCATTGCTTTGTCTTGGTCAGTGATTATTACGGTAGGAGCACGATCATTCATACACGCAAACCAAGTTTTAAAAAGCCAACTAAATGACTCAATATCCTCATGAGATATTAATCCACAACCTAAGAGTATTGACTGACCGTGATGATTAACTCCAACATATGGGGCAAATGACATGTCATACTTGTTAGTTAAGTTGTTAGTTAAGTATGTTGTGTCAAAGGTAATGACATCCCCAAACTCTTCATAAGCTTCCCTACTCTTGCATTTGCCCAAAAGACATTTCGTAGTCTCCCATCATCATCCATATCCATTAAATAATAAAAATTTATATTATTAGCTTGCATTTTTTTGAAGTGTTATAGCATCCCCATCACCAAGCCTTAACTGCCTAACTTTTTCAAGATAATTGTAACTATCTTTCTGTGAAAAGGACACATTCTCATGCCCACCGGCTTCAACCAAGAAAAAATTAAAAATTTTATTTGGTCTAATACCAGCTCTATCGTTAAGTTGAAGTCTCATTTTCACATACTTGCTCATAATCCAATTTTTCTTATAAAATCTAGATTTTCTCGAGCTCAACTTATGATTATGATCAAATGTTAAGAGTCTTTACTCGCACTTTTTCGTCTTCGACTAATGTAGTCCTAATTTTAGCATTGCAATCAGTTTTGCTAACAGGCCGTAAGTTGAAGGCATTCTTTGACTTGCTTATTGAACATCTTGACCAAGCACATGCAAGAACCACAAAATTATTGATCCATTTATAGTCCTCCACTAGTTGGATTAATGGATCGTCGAATTGAAAATGATAACAGAATGCATAGGTCGTTAGAAGGAGTTTTGAGGTTCTTATAGATCTAATTCATTGAAATTTCATCCAATAAAACGGAAGAATTATAAATCTCCAAAATAATAGATAGAAATATCGCAATCTCTCCTTTTTCCGTAGATCTTATTTTCACCGAAAATCCATTTTGTTATCAAAAATAGTGTAATATTCCATGTATAAATCAACGGAACCAAACTCCATTCCTACTTCCGGATCTTTAATCACTTCATCAACTTCTTCACTTTCTACTAAATCCTCCGTCATAACACATTCCTCAATATCATTAATTCTCATACTTGAATTAAACTCATCACTACATGTCATTTCTGCAAATTTATAAAAATATATTAACTACATGTCATAGATATATAAAAAAGTGTATGACATTAAAAATCAACTTCTACTTATTAAATCAATTGGGGCATTCATACCTTACATATAAACCAAACACGAACAGAAAAACAATTATCCCTTGGCAGAAACTAAGAAATTTAATGTATGTCTTTTTTATAGTTCTTTTTTTGGGCATAGGTGTGCCTTTTATTTTTCCCAAACTTTATACACGCCACATGTATAATGATTAATCAAATCCACAAGATTCGGATAAACTAGTCAAATAACCTCCTCTTAAGCATTCAATTAGTTTACCAGCAATTTTATACTGGACAAAGCTAACATATATTTGAGATGCTAACAGCTTCACACTTTTTATTTTCTGCTAAACTAACAAACATAAATGGAAATTGAAAATCTAATTAATAAGCAGAATTAGATAGACAAAATAATGATATTTACAAATTCAATGACCTGAACTCCAGTAGAAGTTCATTTTATTTTATCAAACTCAGAAATTACTTGAGAATTAGGAATCTTATGATTATGATCTACTCTCTCGGTCACAGTGGGCGAGCTTGCTGGGGATTGAGTTCTAATTTCGTTCCTCCAACAACTCTGCCATATATATAATCAGTTTTCACCAAACATGGGTTTCAAAATCATGAAATTAATTTTTAGGGCATAAATATATACATATATATTATTAATATGGGTTTCTCTGCTGATGTGGACAATCCATATCAGCCCGGTCACTAAACCGGTCCTCAAACACGGTCGCCCCATAATTATTAATTGAGTCATTAACCTTGTAATAAATCTCGAGAACAACGATGATTGTTTTTATTTACTATTTTTTCATTGAAAATTAGTTATATTAATTAAAAAGATTATGAGGTTTGATTATACTATGGAAGATTTGTGTTGAATCTCCCACAATGTTAACAAGAATTTTTTATTGGGAAAATTACATATTTTATGATTTTATGTATTTTTTTAATAATAGGACGGACTACATAAAAATGTTTGCATATTTTTGTAATTCGACAAAAAACTTTTACAATAAACTCTTTTTATTGTCCCATTTGATATAAGTGGAGGCCTTGCAACAAACAAATTGTTCCCATAACTCTGAAGTTTATGACCAACATTCTCAATATCAGATCCGGTTACCATGAAATTAATTTCATGATAAGTTAGTCAATTGACCAATACAGTGTTGACACGCAGAGAAAGAGATCACCTCCCGACCTGCGTGTCAACACTGTATTGGTCAATTTACTAAATTTAACTTCATGCTAACCACTCCCCTCAATATCATTCTCATCAATATTCAACCTCATATAAATTTTGAAATTATATGTAAAAAAAAAATTGAAATCCTTAATAGTAACAAAAAAGAGAGCACAAAAATGAAGATAAATTGTTTTTTTTTTTGCACTCAATATGAAAAATGAATCAATGAATGAAAATAGAGAAAATGCAATTACTCAGAATTTTCCCAAAAAATATATATTTATACAACAAAATGTCACCTTTTTTTTTTGCCCTCACTCTTGATCGAGTTCAAGACCAGGTATGTACTCCAAACTCACATCGAAAATAACTGGACTATTAGGAGCCACTCTTGGCCTTCCTGGAGCAGAAGTGAGACCTTTTGGAAATGCCAACTACAGAATAACATACAACAAATATTAGAATTTTAGGCCAAGAAATACTGAGCTTAATATAAAATTTTCATAAAGAATGGTAGTGAATTTTATGAATATGTGAAACAACTATACATGCGAAGGAAAAAGAGTAAAAAAAAGGAGACTATTAAAGGAAAAAGAGGTACTTTTTTGTTCATAAATTAGAATGGTCAGTATATTTTAATAAATTAGATCATCTGAGTGAAATAACATCTGAACTTAAAAAACTGTTTGGTAACTAAAAAGTATAAAACATCTGAATGACTTTTAAATTTAAAAATATCTCAAATTGATTTTTCAAAACTCAATAATGATCTTAAAATTTGGAATGGAGGGAGTATAATATTTAGGGAATTGATATTTCCACAAGTGAAAGGGTTAGTTCCACAAGGTCTTCTCTCACATAAGGATGGACTCCACTTACTATTTATGTGAGGATGAACTTGTAGAACTATCAAATTTACTTGCGAAATATCAAATTCCTAATATTTATAGAGGCTCTAAAGATTTAAATTTTTCATTAAGAGGCGGCTCTTAATGATTTAGATTTATATCTTTCTCTTACCGATTAAGAGACGATAAGAGGTAAATATAATTTTATCAAACAACTTTATCCCCTTACCGAATTAGATGTGGAGCTGTTAAAAATTATTAAGAGACAAACAAACACCACCTTACTACTATAAAGTGACATTATATTCTTAATATGTCATTACATTTTCACAATCGCTTCTAACATCAAACCATCATTACTCAATTCTTAGATAAATAATGCTAAGGGTACGTTTGGTAATATAAATCCTTAAAAGTCGGTGTTATTTTAAAAATGTATATCTAATTTTGGAACAGAAAGAGTATTAGAAAAGGAAATGGGGAAAAGTGAATCATGTTGGCACCGGGATAGAAAGATGTACAAAAGAAATTTTGAAAAGCTAACCAAAAGGTTTTGGCCCAATGGTTATCCCATTTCTTCTGAACTAAGAGGAGTGGGGGTTTCAAACCATGACAATGGTAAAAGTTGGGTGTGTGTATAAATTATGTCTTGAACTAGCAAAAATAAATAAATCAAATAAAATCAATAAATAAAGAAGAAAAATTTGAATAGCTACAGGCAGGATAATCTCTTTACCTGATGTGAAGTTTAAATTCTGAATAGCTACCATCAGGTTATCTAGTTAAGCAAGAATGCCACAACCCACAGGGAGATGAAGCTATTATCTATCCCTATTTTACTTTTTCTAATTATTAATAACCTTTTATAAGAGGCTTACATATGGGATTCATTTTGAGCCAATCCGGACTAGTTTAACTAAATTTTTGAATGGCTGCCGGCAGGATTATCTTATGTTATGTAACATTTTAATTTCTGAAAAGCTACCAGCAGAAGAATCTTGTTTAGTAAGCATGCCACAAGGAGACATTATTATCCTAAAGAATCAAGAACAGGATCCCAAAGGACCTGGATCTCAAACAATTAACTTACAGATCCCGGAATATATAGCCGGCGCTTCCCTCCAACCTTCATGCTCAGTATCCCTTCATCCAATCCCTTGATCACCTGTCCTAACTGTTTGAATTAATACGACTAGGAATTCAAAGATGAATCACAATCGAGTTCACACTTTCCATTAAATGTTGGCTTAGAATGATGAATAAGAAATTTGAACCGAACTAATAGAATTGACACTCTTCAATTTGATCAATCACATGGAGTTTTGTTTCTCATGTAAGCAAGTGAGATCATTTTTAGATAAACCAATGAAGTTTTTTCTTCATGGGAGTGTGCATGTAAGTACCTCAACTGACCAGCTAGGACAGCTGGACTCATCGAAAAAGCAAACTAATTTCATGGTGGATTAGTAGAATACACACCAAGGAATTTATATTTAGAATTAGGATTAAGACCAGCTAAACCAAGCTGAATAAGACATCTTAACACTGAAACAGCCCAGCGAACTTCTTTAATATAGGCAAATGTGAAGGAAAACTCGTTGAAAAATAGTTTAAATAAGGCATATACCATAGTTAAAGCTTACCTGACCAGATCCCACTCGGAAGATATATAGCTGACCTTTCTCCAATGAACTGTATAGATTAGAAAAATAAGTTAGGAGTAAGAAATTATAAGAAAACAGACTGAACTATACACCGAAGCAAATAGGACTAAGGTAGCTTATCGTCACAATCTCTATGGTTGGATAAACAACTCTACTTAATATCTTGCGAGTTTGAATCTGTGTTTGTTGATTTCAAAAAACATCTGCTGAGACAACTCGAATATTTGTGTGAGTGTACATGTATGTGTTTGTTGATTTTGAAGTACTTTGATAATAGAAATCCAATATCAGTGTGAATGCATACGTGTTAACATAATATTCGACTTGATCAATAACACTAAACACCACAAATTTCGTCTTGCATTATCAGTTGTAATATTCCCTCTGCGGCTCTGCCCCATAAAAGATAACTTAAGTACACTTTTCATGCAAATTAAGAAACTTAGAGTAGAAGAGAGTATCAAATAAGTTCTATTTTTACCCATAGTGGACTCCGCCTAAGTATTTTTTAGGACAAAATAGTCTTTGTATAGTATGTTAGTGTGCTCAAGCCATCTTTTAAATGACAATTTTTTGTTGTACTCGACATCTTTCATGGGACGGAGGGAGTATATATCTTCACATTCATATTTTTCTCTTAACACCAGTTGTTTCAAACCTCATCTTCCCTTAATGGTGGTGATTTCTGTCTAATAACTGAAATGTGTACCCTCAATTCTGTTACGTGTGTTCCATCATTTCAATCCCTAATTATTTTAGAAAATTGAATGTGTGCCTGTGTGGTCGCAATTAGTAAATACAACTAGAGACGGATTATGAGTAGACTTACAAAGTAGTTATTACCTGTCAAATATTTGTCCAGATGGAACCATTGCAACACAACTCGCGGCCACCTGTGGCGAGAAATAATTTCGTCATGAGAAAGAGTAAAGAGAAAATTCAACTGGATTTGAACTTGTTGCAACCCGTTGGAATTGGCTACATAAATCTTATTTCAGGTTGTGCTGAAATTTACTGCAGTATCTTTTGGTCCAAAAAGCCATTAAGACTTGAGTATATGCATCAGAAAATGTCAAGCAATGTATGAAGGAAAGATAGAACTTTAATCTAATTCCATGCTTAGGAAGTTAGATATTTACTGATTTGATGTCAAGAATTACTTAAGATCACGTTATCAGTAGGTTTCACCTTTTCTATTAAAGTATCAGCCTATGTAAACGAATAATCATAATCTCCATAATGTTGTAGCAAAGTATTGCATTATTAAAATTTAGGAAACACTGTAAAAATAAATAAAAATGAACTTCTCACCTAGGTATAACATAAGGCACACAAGTATTCAGTGCTCGAAGGTTATAAGGGACCACAGTAATTTAGAAATTTACTTGCATGGTTTTTTTTATCTTTCACACATTTTGATGCACTTTCTCTTTATCTTTTCCACTTTGTAGGCTTCTCCTATGGATTTCTTCCGTTTGTTTTCCTCGCTTGCAGATATTTGTACAATAATTTATCAGACTACTATATTCAGATCTCAGTTTAACTTTAAACAGTCGCAAAAAAAAGGTGCAAATTGAGCGTGCCAGTCAAAATTGCTGTCATATCCTCATTTCTGTTGGACACTGGCATCAACAATAAATTGCTTCTTAACAAAGATTATGTGGGAGTGTGTGCTGAGGTGATAATCATTAAATTCCAAGTCTTGTATATTATATCCTTCATAACTATGTAGAAATGTATAATAAAGTATATATGGTAAATCTAACCTAACTGCAGATCATATATACAACATATGCATAGACCTTTTATTGTATACTCTACTATATATATATATATATATATATATATATATATATATTGTGAAATATCTATTCATAGATATTGATGCTCTTTCTGGCTTCTCTATGCAGAATCTTAAGAACTGAGGTGCAAGCAAGACAACTGGCAATTACCCATCTACAGGTCTAGTAACTGGATAATTTTTCCTCAAAATAAGTGAGGACAAAACAGTAGCAAAAAATCATAGTATATGTGGTCCAATTTACAGTTTTACACCACTCTGCACACATCTAATTATAAGATTGCAATTTCCTATGTATGCCACATTAATTCATGCAGAAGGTCATTCCCCAACATTTATGGAAGGAATAAGACATATACGTACAATGATTAAAGCAAAAAAGTAAATGAGATGAAATCAGGCCAACAAACTAAAAGAAACAATAAAGAAGTGAACCACGTGCTTGACTACATTTGATTTTCTTTATTTCTAGCTTTTGGTAAACAGACAACATTATAAGAGATTAAGAAACATACCTGAAAACCAACTGGGGGACTAGGGCCATCACCAACTTTTATATCCTTGTACTGCAAACCTGATTCTGTAGTTGCCATTGGTACCTTAGGCAATAAGATTTTTAATATTTGGTACATGGTCTCATATGCAAGAGTCCATGATCATCAAAAGACAAAACCATTATTTGCTGAATACATAAATGTAGGTAGTTGAAAGTTAATTTGAAGAATATTTGCCATGATGCATTTTAAGTTGCACTTAACCAACAGCAAGGTAGACTAAGTAAACACTAGCCAGTGCCCAATCAATCACATAGACAGGTCATTGCAACAGTATATATACAAGGTCAAATTATTATTATTATTATTATTTTTATTTTTATTGCTAATTTGGGGGGGGGGGGGGGGGGAATTGAACCTAAGAATGCCAAAGGCTCTCGGTACAAGGTCAAATTTGATACAATGCTACATTCCAACAATATAACCAAAAAATTTACGTAGATGGCCTAAAGGGTTTAGATATCTAGGAATAGAATACGTCACTCTCTTAAAAACCAAATGGTTCAAGATGTTCTTCGGATCCATAGAGTACATAACCAAGGTTTGAGAATTATGTCCTTGACACAACCCAGAACAATGAACCACAGGAATATCATGATACAAAGAGCATAAATGCTAAAGGTTAAGTATTAGGATACTAAACATGCACAAAAGTAACTGGCAAAATTATCTTCAACATTTCAAAATGGAAAAACTTGATACAACGTGATTCAATCCTCATTAAAAATTTCAGGGGAAAAAATGAAGGTGAAAAATGAGATACTTTTACTACAAGATACTTTTACAATAGACAAATAGAAACATAAGAGAGAAGAGGCTGAAAGATAACGGATACCTAAATGGAAACTGAAGAACTAAAATAAGATATTTGTCATTTCCATGCTGAAAAACAGCAAGAATAATAGTTTAAGGCACTCTATATGCATAAATTATATCCCTTTAGTCATCCTGACTATACAAATTTATCAGTATGGTGTTTAAGTTTACTCATGAAACAGATTTAAGTCTAGTTATTGAAAGTAAGGGTGTGGCTCACTATTTTTTATATGAATGTGAGAGCAGACTAGGAAAGCATGACATACAGTTACATGAAATATCGGAAACCATGCGAAGTACTTGATCCACACTCATGTACTGTTGACAGTAAACGAATTGTATGATGACGTGCAGCAAAGCTTTGAGCAAACCATATAATTATTTGGTAGGCATAGTTATACAGCCATTGTTGGCAAACCCTGAAGAACAGTTAATATGTTTACCAAACAGCAAGAGGTGCACAAGTAATCATTTGATCCTTCCTCACTAAAAGTAGGACGATGACACACACACACACACACACACACACACATATATATATATATATACGTAATAATTAATATCAATTTTTGGCATCCTTGACAATGTCCAGAATGGAAGCAAGGTAAAGATGGGAGAGCTAATTAATCTCACCATACATTTTCAAGCTCTTTCTCACACTCATCATCACATAGTTTTGGTTTCTCCTCTGGAGGCAAGCCAGCTGCCTCAGCATCAGATGGGCATAATGAGAGACTCGAAACTCCAAAAATTAACCCAATCACATCCCTGCGTGTAATCAAGGTCAACTCATCCTCATATTCAGTTGTCTTTGAAGCTTTTATCCCAATTTCTGAGCTCAAACATCGCATATTCATGCCTCGGAGTTTGCCTCTACCAAGTTGAAATTTGGCTAACAAAGATTTATTATATGCAGACCCTAAACCTGTAGAATTTTTTTTATAAAACATGATAAAACAATTTTGTAATATAATAAATGCTACAATCAGGATTGATATATTTAAATTAACTAAAAAAAATCAATAAAAGACCACGGATGTAACAACCCGGGTCAAATCCCGAGTCCGGAACAAATCTCGGGTCAAATCCCAAGTCCGAATCGAATCAAATCCATCCAAAATAAGGCCTTAAATCACTTCTTGGGTCATCTTAGCCCACCACAAGCTCACCCAAAAGTCATGACTGAATGTACTATTAGTAGTAACTTATTTTCTTATATAGAGACAAATTTTTACCCTATCTTTCGATGTGGGACTAGGGTGTTACAAACTCCCCCACTTAAATTTTTGACGTCCTCGTCAGAGTTATTTTCTTATATAGAGACAAATTTTTACCCTATCTTTCGATGTGGGTCTGGGGTGTTACAAACTCCCCACTTAAATTTTTGACGTTCTCGTCAGAACCGATGCCTCTGGAAACCCGATCGGATGACCCAACCCGAGCTTGTCGGCTCTGATACCATATGTAACAACCCCGGGTCAAATCCCGAGTCCGGAACAAATCTCGGGTCTCGGGTCAAATCCCGAGTCCGGAACAAATCTCGAGTCAAATCCCAAGTCCGAATCGAATCAAATCCATTCAAAATAAGGCCTTAAACCACTGGCCCAATAGTATCTTCTTGGGTCATCTTAGCCCACCACAGGCTCACCCAAAAGTCATGATTGAAGGTACTATTGGTAGTAACTTATTTCCTTATATAGAGACAAATTTTTACCCTATCTTTCGATGTGGGACTGGTGTGTTATAACGGAACCAACAATATTTTTTCCCAACAAAAAGTGGATGGATGGAGGGATTTCTTTTGTCGATAAGTTCCAGAATATACTCTCCAGATGAAACATACGCCATCGAATTTATGCCTCCCCATATAAAATTGTGTTTAAACACTAGTTCCTGAATAAATACAACCATGAAATATTATATTAAAATCTATAAAGCACTTTAACATTCACTCATTGGACCAGACATGGTGAGTTTGATACCCACAAGCAACATTACAATGCCTCTGCAATATCTACCAAATTTTAGCAAGTGAAGACTCAAGTGATGGAAGACAAATTGCAATTTCAGCATAGGCACAAAAATACACATCAATGTCATACTGAGTATCACATAGTGTGCCATATAAGATGCATATTCCACACTCAAATTTGCGGTTATCAAACATAATAAGGGACATAAACATAATCCTCCCCTGTCCCAAAATCAAGGTCCATTTTGAAAAGTCAAAATTCAATGCCCAAGATGTCAATTCATTTAAATATAATAAAAATTGGGAAATTGGTTATGAAAGTGACTCTAATTTTGTGACAGAGGGTCTACATTTACATACAATTAGTAGCAGAACCAATTATAGTTTAGAAAATACAATCAATGTATGAGTCAAAGATTGGGGCATTGCTTACTAGGAAAAGAAATCGCAAAAAATAAGTAAACCATATAGAACAATCGATTTCAACATCAAATTTTTTGGGATTAAAATTTTGATTAATTGCAAATAAAACATTGAAACTGAAGAAATAACAACATAATAAACTGAAAAATCAAATAAAGAAGTACAGAATCACGAACATTACCCAGTGGAAGTAGCTGCAGAGATATTGAAGCCATTTTCCCTTTATCTTTCTGTTTTTTTGGAGCTTCAGTTTCTGCAGATTATTGAATGTGGATAACGAAATTAATGAACGGTTTTTATATACTACTTGAGTCGAAATTACAGAAATAGCCCTTCAACTACTATGTAATTACTAAAATTATCAATATAAATTCAAAACCCTTCATGTTTCTTTTACAATTCAGTGGAGCAGTGGGATTCTGCGGAGAATCGAAGGGCAGCTGGGCAGGGGTAATCTCTCTCTAACCCTCTCTCGTGTAAAACGCACACTGAATTGGGTGTGTTGAATTTTATATTTTAGCACATTTTGGGAGAAAAAGTTGAATTCTTTTTTCTTTCTTTTTTTGCGAGTCTAAACCAGTAATTACTTTGCTTATTCTTCAAATGGTAGATTTTCTGGATAATTTTCTCTTAGGAACCAATTAGATTGATGATGGGTTTTGTTTTTTGTGTGGAAATATGTTGAAATTTGTGTTAATTTTGGAATTCTGGTAATAATTTTCACATTAGTTTATTACTTTGAAACAAATGTTAACATTCAACTCAAAATAGAACTATTACTAAATAGGTAACCTAAGATTTGTTTTGAATTCAGTAACCTGTTCTTTTCTTTGCCTTGTATATCTTTATTTATGAAGTATTGTAGGTGGAATTCTTGATACTGAGGATGGTTGAGACTCTATTTCAAGATATATTTAGAGTTAGAGGACTGGATCCAGATGGCAAAAAATTTGATAAAGGTGAGGATTCTGTAAACTATTTACTTCTTATCCTTGAAATTTGTTAGGCTTGATTTTGAACTAGAAAAATGTGCACTAGCTTTTATGCTTGCTTGGAATATCTGATATTCAACAATTGAACAAGATGTTTGAATGTTCTCCTTTTCAGGATTGTAACTGCAAATATGGTGTACTTTGTGCTGATTATGTTAATTTGATGCAACGGAGTCATTTTGAACTAGGTTGTGGATACAATTTAGGATGAGAATACCTGTTGAAGGGTATTTTGTGTTGGTTTCTAGTAGCTGCTTCCCCTGTAGAGAGGGGTTTTTGGGAGTTGATAGGTCTGTTTTAGCTAGACCTGACAAAAAATAGGTTTAGGTTGGTTTTGGATTACATAAAATAAGTTTAAGTTGGTTTTGGAACTAAAACCATATTACCTATATTTAATATGGGTTATGTGGTTTGAATTTAAATGGTTATGAGTCGAATCCAGGTCGACCTATTTTTTAAATTATAGTTTCACTAAAATCTTAATTTATGTTATACTAAAAGAGTCTTATTTTAATTTTTTTAGACCCAAATTTGAAACTAAAAATTTTAATTGATGTGACTAATTTGAGTATTAAAAATATTAATTTTGTGATTATAGGCACTTTCAAAAAAAATTTACATTAATAATTATTATGTTAATTAAAATTAATAAAATTATTGAGAATTTTATTACAATAATCAATAAATATTATTTTTTTTGGAATGTATATATAATAAGTAAATATTTTTTTGCGTAGGGGTGGGTGGGTGGGTGAGTGGGGCGGGGGGCGTGATGCTGTATACATAATCAATAAATAATATTTTTTTTGGGGTGGGGGTTGGGGGTTGGGGGTAGGGGTGGGGGCGGGGGGTGTATACATAATCAATAAATATTATTATTTTGGTGGGGGTGCGGGGCAGGGGGGCAGGGGGCCAGGTGGGGTGGGGGGTATATATATATTTTGAATAATTAATAAATATTATTTTTTTGGTGTTGGGTGGGGGCCGGGGGGCCGGGGGGTGGGGGTATACATATATGTTGAATAATCAATAAATATTATTTTTTTGGTAGGAGTGCGGGGCGGCGGGGGTGGGGGGGGTGGGGAGCGGGGTGTGGGGTAGGGTGGGGGTGTATACATAATCAATAAATATTATTATTTTTGGGGGGGTGGGGGGACGGGGGGTGTGGGGTGGGGGTGGAGTTGTATTGTAACACCCCCTTTCCGAAATAGAAAGAGATGTTACTCAAAACACAACAAAACTGAACGAAAGCTCTATCCCACGAAAGAATAGTATTTATAACTAATAAATACCAAAAGGTCAAACCAGAATAAATGTCAAGCTGACCCGAACCAAAATCTGAAATAGTTATTACAACCCAAATAAACCAATCTATCAAGCCTAAACAGAATATCTATATCATTGGATCAAATGGAGCTCTCATCACACTTGCCCTTGATCCCCCTGATTACCTGCCGTAAGAAAAACACAGCATGAGCCAAATGTCCAGTACGGATATAGAATACAAAATAGAGAACTGAAATAACTAACTCAATTAATGAATTGAACTGAACTGAAACGAACAAAACTAACACAATGAAATAATAGGCTGAATCAAATGGCTGGATGTTATTTCATACCGAGCTCAAAACAAAACAGAAATATACCTTGCCACACAGGCAAGTCAAATAATGTCACACAGGCAAGTCACACACATTGGACCGCGAATTCAATGCATGCAAAATCGGAAAGCGTGTTTGGCACAAACATCGCCACTCCGCAGAACAGAACAGAACAGAAAATTAGGGTCGACCCATACGCCTCCCACAACAAAACACCAAATGGCCAACTCCCACCGGAGCACAAAACGGAGACGCCGTGGACTGATTACACCGCCACGGAAGGTGTCACGCCTCGGTGCCAAGAGGACATGTCTGTGGTACCCCCACAGGTGATTATAGCTCAGGTATACTCTACAGTATATTCTAACAATAATACTATGTCACAACACATGTGACACAATATCAACACAAAGGGTTCTAACGTGTACATGTTAAACTGAAACGAATCCTCGATACAAAGTCTCCAAAATATATTAACATGCACATTTTTACGAATATTAAATTAAATTCTATACATAATGCACTAGTCTAAAGAGTACAAATAGAAGTTCCAATATCGACGCCAAAATAAACTATCACAATAAATTGACAAGGAATAATTATCGAAGGCAATACTAAATTTCGAAACGAATAGCGAACGAACAAACTAAAATTAAAGGAATCTCGCTTAAAGAGTACGGAATCCGTACCTGAAGCAAGCAATGTAATATCCAAATTATATATTCCATATATGTCTCGTTAAATTTCTTCCGTCCGAACTAAACAAAAAATATATATATATATAAGCATGTTTGCAAAATTATTTTTTTTCCCATCTTTAAACCTTTAATTAATTATTATGATTCTTATTATTAAATATTACACTGCCTTCCGTTCCCAGTTCCCACCATAAAAACCATCAGATGCTTATTAAATTATAAGAAGATATATATAAAGTAACATATGCTTTCAAACTTTATATATATAGCAACCTCCGTTTTCTTTCTTTATATATATATGTACTTCAGATTTATATAAATATATATACTATACACATGCATTCTTAATTTTTAAGACTTACTGAAATAAGCATCACACCAAAGAAAATCGCAAGGCTTCGCCTTCTCCCAATTTGCAGCGCCGAAACTCGTTTTCCTTGTGCCGCCTCTGTTTCCCTTTTCTTCATTCCGTCAGTTCGTATAAAATATGATGAGCACTTAATTAGGTTTAGTTATTTATTATTTCTCCTAATTATAATAGAATTTTAATATTACACAAATATAAATTTGATCCAATTAGTTTTAAGGCCCAATTAATGTAGTCCACATACTTAAATACAATGTTTGACCCAAACATAAGAAAAGCCCAATTAAAATTATTTAAACCAAAAACTTTAAATTGTCATTTATTTATTTATTTATTGGGTATTACATGTATACATAATCAATAAATAAAAAAAATTTGGGGGGGGGGTGGTGGGGTGGGGTGGGGTGGGGTGGGGTGGGGGGTTATGGAAATTAAATTAAATTATATAATATACTATAAAACAATTTATGGAGAGAAGGAGAAAATAAAATTTAATTATATAATATAAATTGTATAATTTAAATGTGTTATTTTAATTAATTAAGGGAGTATATATTAATTATTTAAATTAGTAGTTCGTTATACTAAAAGTGTTAACTTTATTATGGATTAATTCCATAATTAGTGAAATAATTTTTATACATAATTACTAGTGTATAAATTACAAAAGTATGTAATATGTATATAATGTAATATGTATAATGTATATGTGTTATATAAGAATGTAGTGTAATAATGCATACATGTTGATGTATTAGTTCTTCAAAGTGCAAAAAACTATTATAGACTAATATGGGTCAAAACTAGTTAAACTACATCCAACACATATTTGTAATAATAATATGGGTCCAAAACCAAACCAACCCATCACTTAAAAACTAGTTAACCAACCCAATAGATCCAAGTGGTTTTGGTTAAATATATAGTTTGCAACTTAGATTGCCAAGTCTAGTTTTAGCTTTCCTCGTGGTGGATTACACCCCCTCTGGCTGTCTTTATTTTTTATTTTAAAATCGTGTACGGTGTACTTACTAAAACAAATAGAAAATGAATAAATATCCTATATTTCTCTTATATGTTTCCTAAGGCTTGGATCAATAGTAACATTTTATACTACCTCGTATTACAAAGATTTTCACCTTTTTTAGTGTTGTTCAAAATGTGTAATATATTTCGGCATGTCTTAACATGCTAAGTACACATGTAGAAAGGGGACAATCTTTACAATATTAAGGGAGAAGTGGAGATCCAAGTCAGTTTCTTTTAATATTTTCTTACTGGTGAAATTGTTGTTCTGTAGCGGTATTTATACTAGATTGCAATATGCTTGAAAATTTTATCTCAGAGAGACTGGTTTTTTTGCTGTGTTATCCCTTTGATTTCTCAAATTGTAAGGAGTTGTAATAGTTGGTGTTTCAATGTATTGTTTAGTTACTCGTATCGAAGCAAAGAGCGAGCAGTTTGACATGTACATGCAGCTAGACGTGAATACTGATATATATCCTATGCATGAAGGGGAGAAGTTTATGATGGTTCTAGCATCCACTCTAAACTTGGATGGAACACCTGATACTGGCTATTTTACTCCGGTAATCTGTTTTATTCCTGTTTTATACTGAATTTAGGTGGTTACCTGCTAACTTTATTTTTTATTCTTGAAAACTTGATTATGATGGTTTCCTTTTGGTTTTTCTTAATTTGTTTACAGTAGATGCCTTCACTTTGAAAGCTTATGTTGTGGCTATAAATTATTGTTACGACTCAATCATATCAATGAATTACAATTTCTCACTCTACCTAAAAAGTTACGCCTCATTTTGTTAAACAAATGTGGCACTTACGCCTCATTTTGTTGGCTAAATGGAGACTTCCGTTCATTTTGTATGTTGTTTCCACATTTTATCAGTTAATATAATGGGTAATGTCACACATGCTTACTGAACCTATGCATTTGTTAAACCATAAATTATTGTTATTTTTTAGTTAGAAATATTTGAAAATTGGCAAGTACTTTATATAGATGCTTGTTGGTAATTGTACCTTGAATTAGTAGAGTGTGAACTTGTTTTTACGTCTCAAACAATAGTTCTCTTTTTGTCTTAAAAGGAAACTTAGTTGTTGCACAAATGCTGCAATATCATATTAAGTTTTTCCGTTAACTGATTTTTTCCCAATTCTTAGGGTGGGCGAAAATCCCTTGCTGACAAATTTGAATATGTTATGAATGGGAAATTATATAGAATCTCAGAGGAAGGTTCAGGACCTAATGTCAAAGCGTAAGTATGCACATCTTATAGACATTTCTAATATTTCTGCATCCACATATGGGCATATGTACCTGTTCATGATATGAAACATTTACTTGCTTGCTTTAGTTTGTTTTATTTGGTTTGCCTGTACTTAGTTTACCACTTTACCTAAACACCTAGTTGAGTTTGTCATAGTCAATTGTCTTCATCGGTATTTGCTGTTTGGCTTCAGGGACATATATGTTTCATTTGGTGGATTGCTAATGATGCTGAAGGGGGATCCCTCCATTGCTGCGAAATTTGAGCTGGATCAGAGGTTGTTTATCCTGATAAGGAAGGTACGAGTGCCAATCCATCTACTTAATATAGCTTTGAATTTTTTTTGCCTTTTGCCTTCATGTTTGAACTGCATGAACTTTTCTGACTTGTGCACTACAGCTTGGTTATATGCTAATATAGTAATATTTCTCTTTGCTATATAAAGTACCTCGATTTATATACTCTTTGCATACTTGTAGATCAAGTAATTAAGGAATGTTAGCTGGTTGTTGCGTGTGATATTATGAGATTAGACTCAACTTCAACAGCCAATTTGCCTAGTGTAATGAAACTTCCGAATGTACCAAACCCCCTAGTTTAAAATTCAAATGGTTGAACGATGCAAAGAGTGGGCGAGTGAGACTGAATTTTTGTAAATTGTGGCTTTTACATGTACAAGAAAAGTTCAGGAAGCTATAAGAAAAATGGGATATTCTTTTAGACTTGTGGGGTGTGTGAAGTTTGTAACCCCCAAATCAAAATACTTACCTTGATCTACTTACTGATGAGTAAAAAAATGCTCTACTCAGCATGAAGGCATTTGTAAGCAGCCTCTCTATTGATGAAGGTAAGCAAGCATAACTAACATTTCGCCGACTTCTTCTATGTTTGCAGGCCGACAGGCAGTAGTTGGATATCTTCAGCGTCGGTCCCTAGCTCCTCCATGTTTCTTCATGCTTACTCTCTTTTGGATTGGCGACGAATATATTTCACATGTTGGTTAGGGATATCTCAAATTCTCTCTCTCTCTCTCTCTCTCTATATATATATATATATGTGTGTGTGTGTGTGTGTGTGTGTGTTTATGGACACGATTTTGTGGCTTAATGGAGAATGATATTGAAAAAGATGGTGCATGTTTTTGATCTACACAAAATATGAGAGATTATCTTGTGCTATTCTGTTGGTTAGGTTTTGCCAAAATCAGAAACAGCACCATTATAATAATATAATAATATCAAAAATAGTCCTACATAGTTATAATAATATCAAAAAATATTTTTAAAAAAATTATAATAAAATCAAAAAATAGTCCTACATAATAATAGTTCCATTGTCCAACAGTAAAGAGTAGTTTTTATGAATTATATTGATACAATTTACCAATTACATCCAGAGCCTAAGCTGGCTATAGCTCTATTTATAGTCAGCCCATCCTACATTTGCCCAAACAAGGAAAAACATATATATTATTAACATCAAAATTTAAAATAACTTTTTTCTTTCTTCAATTAAATTTCAAAAAATCAATAATAAATTATTATTTTTACAAATCCAAAACTATCAATCTATATATCATTCATTGGAAATCTCTCGAAAATATCATTCATTGGAAATCTCTCGAAAATATCATTCAAATCAGTCGTTCGCTACGATGATGTATATCCTACAAGGATCAGTAGCAAATACATGTTATGAATCATTCCCCATATAATATAGGAAATCAATATTTTCACATGACTTTTTGATATTTTCACATGAAAAGTGTCATTATAGATGTATAGCGACGGTAAAAACTGCCGTTATAGGATCTATAGTGACGATTTAATGTGAAAATATCAAAAAGTCACGTGAAAATATCAGTTTCATATATATATATATATATATATATATAGGATAGGGCTCTGGAACGAACAGTTCGTTTACGAACATATGTAGGGAACATATGTAGGGGCCAGTGTTGAAGGTTGTTGATTGGATGAGAATATTTAATACTAATTACGAATATATGATGGTAAATAATTGGGCCAATCAACAACCTTCAACACTTGACCCTACATATGTTCGTAAACGAATTGTTCGTTCCAGAGCCTTATCCTATATATATATATATTCAAAACACACATAAATATCAAATATCAAAGAAGTATTGTACACATAAATATCAAATATCAAAGAAGTATTGTCTGTGTCATAGATGTTATTTTTAAAAACCAATTTCAAACCATATGTTTGCCTATACAAAGCCCTGTCAAAATTATATACTAAAACTACATCAGACTCTCATCTAACTGTTGAACATGCCGTGAAGGATAAATAGATCGCCTTGCTCAGTGTTTAAGGTGGTTCACCAGAAACCAAATTAATAAAGACAAAATGGTAGTAATAATAAAAAACCAGCAACAGTTGCCGCAACAGTTGCAGCAACATTGCCCCGGCTGATCACACGGGCCGAAATGGATACTTTCTCCACATTTGTGGCAAAAGTGATTTCCGCATCTGCATCAAAATTCAACCAAGACATTACATTACTTCTAGCAACAGATTATGCGGGGAATATCACGCCGATACCACGTCATTTCTAACACATCAGAATAAAATAAAGGAGATAGAATTATGTAAACCAATACTTGACCAATTATAATAGGAGGGAGACAGAAAATAATATTTCTCTTTTCATTTTGCGTCTTGGATGTGCGTGATACAAATAACGTGGTATCGCAGTTGTATATTGTACTATTTTTCGAGTGTTGCTATATATGACGACAAATTTATGTCAATATATTAAACGCGTATGTGAATACATGGGATATGAGAGAATTAAGAAAAGACCCACACATTATTATTTTATCATCGCTTAAAGTTCCACGTTAGTGACCATCCAGATTCGTCAAGAAATTAGTCAACATATAAATTATTTTTCCTATTCTTTTGAAAATTGGGGTAGAACTTCTTGTACAGAAATTATATATACATGTCTCAAGGTAGCATAAACTGACACAACGTGAATCATATATACCTTTGATTCAAGTACAACAGACCACCTCTATATTTAATAACAAGTTGCAATTTAGAATAATTATGAGGTAAAGTTGAAATGAGTTATGGTGCAGAATTTCAACAATTATCTGATTGGTTTTGATGTTTCTATTATTAACACTAATAATAGCACTGGCTTGTGTATGCAAGGAGGTTTTCTAAAGGCCAAAGATAAGGAAATTAGAGAAAAGGGTGAGCGAAGCATACCGGCATTCAACATTTCGGCAACCAGCTATCAGCTCAATAGCTTGACCACACTTGGGACATCTGCTCCATTGGAACTTCTCTAAAAGCACCCCAAAAGTTACATCATTGGCGTCCCTCCTCTGTTGAGTCTCCGTGCACCAGTAACCAGCATGCCACGGAACCTGACATGTGTAGCAAAAAAGCTTTTTACAGTTCGGACATGTGGATTTCTTCACGGTTCCTCCACACTCGTTGATGACCAAAGCCAAGCAATTTTGGTATGGACAGTAACATCGATCCAAGGCTAAAAGAGACGAGTCGCAAAGAAGATCACACCATTTATGGAAGAGTTCCACTGAAATGATTGTTTGGCATATTAGAGGATCTAACAAGTGATTACAGTCCAAAGCGGGACATTGAATGCTGGCTACATTGTCTTCAACTTTTACTTGGATGTACTTGGCGAAGCAATCCGCGCAAAAAGGATGAAAACATTCATCATTGTTCTTGAATTTTTTTACTGATAATATGGGTTCAATGCATATCTCACAAGTGAAAGTTGAACTCTCTTCTTCGCCTGATTTATCCTCGTCTGTTTTCGCCAGACTCTCCTCTTGTTTTTGCTGTGTGTTCCCCATTGTTTGCTCTGTTTCTGTTGCAAAAAGAGCATCAGCTCGTGTGAGTAACAATTAGAAAAAGTGGAATTGTACTACAGAAACATTCACGAAGTTGTATATTATTATGAAATCAGTCAGCATGTAGGATCAAGGGAGATGACCTTAATTCTTTATTCATATTAAACCTGATTAGTAATGCTAATGGACCTACTCATCACAAGTCCAAAAGGTTACACTTAATTAGACAAATTGATTAGTCTGGTTTAATACATATAATTCATATTATCCCATCAAATAATATTACAATAAATACCATGAAATTGGCTTAGAACTATAAAAACCCAATACTCCCAATCATAATGTAACACCTAATAGTCTAAGATCTTCATTCAAACGCAAGAAAATAAAATCAAGAAACATAATACACAAATACCCACAAAAAAATATGTGTTATATATTACAGAATTTACCCCCAAAATAGAAAAAGAAAAAGAAAAAGAAAAACTTACTTTACTTTGTGAAACCCATTGCAGGTACAGAGCTAATGGCAGAGGCTGAAGGGAATAGGTCTTATGGGAATTTACCAATTCACACAAAGAAGACGTATATGCACACAATTAAGGGTTTACCAGTTGGGGACTTGGGGTTTTTGAGGTTTAATAGCCTTCTTCAGCAAGGAATTAGGAACGACTAGTTTAATTAATATAGGTATTCTAGTTGTAGAATTGGTGTAGTATACGACTGTGGTGACTTTTGGACGTAAAAGAAAGAAATAAAAATAATAATTTATATTAATAAAAAAAGAAGAAATAAACTTAAGCTTAATAATTAAATTATTTATTTATCTTTATATTAATTTTATTATATTTATAATGTAGAGGGTATGATAGAAATTTAATTGTTTAAATTTATTTATTTCTAGACGTAAATATTTTACAAGAAAAGTGGTCTAGTTTTTCCTTCATTTTTTTATATTCATTAAAAAACTAACTAACATGAGAATTGGACAAAAAAAACTTTATTTCTTTTCTTTTCTGCCCATTTTTAATCTCAATAAACACATGTTGGAATGAAGGGTATAAATATATAGAGATGATATCTCCGCAACTAAAAAATATTAGTTCCACGAGTTCCCCTCTTTCAAGAGGGTGGACCCCACTTACAGATCATAGTAGGGAACTTGTGGAACTAACAATTTTATGTGTGAAAATATCAATTCTCTAAATATAGATTATTTTCTTTTGTCTCATAAAAGATGTCTAAAAAAATAAATAATATTATGGTAGTAAAAAGTGCTTGCAAAGATATGGATCCTAAATGATTGACAGTAAATTAATTGTTGCATATCCTTATATGTAAAAGACTATATTATCCTTAAAAAATGAGAAATCATTTAACATATTTATCACTTGTTTATTTTAGTTGAAGTTCTTTAATAAAAAAAAATACAATATCTAAAAGTTTATTCACTAAATAATTTTCTATTTTCTTTGAATTTTATTTTTTTTTAAATATTTCAAGTCAAAATAAAATCTTTTGAATTAGATGGACCAATAAACTATATTATGCATACTTCCTTTAAAAACTTAGCAAGCTAAATTATACTTCACAAAAAAATAACAAGAAGGTTTACTCATAAATTGTTTTTATTTTTTAAATATTTTATGTGTTCTAATCTTTTAATAAATTACATTATTAAATATCAACAAAAAAGAATTTCATTTAAGTAAAACTATAAAAAAAGATACTCTCTCTCAAAAGGATTAGCAAACTATAAATTTCACACATATTAAGAGAAACAAAAGTAAAGAACAGAGAGTAAATAAAGTTTTAAATTTATCATTAATGGTCACAGCACATTCATAAAAAGTGATGAATAATTTTATTTTTTTTATACTTATGAACCCTACTAAATGACATAATTATCCTTTACTTAATGTATTTTATCTTATCCTTTTAAAGATAAAAAATAATTATACATTTGCTCATCCTTTTGATCTTATAAATATATTGTATAACAAAATTAAAGTAAAATGAATAAATAGTAAATGGTTAACTCATTTTATATATATTAAGGATAATACATGCCGTCTCTTTTAAATGATATGTCAAATTATAACTAGTTAATACTCCATCATATATATATATATATATATATATATATATATATATATATATATATATATATATATATATATATATATATTAGTGAGTTCAATGATTATAGACAATCACAACTAGACATATCATTTTATAACTTATTTTTGTACTATTCATTTAATCATTGAAGTATTATTGAAAAAGAATACTCTGTAAAAAATGTCTAAAGTACACCATTCAAATTTAAAAAGGTATATAAGGATTATTTAATCCTAAAAAAAAAATATTTAAACAGTGTTCATTCTTTTTAAGGGAAAAAATTGCTATTATTTACTTTTGTGGAATTGGTGTGCTGTCACAGACAACCAAAAATAAAATTTTACTGCGAACAATATTAATGTTGTAGTGCAAGCAAAAGTCGATCCCACAGAATATGATTAATCTATTTTTATACTTTATATACCAAAAAGGGGGGTTTTGAATGTTGTTAATTAAAGTTAACTAATACGTAAAATAATCTAACGAAATAAATCAGGAAAACAAATCTTGAATTAAGTCAACTTCCACCTCAAAAATATACACTAATCATTGATTCAAGGATAAACAATTAATATTTTGAATATTCATCGTTAGAATCAATTCACCATTTAGAATCATTTCATGTCTTTCCTTAATTTTAGTTAGATAAAAACAAGTGATCTAAAACACCCTAACTACTAAATAACTTCAGACAAGCGCTAAAAGTTTAATCTAGTAGATGTTTTAAGAATTAGAAAGTTCGATGAATCTAAACAACACAAGCACAAGCGGTTGTATTTAATTTAGTTGAATATTATTCTTAAGATATAATAATCTCATAACATACAGTCAATTATTAATCTTAGTTATCTCGTAAATTAGAGTGACTAAACAATTACGGATTTAATTTCTAATTTAACAGTAGATTTTAATGAATAATAAACTAACGTGCACTCTAACAATTAAACAAATCAATCATAGAATTTAAGCGCATAAGAGTAATCAATACTCAAAATAATAATTGAACAAATAAACTCAATTAGATCTCACAATCTAGTAATCTGAAACTTCCGTCTTCTTAATTTAAAAACAAGAGTTTAGCCACACATGGCTAGACCTGGCAAAATTGGCTCAGGCCCTTAGGTCGGCTTGGCCCGCCCGTCAAAAAACAGGTTTTGAACTTCACTTTTTCAGCCCATCAAAACCTGGACCGTTTTGACCCTATCCGTTTAGGTCAAACCCAGAAATATGTCAAAATATAGTCAAAACACAATACAAGCCCACGACCCAAACCGTCCGTCAAAAAGCAACTTTGAGCTTCACTTTTTCAGCCCATCAATTAAGATATGTAGTATTAGGGAGTGTTTGATAAAAATTTAATAAAACTAAATCTTAATCTGAATGAACTGAATCTAAATAAAAAAAATATTTGATAATTGACATGCCTGAAACATCTTAATAACAAATTTTTATTATTTTACCCCTCTAAAAAAAATTCAAAATTGTTATAAATTTATTTAATATTGCTTAATATAATAGTCAATATTGTTAAAAAAAAATTCATTAAGCCATCATTCACAGCAAAAAAAAATGACACTAAACCATTCAATGCAAATCGTCTAAATGATGACCGATTCAACCATTCAAGACGATTTTTTTTCAAAACAAACACACTGAATGACTGAACGATTCAGTCATTCAGTCCTAAACAGATAGGACCTTAGTCTAATGAGTAGTCACTTGGCAATCCCAAAACTGAGCTCCTGCATATGCTTTAATAAAAAGGTCTTATATCCTGCCAAAAAGATGAAAAGCCAAGTGCCACAGAAGAAAGGAAATACCAACTCCAAAACTGAGCCTTAGTCCCCGGCGACCGGGCATTCACATCGAGAGACGGTTTGGAGATGCATCTCCTGCAACATGATCGCCAATCACAGTTTCATTTGTTTGTATAGTTTTCACGTCTAAGCTCGCTCCTCACCTCACAAAAAATAACATCTTTTTTTTTATACAGTAAAGTGCCGTGCTCGCAAAAGCCCCTGAGCATATCTGAAGACAAGAACTGCTTCACCGGTACATGAAAACCAAACTCATTGTATCTTGAAAAGGTTTTTCAGTTTGACGACCAGCCTCCACTCTTCATTAGACAGCTCATCCTGTACATGACGAATCAAACAACAATGCTAAACACTGCATTGTATTCACAAAAGAAAGATCGTTTGAAATCTAATTTCACTTACCCGATAATTAGCCTTAAGAATGTCAATTGACCTCCTAGAGATGTGGCTGACAAGCTCATCTTCAATCTCAAAATGTCTACCAAACATCTTTTGCTGCTCATCTGAATTGCTGCCAATTATCTACACAAGGCTCCAAATAACTACAACTGAGAATCTACTTTACAAATGAGTACAAATTAAATAAGCAAGTTCATTATTATTCTTTTTTTTCTTATTCTGGCTCGTGTTTTTAGTGTCTGAAAGAGGTCACGGAAGAAGGACAATATGTCGAATATTTTTGCAACAAATCCTGAAGGTTACCCTAATAAAGAGTGACCACAAATATATCAGACAATTTTCAGAGAAAGCAATAAAAGATCTTAAACATCAGGAACTTCATAGTTGAAAAAATTCTGTAAATAATAGGGTAAGCCCAAGTGCAGAGATTGGAACTTCCGACCTAGAAGTTATCCCTATATCAAAATTTATATTTGTTGAACCTCATTCCAAAAATCAAATTCTGAGCCTCACATCCAGGTTTCTTACCTTAATTGCCACCTTCTGGCCTTTCTTGGCATAATCAACTGGCTTGTGGTTGTTCTCAATGGAAGCTATTCGACCAATGTCAATGAAGTCCTTCTGAGGAATACATATAGGAGTGCCAATCTGTGCAAATGAAGTTTAAATAGAATAAGACGCATTTACCAATAAACAATTAAATCTCAAGATTAATAAATTTCAACTAATAATGATTGAAATCCAAATGCAGAACATTTCCTTTATGTTTAGAAAGTTAAAGACGATCACAATAGCATATTAAAAGTTGCAAATCATTCCACAAGAATTAAGTTATGAATTAGGATTGTGCACAGCAAGCTCAACGACATGAAAAAAGAAAGTTTTATAAAACACATATAGTATAAGAAACATCATGAAAAAAGAATTCATTTTTGGATCTTAAAGCAGTTGGGTGATTTTTATGGATCATGTCGACGACTAGATTAGTAAAAACAAAGAAATCAAATTTCATACATTAAAAGATAACCGTTAATAATCTTAAATTTTATCGTTATTCTAAAGCAGGCATTCACAGGAGTCAAAATCATAATGACTACTTTGAAGTTTGAACACGGTAAAGGATTCTGCCAATTCAAGACCATGAAGTAAGATTTGACAGCAAGATGCAGTATATTTGTACAAGGAAAAAGTTAACTTAAGATTCCATGTCAATTTCTTGGAAAATCTAAAGTCAATTATACACTAATACCCAATCCTAGTCAATATTCATTACATATCAAGTACTCAAATGCAACCAATAAATGGTTTTTTGAATGGTTATTTGAAAGAAAGATATGTTTTTAATTCCTTCTCAAGGATATGGAAGCAAGACGAGGATATGGAAGCAAGACGAACGCCAAATTCCTACTAAGGAGTGTTTCTATTAAATGCAAGACTGTTTAGAGGGAGCTGCATATCTTTATAGTTGCTGAATGATAGGGTAATATTTCTTGTTTCTCTTGGGGTACCTTTGGCACCGATTTGTGAAAGCATTGAAGGTGTGCAACTTGCATAAGTACTCTTTTGGACTTGTTTTTCTTTTGTCTAATGACGGCAGAGACTTTTTGTCCCCCTGTTTATTATATCCTCTCTTTTTTTAATAAACTTTCTTCTTATTCCCGGAAAAAAAAAGGCCAAGGCAACTTAAGATTATCTAAAGCTACCTGTAGGATGCTGAAGTGGCCAAATTATTATTAAGACCTTATGGACGGAATTTGATCAGCTTCATCCAGTAATATATGCACCACTTATTTGAAGGGCAACATTTTGCAGTAAATTCTGTACAATAAAAAATAAATACTGCAAAACCTTGTATTGAGAGCTCTACAGGTGGTTTTTTTTTATGATAGGTGAGACCTACAGCTTATTCCATTCAATCATGCAATTAGGGAGCAACAAAATCACACTATTATTAATAATAACGACAATTGACCTTAGCAATGGAAAACCATTTAAAAGAAAATGCACCTTAGCAATTCCCTCAAGAACATCAACACCCAAAACAATTGGATCCTTCTTGTTAAAAACGCAGTTTGGCATAATCTTTAGAACGCAAGGAAATACTGCATCCTCAGCAGCTTCCTTCTTCTTTTCCTCCTTCAAAGTGTCAATATAGGCCTTAAACTGATCGAATAAGTGGTAAATGATATCAGCAATAAATATTTTGACACCATATTCATCTGCAAGCTCCCGAGCCTCTGGCGTCACTTTAACATCAAAGGCCAAGATGGTGGCGTATTCTTTCTTCTTCTCAAGCATTACACTGGCCTTCATGACATCCTTCTTATGAACAGGGCCTATGCTTATACCACTAACAGGTATATTTACTGCTGGGGTCTTTAAGAACTCTAGCAATGCTTCCAATGATCCAAGAGTAGATGATTGAACACAAACCCCTTCACCAGTTTTATCAATCCTGTTCATCACTGACCTCATATCTTCCATTGTGGACTCTTTAATATCTTCCAAATCATCATTAGGCCCAACCACATAAAGACCAGTGCCTGCAATTGCATGTTCAAGGCCCTGCATGAACGGAAAAGAAGAAAAGTACAAGTCACCTCATATTCCGAAGAAGAAGAGTAGATGGAAGGATCCAATTGGGCTTGACGATTGTCAATGGTGTTTTAAGGAGGGAGAGCTGCATCTATTTATTATTTAAATAACAATTATCATAGCAAGAAGGGTAAAATGCCAGAGGGCTAACCCATATGACAGACAGTATAACTGTATAACACAACACCAAGCTATCCAAAATTCTCAACAGAATGGGAACCAAAAAAACAATAAAGTCAAAAACGGAATTTAATAAGTCCTCAATCATTTCTTAAAGAAGTAAGAAAGTCACAAGTGCAAAAATCCTACAAAAGAACAATTTAGATTATTAAATTCACCTGTGCAGTAATCTTGATACCCTGTGCAGCCTTAATTTCTTTATGGTGCAGATAAGTTCCCTGAAATCAGCAAACCCAGCAGATTCATCATTACATTGGATGAAATATTATGCTAATTCAAAAATACCGGAAAATGAAGTCATGTTCTAGAGAAAGTGAAAATTGGTATCAGTGGTGTGAGCAAAAGGGAGATCTGGTATTATTTCGCTTATTGCACCAAATACTAAAATTCATTCAGGTGCTTGTAACATGTCCCCAAGAGTGAACTCCAGGTATAAGTGGGTCTCAATGTTTGTTTGTTTTGATAAGTAAGCACATATCAAGGTTTTCAAGAAAATAAAAAAACCACTAGAATATCGAATCTTTCAATGTAGGAAACTAAACAAAAATGTTTAAAACATCAAATAATAAAAAGTACTTGTCCCAATTAATCAACAGATTCTAAGAGAAGAAAAAAAAATCTATAGCTAAAGTTCCTACTAGTTCTAGCACGAATTCATTTATCCAGTACTCTGCTTAGCATATAAGACATTAATTAAACTATGACTAAATTGAAGACCCAACAAACAAATAATGTTCTTACAGACAATTCTAAGGTTGTACGGCTAAGAACTTGGGCAAAGTAAAACCATAAGCCTGGTCAGACAAATGTTGCCTAGAACTCATCGTTTCGGTTTGTGGAACCGATATGAGAATGCGTACCAACATAGGCTAAAATCTGGTACACTAGGGGGAAGTTATATGGATGCTTATCATCAGGAACTTTCTTAAAATCTAAGTGCAACAAAACTAAATTTCATAGAAGATTTTTATTTGCATCAACAAGTTGATTGTTCTAGAAATAATTTAGTACAAATGTGATGCTTGAGCATCCAATAGTCAATACCAAGTAAAAATATTGATATTTGTGCAATTAGAGGTAGAAAACAAATACAAATTTAGGTAAACAACATTTATTTTTCGGAATAGAAAAGTACCATAGTTGGGAACATTAATAATGCGCAATTCACCAGGTCAACAAGGGTATTGGTATCAGACCAACACTTGGCAAAAGTAATTTTGTTTTTATGCTTGTAAGAGTAGTTATGTAACTTCTGTTATTGTGGATAAGTCCAACTTTTTAAATGTACAAGCTAATTTACATCTAAATTAGAGTAATATGCACCCCCCCCCCCTAACATTAGCAGTAATTTGCCATAAACCATTGCACTTCCCTAGTTCACCTTTTCATTCATCTTTTGTTTATATCTTTTTTAACTTCCCATAATTCCCATTATAATTATTTACTTGCATTATCAATCCTAAAGTTTTAAATCTTTCGGAGGTTGGAAAGACGGGCTTAATAATCAGTGCACCTTCACTTAAACCTTCCCTATTCCCCCTAACATTTCTTCTTGCATCTGTATGAATAAACAACATACACAAAGGTTCTTCCTAACAAACACGCACACAAAAGGCAGGAAAAAGATAAAAATCCCTGTAAAAACCACAGCAAACCAATAATTATAGACCCCACCTGCAGAGCTCTTCATGGAGTCAAGTGCAGTTTATTCATTATCTGAAGTTGGACAAGCTTTTTTGAGTTCAAGAACCCCGCGTTTAGAAATCATATTTAAAGAGGTAAAATGTATCTGATTTTCTTTATTTATTATACTTATTCTTACGGTTTTCTTCGCTGGAGCACAGGTTTGGAGGCTATTTTCCATTTCATAATGGAAAAAAAGGGCTTGTATTTATATAACCAAATAAAGGAAGTTGTGTACTTGTGTGAATTTTAAAATGTTATGCTATTCAACCCAGTAAGAAGCATGTACAAGCTTTCTGCAAAGGGGATAGCTAAATAGATCACTGCAACAGAATTTTTCTAGGGGCAGGGTTTCCTTCGCTAGTTCTTTTTTCTTTCCGTTTTTCCATTGTTTCTTTTTATTTGTGGTTGAGGGAGAGGGCAGGGAAGCATATGACTGACGACACTGAGCCATAAAAACAATTATGAGGTGAGAGTGAAAAGTAAACAAAAACACTGGAAAGCATATCATCGCAATAGTACACCAAATATTTCGATATGTATAGATTCCAGATGCATAAGTTGGCAACAATACCTGTTCTGAGATAGCATTTCGAGGGAACTTAATCAGAACAAGAAAAGTGTCCTGAATTTTTTTCTAAACAATCAAAGTAGCAATTTACCTTAACACGGAGTTCCTTCATTGGATGGGGTGTCAATAATGCTCGGATTGTGGTAACAATTGGTCCCTGAAAAGAAAAGATGTGAGACAGATCCATCATAACTATTGATCTTATAGTAGCAAAATATTAAATGCTTGCCTGCATGCCACACACAACTATCTGATCCCCTTCATGAAGCACACCATTAACCAACACCACATCAATTGTAGTTCCATGGCCTTCAACAACCTTAACCTCCAAAACAGTACACTGACAAAGATTTCCAAACAATATCAGAAACCGCATAAACAGATAACGCTTCTACTGAATTGAAGAAGACTAATTAAAAAAACAGTATACCTGCACTTCATCGCTATATGTAAGTTTTTCAACCATCGTCTTCTGAGTCCATTGAACCAGTAATAATAACATATCAGGGATACCTTCACCACTGTTGCATCCAGAACCCCAGATTATCAGCACAAATGCTACTTTAAAATTTTGGAAATTTATGCAGCAGAAGAGCATCTAACAGGGTCTAAAAAGGGTACACAAAAAGGTTCACAAAAAATACCTGATTGCACTTGTGGGTACAATACTGAAGGTCTCCCCCATTTCTTTGTTTTTATAGTACAATTCAGTATTTAATCCTTGCTCCTTGAACTGTGTAATAACCTGAAATTATCGCCCAAAAAATGTAACTTCATCCGCCTGCCTAACAAAAAAATTTACTGAGAAAAGAAGGGATATATATGAACCTCAATAAGCCTCCTATTAAATTCATTTTGGACATCTTTAGTCTGTTGCTTCATAGCCTTCACGATTGGTGCATTGCGACAAGTTTTCCACCCATACAATCTGTCAACCTGTGCATTTTGATATTAAAGAAACCAAATATAACAAGGAACTCAATAAATAAACTGCAATTCAAAAGTAACTCACCTTGTTCAATGCAACAATGAACTCGGTATTCCTCATTCTCAGAAGATTAATTGATTCAATGGTCTGTGGTTCCAAACCATGCATGATGTCAACAACCAAAATCGCAATATCACATAATCCGGAACCCCGAGAGCGCAAATTCGTAAATGACTCGTGTCCAGGGGTATCGATAACCAATAGACCTGGAACTTTCAGCTTTGCATCAGCTTTCAGTTCCTTAGTTCTGTCACGCAAGTTTTCAGCAGGAAAATATGTTGCGCCAATTTGCTGAGTAATTCCTCCAGCCTCGCCTTCCTGAACATTAGTGCCTCGGATACAATCAAGCAGCTTGGTTTTCCCAGTATCAACATGACCCATAATACAGCAGATTGGGGACCGGAGATTTTCACCATCTTCTGCTTTTGGTGCTTCCTTTTTCGCAGCGACTTCTTTCTGTTTACTATTGGCTGCAACCTCACCTGTATGCCGGTTTTTCTTACTACCAACATCCACAGATTCCGATGGAGCAGTAGAGATTACTTTCTGAGTAGCAATTGCTGGCTTGGCATCACGAGTAGCTAGCTGAGAACTCTTTGTGTCTTTTTTAACCACAGTTTCAGGTTCAGAGTCAGCCTCTTCATCAGCGAATGCACTTTTACCGGGCAGCTTGAGATCCTCGTCATCCCAACTCTTAGCATCCCATTCTTCCTCATCATCTTCTGCATCAATTTCATTCTCTTCAACCACATCAACTTCTGTTTTCTCCTCCACATCCATTGAGTTCACTTCTTCGACCTTCTCCGTCTCAATGGATTCCAACTCTGACACAATTTCCTCCTGCTTTTCATTTGCTTCCGTGCTTTCAACAGCCTTGGCAAGGGCCGAGCCATTTGCTTGAGGATTTGGCTTTGACTTCTTTGTTTGATACTTGGGCCGTTTTGCAGGTACACCAGCAATGTCAGCAGTACTAAGAGGAAAGTCTCCAGCATTAGCAAGTATTTGGTTCCTCATTGCCTCCCGACGACGGGCTTCTTCCTTCTGTTTCCCTGTTAAAAGCTTCCCTTCTTGTTTCTTCTTCAAAAGTTTTTCTTTCTCTCTCTCCTTTTTCAAACGCTTTTTTTCTTCTGCTAGTCTTTCCAATTCTTCTTGTCGTTGTCTCTCCTCTTCTTCCTTCCTTAACCTCTCATCCTCTTCCCTTTTCTTCCTTTCCTCAGCTTCCTTAATTCTGGCAAGCCTCTCTTGCATCTCTCTAACATGTTTTGGAACTTTCTTATCTGCTGCTGCTTTACTACTTGTTTCTCCCTGTGTCTCTTCCACAACAGGGGAAGCTGCAGCTGCTGCAGCAGCCTTCTTCTCTTTTTCCTTCTCCTTCTTCTTTTTCTTCTTCTTTGCAGCTGCAGTCTCCACGCCTCCTTCTTCTTCAACTTCCTTATCACCTGCAGTATCTGCCAACCCAGCTGGTTCAGGTTGAGTCTGAACTTTCTCTTCTGGTGGCAGAGCAGAAGCAGTCTTTAATGAAGGAGGGGCTTCACCAAGTTCTGCTAGAATTTTATCAAGGTCGTCCTCTTCCTGTGCAGTCCTTCCACCTTTCTTTTTCTTCTTTTTGTTTTTTGAGGTTTCCACAACATCTTCACTGGGGAGTTTTTTACTTTGGGCATCATCAGCTTCTTTATTACTTATACTGGCACCAGGTTTTTCTTGCTCAGCAACACCTGTAAGTTTATCAGCAGGCTCGGCCTCAAGTGCATTAAAACCACTGTTACTCTTCTTTTTGGATGACTTCTTTTTTCCAGAAAATATTATAGCAGATGCATCTACATCCAATGCACTAATATCATCATTAACAGTGTCAGCACCAGATTTAGAAAAAGAAGCATCTTCATCATTTTCTTCATCAGCAAACACAGCACTGAATGAATTATTACTCTTCTTAGAAGATTTTGAGGATTTCTTCTTCTTGCCCCAGAAGGAAATAGAAGCTACATCTTCATCATCCTCTTCAATTTCTTCCTTATTCACCTCACCTATACCATCAAAACTAGATGCCGAGGTAACACCACCACTACCTTTCTTATTCGATTTTGACGGCTTCTTTTTCTCCGTAAAAGTAATAATCGGCTCATCATCGTTATCATTTTGCTCCAAAACAGAATCATCGATTACATCCCCATCATCATCATTGCCACCAATTGCACCAAATGCAGATGCAGTAAACAAACTAGTACTCTTTTTCGATTTAGATGATTTCTTCTTCCCTTTAAAAGCTACAACAGTCTCATCTTCTTCCTCACTTGGAACACCTTCATCAACCTCACTTTGAGTTAAAGTCGAACCTTCATCATTTTCGTCATCCCCCTCCCCAAGTAATGCAAAACTCGAAGAACTAAACGAACTCTTATTCCCACTCTTCTTCGACTTTGACTTCTTTTTCCCAACATCGTCATTATCATAACTCTCAACATCATCATTATCATCATCTTTAATCTGCGAATTCTTAGTATTTCCCTTCTTACCCTTCTTCTTACCAGTAATAGGTGCTATTTGCTCTTCCTGAACTGACTGCTCCTCCGACAACTCTGTTCCAATAGAGTATTCATCATCATCAATCTTAACTGCCTTCTTTTTCGAGTTAACCACCCCAGCAGGGTTATCCTCCTCACGGCTGGTGGGCTTCTTTCGACCCATCAGTGTTCAGTGAATTCGACAAATAAATTCAGAATCTGAAAATTTAACCCAAAACAGTCCCTCCAAATCCCTAATATCAAATCAATAAACAATATTAGATGATAAACCAATAAACCCAAATAACTGTATCATGCTAGTATAGATTTAAATAGATTTAAGTATTTGCACCTACTAAATAAACAGTTACATATAACCTTCTCATATAATCGGAGATTTAGAATCGGAGAGTGATGAAAATCGGAGATGAATATGAGAATCGGAAATATATTTTCACTTTCTCATATAATCCTGGCTAATGATTGAAAGAATCACTTTCATATATCCTCTCTTTCAAGAATACAACACAATTGAAAGAACTGGGACAAGGCTCCATCAGAAAAAGTAACTAATAAATTAGGAATTGCTCTTAAAGATAAATTATTCCTGAATTGTAAAACAACATCTGGAGAATAATTTAACACAGAACTCGACAGCTCCAAATCTAATAATTCCTACGAAAAAAAATAGTTTACCTGACAGTGCCAGTAGCCGCGGTAAGACGGGGGGGGCAAGTGTTCTTCGGAATGACTAGATCGGATGGTGATACAAATTCTATAATGTTGGTTTTAATTAGAAATTTATGAAAATGAGAACCGGAAAGTGATGAGAATTTCTAGAAAACAGAAGAGCTAAAGATGGTTTTAGGGTTAGACTAAGAATGGCTCACCCATCGCCGCCTCGGGTCCATTTACCCGATTTCTCTCTCTTATCAAATCAAACGGCAAAATCGTAAAAACTATATTATAAATAAAAATAAGTACTTTTTAATTTGCCCAAATTTTGATGATTAAAAATTTAGGGAATTGATTTGATAGTTACACAAATTTTTTATCACACGAATAGTAAGTTGAATTCAGCTCATGTGAGAGAGAATTTTGTAAAACTATTAAATTTACTCGTGAAAATACCAATTTTCAAAACTTATCTTCTCCATATATTTTAGTATGACTAAGAATTAAGTGATAATTTATGTAACAACCTGGGTCAAATTTTAAATTCGGAATAAATCTCAAGTCTGAATCGAATCAAATCCATAAAAATAAAGCCCTTAAATCACTGGCCCAATAGTATCTTCTTGGGTCATCTTAGCCCACTACAAGTTCACCCAAAAGTCATGATCTTCTCTCTAGCCATTGTGGGATAATACCGGTTGATTTCGTGTCCCCACCTCCGGACCTTCATCTCTCTATTTTGGGATAATACCACCAACCTTCGTGTCTCTACCTCCGGCAGTGTCTCCACCTCCAGCAACCCGACCCGAACTTTCGAGAGTCGGCTCTGATACTATATGTAACAACTCGGGTCAAATTCCGAGTTCAGAACAAATCTCGGGTCAAAATCTCAAGTCCGAATCGAATCCATCAAAATATGGCCTTAAACTACTGTCCCAATAGTGTCTCTTTGGGTCATCTTAGTCCACTACAGGCTCACCCAAAAATCATGACTGAAGATACTATTGGTAGTAACTTATTTCCTTATATGCAGATAAATTTTTTCTCTTTATTTCGATGTAGGACTGAGGTATTACAATTTCCTTCCCTTATTAACTTATTTATTATGTTTCTTTCAAACTTAAATATATATTTTTTAATTGTTCCAAATATATATATATTTATTTTGAAACTACAAATTGACATTATTTTTTAAAAAAAATATTAATATTTTGCTATTATTTTGGTATTAATTAGTTAAACAAAATAGTTTAGTAATCTTTTAATATAAAAAGTCGGAAGGCTTTAGCGTAAATAAAGTTATGAGGTCTTTTTAATTTCCAAAAATGCCTTTCAACTTTTAAAGTAATTTTTATTTTGTTATTTTAATATTAATTATTTTTATCTTTCTATTTACTTATTTAAATTTTATATAAAAAAATATTTTAATTTATACACATAACGCGTGCGGATAACTATAAATACTTCTTAACTTTGTTCCATTTAGAATATTATGGTTTACTATCATGTGTCATGATTTCAAGACATTTAAGAAAATATTTGTTAGTCTCATGTCGACGTCGAGATTTTTTCCTACTCTTTTTTCCTTTTTATTATTATTATGTCCTTTGTTATTTGAGATTTATTAATTCTAAGGGTGATTTTGGAAAAAAAAATCGACAAAAATGCCGACGGGGTTTGAAAATTTGATTTTAATGGGAGCAAATTAGACAAAGTCGTCAGTTGATAAAGATTTAAATGGATGTACTAACTCACCCTGATTTTATAATTTGATAATCGAGATGACCTATTATGTGACTCCTAAAAATTAGTGTGCAACCAATATTCATATAGTTCGAGACTTGCTTAAACGAATGGAAGGTGATAGGCACCCCCAATTTCCATGAAAACATGGTTACTGTTTTCCTAATGATTTTCTTAAAATGAAATGCCAACTGTGTGTGTGTTGTGCCTATATGAATTGTGTCATAAGGACAATTAAGGGTATCGTCTCCTAGAGTTGAGTCGGATTTTAATCTAGAGAACAAGAGGTATTACCCCCTATACCGTCTAAATCATGAAATATAGGTATCGTTTCTTAGAGTCAAATCGCGAAGTTATAAATAATTTAGGGGTCGTTTCCCAAAGTCGTCAAAATTGTGGCGGGTGCATTATCTTGGAAGCAACTTTGAGGCTCTTTGAGCCTATGCATGAAGGATTTGACTCAAAGGAAAAGTTTCGTTTCTTTACAAATAAAACAGGAGCACCCCAAGGAGACGTACTAGGACGAATAAAATCGATGTCTAACAATTCCTGTAATTAGACCTTTAACTCCTGAAGTTCAATAGGAGCCATTCGATATGGGATTTTAAAAATGGGTTTTGTACCGGGTTCAAGGTCAATAAAGAATTAAACTTCACGTTCTGGGGGTAGACCGAGAAGTTCTTCGGAAAATACATCAGGAAACTCATTAACAATGGAAATATCATTCAAACCTAACGTATTCTGGTTTAGATCAGTGACATATGCTAAGAAAACTTGACATCCGTTTTTTAATAAATGAATAGCTTTGTGACTTGAAATGATATTGACTGATTTTAGTGGTTTGGTGGTTTGGATTCACACAACAGGTTGATTAGGAATATGAAAACTAACAACCTTACGAAAATAATCAATTTTGACATGGTAAGTGGTTAACCAGTCAATTCCTAAAATCACGTTAAATGCAAGTATTTTCAAAGATATAAGATCAACAGGTAAGGTAAGGGTACCAATCTGAATCAAGCAAGATTTGTAAACTGTGGATGTAACAAAGGTTTCTCCCAACGGAGTTTCAACAAATAAGTCAAAGTCTAATTTATCAGAAGTCAAGTTCAAACATTGAGCACAAGCAGGTGAAATAAAGGAATGGGTAGCACCTGTATCTAACAAGGTGTAAACTTCGCAAGAGTTTATGATTAACTTACCCGTAATCACCTCGTGTGGATTTCTCGCGTTTTGAGCTGTCACGACAAACGCTCTTCCAAGAATCACCGACTTTGACTTGTCCGAAACCGCCTTTGGAATCACCACCCCCGCTGGACTTGGTTTTGCTATAGGACAATCTCGAGTTATATGTCATTCTTTTCCACAGTTATAGCATGCTTTAAATTGTTGTGGGCAGTTTGGGCTGATGTGTCCCTCTTTCCCGCATTTATAGCATACGATCAGTGGTCGTTCTCCTCCCCAAGAAACAGTTGATGCTGGTGCTGATGTCGACGTCTTCACGTTCTCATTGTTATACATTCTTTTCTTGAAATCTCTCTCCGATTCGCTTTTTCTACTATCATGGCCACGATTACTACCGGAGTGGTTACCGCTTCTGTCATACTTTCCTCCCCGCTGGTTGTCATTGCTCCGATGACTGCTGCCACAGGTACAACCTTGGTTGTTGTCCCTTAGTTGAATATAATAACTATCTCGTTCTAACAACTGAGCCCTGTTCATTACATCCGAATATAGAGAAAATTTGTGAGAAATAAGATATTGACGTATTTCGGGTTTCAAACCTCTTAGAAACATCCGCGTCATACGTTCCTCATTCTCCACCAAATGAGGTGCAAACCTGGACAACTCCGCGTACTTAGTCTCTTACTGGGACACAGTCATGTTGTTTTGTTCTAGTCTGATAAACTCTACCTCCTTCATATGACGAACACTTTCAGGAAAGTACTTGTCATTGAATAGTTTTTGGAACGCTTCCCAAGACATCTTGAGTGCGGCAGGCTGGGTACGCTTCACGGATTTCCACCAGTAATCTGCCTCTCCACGGAACATAAACGTGGCGAATGGAACCTTCTGTTCCTCCGTGCATCCCAATACATCAAATATCTTGGTAATTTGCTTAACCCACGTCTCCGCCTTGATCGAATCCGGCTTTTCCAAAAACTCTGGTGGTCCCAATTCTTTGAACTGTTTGGCAGTGACAAGCCGCGAGTTGTTATTATCTCCACCTGTATTTTGCATACGAGTTTTTCTCGTCTGGTTTTGCATGAACTGCAAAAAACTTCTAAACATCTCATCGTTTATCGTTTGATCAGCGCTGTTTTCAGGATGAACATTGCCTTCTTATTACACGTTCTCCTGGTTGGTGATTAAAGGTGTCTCCACGGTCTCATTCACTTCATTGTTAACATTCTCAGCTGTCATTCTCAAATACTGCTATAAAACAATGGTTAATTAAACAAATTAACATATCACATAATAACTCTATGCTCCGACTGACCAATTAAATATCACATAAGCTTAGGTAGTACACACTAGCGAAGGATTTACTCGTCTCTCTCCTCCTAGTTCTATTCCCAGATCTCCGCCAGAGATCATATCCCTAAGCTCTGATACCAACTGTGACGCCCCCAGAATAGGTCCAGTCAACCCAACCCATTCTGAGTTGCCAAATACATGGTACAGAATTTAAATACAATCTTTTATATCACACGGTTGTGCAAAATACGACCACACAACTGTGAGTGTCAATACAAATATATATAAAATATTAACATTTAAACTAAGTCCTCATTATAATTATTATCACACTATTTATTAAAAATAATGAGGACTACTACTGCTTTAACTCGGACCATCACTCTGTCCCCCGACTAGTTCCTGCGACATTCTCATTTCCTGAAGAGGACAATAGATGAAAAGGGTGAGCTCAACTAGCCCAGTAAAGAATATTATGACTAAGATAATGAAAAATAAATTATCCTTAGTCTTCAATAATTCAGGATAAAATATTATTGACAACAAGTTTTAAATCAATATTTACAGCGAAAATAACCATTCATTAGAAGAGTTAAGTAGAGAATGAAGTCTACTATCTTCTATGATTTAAAAGTCCATCATCAATATTTTATCCCTGTAACATCAATCAATATACATCTCAAATCAAATATTCAACTTTGCACTACGGGCCAAAGATATTCATTTGTATCACCAGTGGTCATATTCATCTCAACACTTGTCCATCTTTGCACTACGACCAAAGATATTCATCAGGTAATCATTCATCTTTGCTCTACAGGCCAAAGATATTCAGTTATATCACCTTTTAGGACTGAGGATGATGAAAAATATTTTAAAAAACAAATTCAGTGAGATAAAGGACAAAGAGTAAGGATTCGTATTTTAGTTTATCCAATTCAAAAATACTTCGTAATAATCAATTGTGGAGCAAAACTTAAAAATAAAGCTCAAAACTTAGATCCAATCAAAGATAGGAATCTTAACAGGCAACTTGGATAAATAGAAGAAAATTTAATTTTTTCCGTTAATAGTGCCGTATACGTGAACAGTGCCGTATACGTGAATAGTAACCTCGACGGAAAAAGTAAGAATTTCATAATACAATTCATGCCAATATTTTGGTATAATGATATTGAAAAGAATAACATCATTTACGAAAGAAAATAACATCCCTTACCTCAAAAGAATAGTACTTCTGGCTGAAATATCGGATATAACACTCAAAGTATCTAAATATTCACAAAAATACGCTCGATATTATAGAGAGAGAAAAAACTTCTGATTCTGGTGTGATTTTCAATTCTAACCTAAGCAACCTATTTATAGAAAAAGCTTAGGATGCCAAAGTAGACTTTCTGCTACCGACGACTTTCATACGCCCACAAAAAAATATCAGAATTTTTCAAGCAATGACAAAAGTGGGGCCCACCATTTTATTTTTTTAAAAATATTTATTTTCAAAACTTCAATAATTCATAATAAATAGCCCTTTTATCAGAAAAATATAAATAATATGTCCTTTTCATAGAAAATTTATTTCTCTACAACTTTGTAGAAAGAAGTTTTTCCAAATTTCCAACCAAAAATGGCCGAAATCCCCAAACGGGTGATTTTCTACAACAAAATAATAATAAAAACACCTTAGCACTAATTCCTTCTTTTATATCCACAAAATAAATATTTCTTTATCATATAAATCAATAATTAATTATTCATAAATAATATCACAGAACTACAATATTGACAACTAGGTCGTTCCAAGAAAAGAGGGGGCCTTCTGATAAGAATTTCTCCTTACTGACGCGCAATTAAATAACCCCTCCTAGACAGAACTTTCTTAGACATTGTCAATAATATTATCTAATAATATTATTCAAATAATATGAATTGTTGAGTTGATAATGTGAAATACTGTGCAGTGACAATTATTGAATCAATAATACAAAATATCAACGGTAGCAATTATTGAATCAATCATATAAAATAGCAACGTAGCAATTATTGATATAAAATATCAACGTAGCAATTATTGATATAAAATATCAACGTAGCAATTATTGAATCAATAAAATATTATGCAATTATTGAATCAATAATATAAAATAGCAACGTAGCAATTATTGATATAAAATATCAACGTAGCAATTATTGAACCAATAAAATATCATGCAATTATTGAATCAATAATATAAAATATTGAACAATAATTACTGTAACAATTATTGAGTAAGTGACTTCTTACGTAAGAATCAATAATTCAAAATATTGTGCAATACCGTGTGCTACTGTGCAACAACGCGTATTACTATATTTTTATCACCGGGTATTTTAACAGTTTAACCGTAACAGTTTTACCGTTATTTATAAAAAAGTTCTTTCTGTCGCTTTCTATATCCGACAGTTATTCCGTTGTGGGGTCCACAAATAGCTGCGCCGTCGTACGAATATTCCCCGACAACAAGAATATTCCACGACCAAACGAATATTACCCGACAACAATGAATATTTTATAACCACTTGCTTATTTTGAAATATTTGCACATTTCACCCATAACTTTTCACATTTATCAAATCAACACCTTACTATTTTGAAATAATATATAAAAAAATTAAATCTTTATTCATAAAAATTGGGGTCTTACAGTGGGGGTGTATATATATATATTTATTTGAAAGAAAGAGGAACCAATTATATTAAATCGAAAACAAGAATATCGAAAATAAACGAAAGAGGGACAGGATCCCACTCCTCCGAACCAGACTGTAAACCAGCAGCTTTTGCTAACAAATGCGCTGCTTGGTTAGGTGATCGTCTAGCAAAACAAATACTACTTTCATTCAAAGCCGAAAGAGCATAAGAACAATCTCAAGTAATCAAACCAAACAAAGAGAAATCAGTAAAAAAAAAATTGAGTGGGGGGTGGGGTGGGTGGGTGGATGGGGTGGGGGTGGGGTAGGGTGGGAATGTCTATATAATCAGTAAATATTTTTTTTTTAGTGGAGGTGGGTGGGGGGTGGGTGGGGGTGGGCAGGGTGAGAGTGTATATATATAATCAATAAATATTATTTTTTAAGTGGGAGGTGAGGTGGGGTGGGGGGTGAGGTGGGGTGGGGTGGGGTGGAGTGGGGTGGGTGGGGCGTGGGGGTGGAAAATAAAAAAAATGATGATAGATAGAGAAGAGGGGAATGAGGTTGGCCTATGAATGAAATAAACCCACCTATTTAGAAAGGAATGAAAAATAACTTTCAAAACTTGAAGGGAATAACTAAATGGATAAAATACATGGGTGGCCCCTGAACTTAAGGTCATTTGGGTATTGAGCCCCCTTCTTTTAGTCAATGCAAATCGAGCCCCTTTCTATCCGAAAATTTGGGTATTGAGCCCCCAGGTGAATATCTGACATCAGTATTTTTTAAATTAAATTTTTACGTGTGTTTGCTGATGTGGCAATTTTACAATTAAATCCCAAAAATATGGTCATCCTATGATTCGAACTCAAAACCTCCCACTTGAAATTTTGATCATCAAACCAACTGAGCTGCAGAGCCTAACTGTTAAATTTGTTCAACGATTAAGTTTTATAACAAAACAATTCTTTTTTCCATATTATTAAAAGACAAAGATACTCATTAATAATAATAACGATAATACCGATAATAATAAGGAAAATAATAATAATAATAATAATAATAAGGATAACCATAATAATAATAATAACCGTAATAATAATAATAATAATAATAACCGTAATAATAATAATAATAATAAATAATAGTTCTAATTATTTTAAAATTTGAAAATTAATTACTATTTTTAATTTTAGCAATTAATTATTATGTTTAAACTACACATTTATTAAGCACATCCCTAAACTATTGTTATATGAGGAATGAATTAACCAAATTTGAATCCTAAATCTCAGATTCAAATCAAAGAATAGAAACAAATTTCACCAAATCTCAGAATAGAAACAAATCTAATCCTATTGTCCAATTTCTCGAATCTGATATGGATGGTTTTGGGTTTATTTGGGAGCTGTTTAGAGATGGCGGTTGTTTTAGTCTCCCTCCCTTGTCTTCCTCCTCGACCCACCATTTATTCTTTTTCCAGCTCTATTTGAGCTTTTTCGACGGCCAAATTAAACCTTACCGAAAATCTATTTACCAATCTTGTTTGCAAAGTGGGTGGGTGGCTTCGATCTGGTTTGGCTGTGGGTGGATCGTAGGGTATCTGTTGCTTTGATCTGATTTGGGGTCTCCAGAATTAGCATTCGTCCCACCTGAACTCATCTCCCGTTCATCCCTTACAACCCACCATCTTTTCACCTCTCCGGAATAAAATTATGATCTGCTGATGGTGATCTTCTTTGGGTTTGGGTTTGGGTTTCAGATCTTGATACCAGTGGATTTCAGATCTTTTCTCTAAAATAAAGTGGTGGTGGTGGTGGTGCCGGCTGTGGTCACCGCGGCGGATCTGGTGGCGGGAGAGGGAGAGGTGGTGACGGTGGTAGCGCGACTATAATCATGGGTCAAGGTGTTGGACCCGGTGCTGGAAGAGGAGCCTTGAATGGTGGTGGACCTCCTGTGACTGGGAGGGGTTCGTGAGCCACCGCCGTAGGAGGTGGTGCTCCTGCTGCTGTTATTGGAGCTATTAAAATGGATCTTGAATCTCTTATTATTTATTTATTTTTCTTAATAAATTTAGTAGTTACTGAAGTGATTCATTATATATTATAATAATTAAATTAATATGATTATCGGTGCGTTAGATATGGATAGAAGAAAAATAAAAAAGTATAAACAATATTATTATAGAATATAATAAGATAAAACGTAGAAACTTGGCAAATAATCAAATCTGAAGAAGAAATAAATTGTGGACCAAGGCCTACTACTTCCAATTTATAGTCGAAAGTACGCAATGTTTTCTTTTTTTATGGATAATAATAACGATGATGATGATAATAATAATAATAATTAATAATAATAATAATAGTAATAATAATAATAACAATAATAACGATAATAATAAGGATAATAATAATATGGATAATAATAATAATAAGGATAATAATAACGCTGATAATAATAATAATAATAATAATTATTATTATTATTATCATCCTTATTATTATTATTATTATCGGTATTATCGTTATTATTATTAATGAGTATCTTTGTCTTTTAATAATATGGGAAAAAGAATTGTTTTGTTATAAAACTTAATTGTTGAACAAATTTAACAGTTAGGCTTTGTAGCTTAGTTTGTTTGATAACCTAGATTTCAAGTGGGATGTTTTGAGTTCGAATCATGGGATGACCATATTTTTGAAATTTAATTATAAAACTGCCACGTCACCCACATGTTTTAAGTCATTTTATAAGGAATGACCATTTCATTCCATTCAATCTATAAACTTGCAAGGAAAATGATAAACATGTCACAAATATTGCAATAAAATAGTAATAAATTAAATTGGGTTAAAAATTGCAGATTCATAATGTATTGCAAGACTTAACTTATAAACATAAAATTTTCCATAAATTAATATATGTTATTTTTTAATTTTTTTATATATATACACATGCGTCACAATTATAATTCAATTAAAAGTTGTGTTTCGCAATGTATTGCATGACTTAACTTGTAAACATATAAATTATAATTTTTCATAAATTAACGCAGGTTATTCACATTCTCTCCTCACAATTCAATGTCTCTCAAATGGGATTGACGCACATAACTACCCTAACCCTCCGTTACTTGGCTTAAACCCTTAACTTCTTCTTCTTCTTCCTTCTCTCCTTCAATATAATTGATGGGTTCGCTTAGATTTCTTTCATCTCAAATGGGTTTCCTCCAAAACTCCCAAATTTGCAAACCCCAATCCAGTTTGCCCCCTGTATCTACATTAACGATAACCTGTGGGTTGAGAAATGTAAACAGAAAACCCATGTGGAGGTCAAGGGTTTTATCCACTGAAGCAATACAAGCTGTTCAGTCTCTAAAATTAGCAAAATCCCCAGATAAACTGGAACAAGTCTTCAGTAGCAGGATCAGCAGGCTCTTGAAGGCTGATTTGTTGGATACGTTGTCTGAATTGAAAAGGCAAAATGAACTGGACTTGGCACTCAAGGTGATTTCTTTTTTCTTTCTTTTTTTCCTTCTCTGTGCTTGTAAATTTTTTTTTTGGTGGGTTTTGTTTGTTCCTTTTAGATAATTATTGGGTTTTCTTTTATATTGTATGTTGGAATTTGGATTGGATTATAAACATGGAACTACTACTACTGCAAGTTAATTCCAATAACTCCACTTTGTGTTTATGATTTTTTTTTTGAGTTAGCTTGTCGTTTTTTTAGTAATATATTAACTTTATAATGGTTATAGTACTTTGACAATTATAGTAAATGATAGGGAACTGATATTACATAAAAAAATTGATATTTTCACACTAAAATTTCACATTATTAGGTAGAAGAGTAGTACACTAGTACTTGTTGCAGTGCAGGGTCGGACAAATTCAGGGTAATGGAAATAAAAATTGCACCTGCAGGGTTGGAAAAATTTAGGGTAATGGAAATAGAATTTAGGAACATCTCAAAATTGGAGCTTAAATTAACTTGCGGAAACTCCTGATACTGTAAGTAGGCCTTACTTCATCTTTTTGGTTTGCTTAGTGCAAAGTCAGAGCATAGTTATCACGGCGAGTCATGGCAGTAGCCGACTGTCTGGACGCCTAGGCGACAAAGCGACCACCTAGGCGTTCGTAAGGTGACAAGTCGTTTACAACGTGTAATTTATATATTATTTATTTTACTTAAGTACTTAACAAACATATTGGCAATAAAATTTCATAGACATTAAAACCCAAAACATAATAATATGGAATAACATTAGATGCTCACTAAACAATTATATAAAATAACACATATTTCCACTAAACAATTATATAAAACAATTAGATGCTCACTAAACAATTTACGTTAGAAAACAAGGTTCTAATATCATATTATTCTATATCCTTTTGAAAGTAAATTAGGGTATTAGACAGTATTTTCAATAACACATTTTGCAGTAGGAATGCACTGGATGTACACTAAATTAGATGAAGTTACATTAAAAAAAATATATAATCCAGTTCACACTGCACAATTATGAAACTTAAATAATATCCAAGTAGTAGCAACCATATTAATCCAAAACAGCCATTTGATTGCACATAAATATAAGTATATAACCACTGTCAAGTAGATAAATATGCAATATCAATGTATAAAATATAAAGAGTACATATACAAAATATAAATACAAATATATATATATATATATATCAATTTATATATATAATTTTTTTTTTATATTTTATATATAAAATTTTTTATCTATAAATTTATATATATATATATATATTTATAATTGTGTATGTGACACTGGAGTTACTGGAGTAAAAAAACAAAAAAGAAAGTACCAGAGAAGCACTAACTCAGCAAGGAAGCAAGTAAGCATAATATTATATATATATATACATACACGAAAGTTTAGAGCAGAACAGCAGGTGGTCGGCAAGTTGTGAAGACAGAGAAGGAAAAAAAAAGTATCATCAGTCACGAATCGCGACCACTAGAGAAGAAGAAAGAGAAGAAAGAAGAGCATAAGACGCGATCGGAGTTGTGAGTTGTTGTCGCCTCTTGGATCGTCGGTGGTCGTTGTCGTCGGAGGTAATCTCTCTCTCTTGCTCTCTCGATTTCTCCCTTTTACTCTTCTACTTTGCTCTTCGACCGCTGCAAATAGTTATTAGGGGCAGCCTCGAACGACGTCGTTTTGTTCCTTCTTTTTTTTTAAAACCTAGCTGGCCATCAAGTCGCTCGCTTAGCTTGGAGAAGTCGTCGGCTAGTCGTCCATGGCGACGACTTATTTTCCTAAGCGCCCGACTTTCAAGCATCCACCAAGTCGAGCAAACACCTTGCCATTGTAGTTCCGACTGGATGCCTTGGACGCCTTAACAACTATGAGTCAGAGAAGTATTTTTTCATTCTTTTTCCTTTTAGGATTAAATAATACATATATGAGTGAATCCTCTGTTTTTTTTGTGGATAGGTTAACACAAAAAAAATACGGGACACTTCTGGGTAATAAAGCTGGAGACATGGTCAGACCATTGGAACTTCTAGTTTTAACAGTTGAGCTTGACCAGTTATTTAAGAGCCCATTTGGGTGTCCCCAAAATTTAATGGCACATTTAAATTTTGTATATTATTTTGATACGTAAACTCCAAATTTGAAAGAACTTGTATAGAAATACCCTGTAATGAAAATAGAAAGATGACCAACAAGGAACTAAGTGGTGTAATCTCCTACTTTTCTAAATGAGTTAATTCACAATGAGGATTTTACATATCAAAATACTCTACAGCATGTAAATGATTCCATTCAAGGGACATCCAAATGGACTTTAAATGAATGTAACCATTTGAGAATTTTCTAACTGAATGATGAAACACCGTCACTTTTTACAATCCAAAAGCTATAATTTTAATTAAGTGTGGGTGTCTGTGAATATTAGTAAAAACCTTGTGGATAAAAAAAAGGAATATATATATATATATATATATATATATATATATAGTTTGGAAACTTGTAAGAGATGGACTTCTTCACTTGTCAGCTAGTAAACTTGTCCAGTTTGGTCTACTTTTAGAATTTCTGACTATGATTATGAAAATAAGTTGTTTCTTTTTTGGCATCAAGTGTGTGACTTTTTTCTGTAGTCCATTTATAACATTTTCTTTATCTATGTCTATATATGATTTCAAAGTTTCAAGTGCGCACTTCATCTGAAATGTAATTAGGTGCCAGGTATTTGAGTTTTTGAGGAAGGAAGTGTGGTATGAACCAGATCTATCTCTGTTTAGTGATATGATTTTGATGTTTGGGAAGAACAAATTGATTAGTATGGTTGAGGAGCTGTTCTTTGAACTAAAGAAAGAAGGGTTAGAGCCGGATACCAGGGCCTATACAGAGCTGATTGGAGCATATCTTCAAGTGGATATGATAGAAAAGGGAATGGAGACATATGAATCCATGAAGGCATCAGGTTGCGCCCCAGATAAGTTAACCTTAACGATTTTGATAAGGAACCTCGAAAGTGCCGGAGAAGAAGAGCTTGCAGCTTCAGTAAAGAAAGACTGTTCTGAATATTTGGATTTCCCCAAGAAATTCCTCAAAGAAGTTGAAAGGAAATTTGTGAGTAAGCTGTTTCTCTCTACACATACTTTTCAGTTAAGTCATAGTATTTTTGTTGCTTCTACATATGCTTCCAAGCTTACAGAGCAAATTGTGACGTGCACTCTCTATATAAAATTAAAGCAGTCCAATTTTCTCCTTATTCGTCTTCTTTCTTTATGTGAACTTCCCTGCTTGTGATGACCTGCGTACCAGGTTTCAAAATCTTAAGAGTTTGGTCAACTTTTTTACCATTGTCCTTTATTTTATCGGAAATAATGTGATGCGTACAGCTACTATTTCAATGCACAAGGATATCTTAGTTCAAGTAGGTCTGGGTGAGTGTATATAAGGAACCACTTGTATAAAGAGAGCAGATGATTTGGTTTTTCTCACCATATGGTTATACATAAGGAAACTGATATTTTCATATGATTTTTTGATATTTCCACATGAAAAGTGTTGCTATAGATCCTATAGATACATCTCAATTAGGAAAACATGCTCATTCATGTTAATTGTTTAGTCAACTTCTCATATTAATTGTTAGTCCCAACTCTATTTGTGTTAATTTTTGGTATTCACTTGAATTCTTGCTCTTGCTTACAGCCAAAGCGGAGGTCACTCAACCTTGTTTGACAACTGCCCGTGCATTTATCACCAACTTCAAGTGCTTCATTCTATGGCACGTCGTCTTGAATACACAATTGAAATTGCCGGAGCTGAATCAACTTCTAGACCAAATATAACTTCTGCAGGAAGGTATAATCTGTGGATTAGGCCATATATATACAACATCTTGCTTCTCTCTTGAAAGAAGATGATTTAATTGGAGAACTCTCGCCGTCAAATTGTTTCTATATTCTTCTTTGGTTTGATATTATTAGATTTGATGGTGGCAAATACTTCAAAAAGTGGTGTCCGAACAGGCTTTGGACTGCTTGCTTCATTCATCAACTAGTTGACTTGTTTGTGACAGATGTTGAGAAAATTCAATTCATAACAAATTTATGTCAATGCCTTTGAAATCTCTGAAGGAGGAAGTTGTACAAACGCTAAGCATCTCCAACAAGGTGGACTATACCGCGGACTATATAATTTATATGACATCAATGATAATCTTTCAATCCATCCAGCAGATAGACTATTCCATGGACTATAATATTAAAAGATTATATTATATTTAATAAATTATAGTTCACCAATCATTCTTCCATACTCCCATTTAAATATATTTAAAATTACAGTTTACCAAATTCTGGTCATATATATAATCTCTTTGGCTCGCCGGAAAATCCCATAGACCATATTTAATCTTACTGCTGGAGTGAAATCTGAGTCTTAGACTATCTTTAGTTTACGATTTGTGTTTCTTCGTCCTGATGGAAATGCTCTATTCTTTTATATTTATACTTTTAGGGAATGCAAAGTTTAAAAGAGGCTATTATTATTGCTATATACTATTATACTATTATCATTTATAATAAAGTGCAGTATAATTGAGCGAGCAGGACCACTTTTTCTTTTCAGCAACAAAAATTTTAAACTCCAAATCAAGAAAATCAAGCTTTGTTTTTACAATGAGGGGGTTGCTCTCTCCTAAGGTCTACAAATAGAGCAAGAAAAGATCAAGAAAATTACATCGATTACAAGCGAATATGATAATAAAAAAAGAAGAAAAAGAGACCAATAAAAGTACCCAGAGTTACCATGCTTATTGCACTGCATTTCGCTTATCGGGTACTATCGTTACCGAGTATTTTGCATAGGCAGCCGTCCTCGTCGCTTTGCAAACCTAGTCAATCAACCTTCCCTCGTGCAATTAACCTTTCAGCTAGCTAGCTAGGTGACTGGGGGAACTATTAAACATGGTGTGCCACATGTATGCTCTCGAAAGCACAATCTCGAGCTCAAGATGAGTCCAGTTATGTGTTGGGAGATGCTGAAGGAGCATCACCATCTCTTGAAAATCAAGCTTTAGGAGCTTCTCTGACCACTGCAAGTATATATAGCAAGGCCATGTTAATGCGCAAGTAAAGCTGTAAAATGAGCAAATAGTTCGGGCTCGATTCGTACTCACTCGATTAAAAGTTCAATTCGAGCTTGACTCGAAATATAAATGATTCAAATATGAGCAAATTTTAAAGTTCGATAAATTACTCGAACCTACTCAAATTACACTTTTCTTTTTCATACTCAGATCATATTCGTTCAAAAAAGTTCAAACTGCTCGGACTCGATTCGAGATTGTGCTCGACTCCGTAACTAAACGAGCCTCAATCAAACCTTATTTTATACTCGATAAGTTTTGTAAACCAAATCTGAACAACTCAATACTCGGCTCGACTCGGTTCATTTACACCCTTATGCGTAAGGAACTAGTGCATTAATTATTGTACAAGACATTATGTATTTTATGTGAAATTTGTGCAAGACATTATTAGTAAGTTTTGTTTAATCATTCCTGAAATCATGGGAAAACCATCAAATAGAAAGGTTCTTCGATTTATTTCCCTTCCATGACCAGAGACTAATAAGTATGCTTTGACAGATTAGGTAGTTCATGAGTAATTCATCCTGCAGTGACATTCATTTTACTCAAAAATTAATAAGTAAAAGAAAGAACAGCATGCAATAGCGGCGCAGAGAAATTCCCTGCAGTGTTATGCAGCAAATATAATAAAAAGTATAAAATTTAAAAAAATGCCAAAAATGTAATAAGGGAGACCACCATAAAGGATGCAACAAAAAGAGAACGACATTTTTTAATGTTTTCTTTCAAATCCAACTGTATAGATGATGAAAACACGAAAACATAAAGAAAGAATGTCGTTTTATAGGAGCTTTTGTAGTGTAGGCCATCTTATTTATAAGGGAAAAAAAAAGTAATTCTATGCCATTGAAATTCTACTGAAATTTTAATGCATAGCTCAAGTGGGTTTCACTTCATACACCCTCCTCCTTACTTTTTCATTCTTTCATCCTCTCTACAGTTGGATTCGAAAGAAAATGATAAAAAAAATATATCACTTTTAGACTGATTTGTAGCCACACTTGGCTAACACTTGTCGTAATATAACCGAGTATGTACTTGACCAAATGATTTTCTTACCGTCAACAGAAAACTGGCAAATATGTACACAAGGAAATCTGGCAACGCATCTCCTTCTGCAAGATATGTGTCCCACAAGCGCGTAACGAGATGGAAAGGGATCTACAGAAGATCATATACAGTCAATAGCTTTTCCATCAAAAGTGATATAGAATTCATGGTTAAGGGCATATCTTATGGAGACATCCTTTACGACTACCATACCTTTAACACTCCCCCCCGGTTCCACAAAAGGAGTCTCAATTGAAATACAAAATTGTTCCCAAAAAACATAGTCCTATTTTTATTGACGATAGTATATAATGACAGTGTCCTCAAGTATAACAACACAATTTCACTACCATGCCACGACTACTCTAAACTACACACTCGTTATATTTAGCGATAAACATGGAACAAAAATATATCTTTACAATTTGCAAATTTTGGAAATGGAACTGTTTTTGTGGGATGGAGGGAGTACTAAATTTGAAGCAGAGAAATAACAGAAAAAATAACAATTGTTTATAGCGGCGCGTGCATCAAAACCAACCTCGCGTATTAGAAGACAATTGAACCAGCGGAAAGCAAATTGAAGAAATTCAAGGCCTTGCTCCTCCATGTGTCTCGAAACAGGTTCTGGTGAATTTTTTAAGAACCGACTCGTCAATAGTTCATATGATCATATCAGAATTTGAAAGGAAATCAATGAATGTGAAAATACATTGGATCACGAGGAACACAAGATCATGTCAACAGCACATAACATCAAAAACAAAAGAGGTGATAGCAACTACTTTAAAAATTTTATTTCTATAGAGTATAACTTGAAGAAAGTTAAAAAATATAAATCAATATTATACGCAAGAAGTTTGAGTTACTTAGAGCCTTTGAAAGAACCATGGAATAATAATTTATTTACCACAATAGCATTCAAAGGAAAAGGTTTAAACAGCATCGGATTTTTTTTCAAATTAATTAAAAATAATAACACACACAGCAACAAAAATACGGATCCTCGCCAACAGTTAGCTTTAAGTGGTATCTCCTGACACCTTGAAGTGAGAGTTCCATGTAAGGTTTTTAACAAATCTACCCATTAGCTGCATCCAGAATCTATCCTCAGAAGAAACACATACCAGTTGGTTATAAATAATCTTTTCCAAACCCTCTTTAAAAATCTCGTCATAGTTCAAACTTTAAAGAGAAGAAACGCACCTCCTAAAGAGAAGTAACAGGATAACTGTTCTATACTTTTAATAGCTCAAGCTTCCATATCAAACTCAAGTTAAAAGTTCAGAGGAAAAGTTGAAATCGTTCTTTTCAGTAGAAAAAAAAATTAATTTTTTTTTTTTGATTTCTAGCAGAACTGTACAATGGGTCTATGACAAAAGCTTGGGAACATAGTAACATTGTCCAACTATTGTAGCCATCATGTAACGCACAAAAAGGATTGTGCTGAAACAATTTTTAGTTGATTTGCTTTCTATCAGCGGTTCAGCACCATTGCACATATATATAAGATATATAGTACATATTCGTGTTCAAATAACTAATGTGCAGATATAATACAAGTGGGAAACAATCAAATATAGATTTAAGCTTACAGCAGGTAGAAAAAAGTTGGCAAAAGGGGAATAAATCATAAATAGGAGACAGCAAAGAAAGGGGCATACCGTCAATACGCCTAACCAATTCCTTCAGCTTAAACACTAGTCTCTGAATTCCAGGTTGAGCAAAGGTATAATGATCTTGCATACCATCAAGCAACTTTGATAGGCACCAATAGCAATCAGCTTCTACGTTGGAAATTTCGTCCATTGACAGATCAACAATTGACCAGTTATCCAAACTCCCTTCTAAGTACTCCGACAAGAAAACAACTAAAAATGGTGTAACAAGATCATTTATTCCCTGAACATATCCACTTGCAGGATGCCGAATAGCCCTGAGTAGGAAAAAAAAAAGATGTCAAAACAATGACATGAAATGGGACAGAGAGTATTTCTTTTATTATTTTGAAAATTATTCTTTGATCCAAACTATTATCCGTTGCAAAGATGCAAGCTGCAAATGAAGTAGCAGTATGTAGTCATGTAAACAGTATATGGATTAGAAATAAGAGTATTAGTAAAGCAACAACTAAGCAAAGTTAAATACAGGCACTTGCTTCACATGGTTGATGGTAGGGTGATAACTACTCTAACATATGAAGATGTAACCATGCATTTTGTCAACAGCCTGCCACAAGCTTTTTAAATTTTAAAAAAATAACAAAATCAAACACAAAACAGAAATGCAGAAAATTTATCAATTTATACAACTTAATTGATACCCTATTAAATCATTTATATACACCTCCAAATCTGTAGAATCATCTAAATTCCCTCTTTGGGAGCACAACATATCAAAAAGATGTACATAACTAAGGAATTGAGTAGAGGAAGAATAGGAAGAAAGAGTAGCTAACCATGTATAAAGTATCCGCTCCAAGGATTTTTGAACTTCCATATGATGAAAAAAAGTGACATCTGGTACAGTTCTAGGACAATCAACAGCAATCTGACGTGGACATACAAAGCAAGAGTGCAAGACATAAAACTGGTTAGATGTGCAGCATGGGCATGGGGCAGGAAAAAGTAACTATAGTACTCATCAAACATAATACCTGACGAAGCATGTTAATCTCCTCATCTGTACGTTCAGTATCTGAAACATCATAATACTGAGCAACACAATCAAGATACTCGAGGCGCTTTCGTCTCAGAACTCCCTCTCTTCTATCTGAATTAGGGGGTGCATATCCCTGTTGTCAGTTCATATTTAAATTTCAAGCTAGCAATAATATTTTGCTTATAAGACTATTCTATCAAGGTTGGAACCATCACAAGAGAAAAACAGACTAATGCAGCAGTATTTGTTTTTGCAAGAGCTTACAAATTTTGGCAATAAAACTACCCTTGAGATCACTATATGCATTTTTTTTATGGAATATAAGAAAAACCATGCTGTGAACAAAGAAAGAAGGGAGAACCGCATCTGAACAAAGCCATCATTTCTTCCACCATTGCCGCCTTCCAACCAGGATGATATAATGCTTCTGAGACAGTCTTAGGAATAAAATGAGATGAAATAGTAGATAAACAAGTAAGATATGAAGAAGATAAGCCAGGATAGGACAAGGAAGCTGAAATTGGATGTTGAGTGCAAGTGCGCTTATCTTCGTAATAGGCTTATCTAAGTCAGATTCCTCAAAAGGCATCTCAAAATCTTGCGATGAAGAAGATGGAGTGATGGTAGCATCAATCGGCGTGGCAGGGACTATATCTGTTCGAGGTTGACGAGAATATACATATCGAATGTCTTGGCCTCTTGGGTAGGACGCGGTAAAGACACGAAAGGTGGAACATGATGGATGACATATGTAGGGATGTCCTCATCTAAATTTGTACGTGACTCGTACTGAAAGGCAAAGGGTGTGGTCTCAAAGAAAGTGACATCTGAGCTAACAAAATACCACTTGAGTTCAAGAGAGTAACATCTATAGCTTTTTGAGTCCGAGAATATCCAACAAACATACACTTTAGAGCTTTGGGATCCAATTTTGACACATGAGGGCGATGATCCCAAACAAAACAGACACATCCAAATACCTTTGGTGGTAATGAAAAACGTAACTAAAAGGAAAAAAGAACTAAATGAGGAATATTCCCATTTAAAATAGATGAAGGCATGCGGTTAATTAAATAATATGTTGGAAGAACCGCATTTGCCCAGAAACATTTAGGAACATGCATCTCAAACTATAATGTATGGGCAACTTCCATAAGATGTCGATTTTTCCGTTCAGCTACACCATTTTGTTGTGGTGTATCAGTACAAGAGGATTGATGAATCATACCATGTTATGCTATAAACGTAGTGAATGGAGAAGAAAAATTCTCAAGTGCATTTGTCACTTCTTAAAACACGAATTGGAATACCAAACTGAGTGGCAACTTCACGAACAAAATTAGTGAAAATAGAGAATAACTCAGAACGATTATTCATTAGATAAAGCCAAGTAACCCTCGAATAATCATCCACAAAAGTAACAAAATACATAAATCTTAACTGAGATGCTACAGGACAAGAACCCCAAATATCAGAATGAAATTGACTCTAGGTGGGTAAGGCACCCGATGATGCTTCCCAAACTAACACGACTCACACTCTAAGCTAGACAAGAAATGAAAGTTGGGCATCAACTTCTTCAGGCTAGATAAAGAGGGATATCCTAACTGACAATGGACTTGAAGAAGTGATGCAATAGCAGAACAAGCAACTGATTTTGACACTCCAAATGTAGACTCATCAAGCAGATGCCCCCCTGATGCACGACCTCTACCAATTGTCTTCTTCGTCGTAAGATCCTGAAAAACACAAGAATCAGGATAAAAGGTAACTGAACAATTAAAAGCTTGTCAATTTGCTAACAAAAATTAGATTAAAGGGAAATTTTGGTAGAAATAAGGTAGATTCAAAAGAGAGAAAAGGGCTCAACGGAACAATACCTATGCCTTTAACATTGACTGTGGACCCATCCGCTAGAGTAACACCAACATGGGTTGATACTTTTTGAAAGAAATAAATATTATTAGAATTACCTGTCATATGATCAGAAGCCCCATAATAAACTACCCAGGGACGAGAAGTACTAAGGTAAGCACTAACATTACCTTTCTGGACAAAAGTAGCAGTGAAAGAAGATGGTGGTTGATGAGAAGCTTGGTACTAAGTATATTGTGCATATTCGTGAGCACTCATAGTCACTGTTTTCTCCTCAATACTTTGGGAAACCCCTTGTTGTACTCCAATATCCGACCCAGTAACAATATTAGCATATCGGGGTTGCCCCTGAGGGGATCGACCTTGGAAATGTCGACAATATTGCTGAATATGGTCAAGCTCACCACAATGAAAACAAACAATATGATCGGATCCAGAATTGTTAGAACTTTAACCCCTGCTACTTCCTCGGCCTCCATTGGTGTCACCACGCCCATGACCACTCCACTGACCACCACTACGACCTCCTCGAAAAACATAGGAAGTACCGCCCCCAATGCCTCTTCCATGAGTAGTAACAAGTGCAACCTTCTCGGAAGACCCATGAGGAGTAGATCCTTCACAAGATATCCGTAGAACCCTCGCAAAAGCATCAGTGAGCGAGGGAATTTCAGAGCTACTCAAAAGTAGTGAGTGAACTGATTCAAATTCTGGACCCAGAGCACCAAGAAACCCCATGACCGCTAATTGTTGCCGTTGAACTTGCATTTTTGTTACATCGTTCATGATAGGAAGCAAAGTATTCATCTCTTCATACATTTTCTTATAATCTGCAAAGAACTGAGTCAATGGACGTGTCCATCCCGTGTAGTCCTGTAAAATTTTTGAGAGACATCATAAATACGAACAAGATTATTTTCACCAGAATAAAAAACGTCCAAATGCTCCCATAATTCCTTAACTGTATCAATATGAGTGACCAAATCCACAACTTGACTATCCATAAAATTAAGTAACTAATACAAAAATGCGAGCGTCCGTCAAGTCCCATTCTTCTGGTGCAACTGTAGAGGGCCGTGTTTGGGTTAAATGCTTCTCTTGTTCCCTCCCAATCAAACATAAGCGAACAATTTTCCGACATTATGAATAATTAGGGAGACCCTATAACATCTTGTCAGTAAGGCGATTAGAGGATGAAACCACCTCAGTATCCATAGGAGAATTCTTCGAAACCATTACCATAGACATCTTGCTTGACTTAGTTGTCATCACGTATCAAAAACTAAAAAAAACAAATATAGTCCAACCCTTAAAACTATAACATCAAGAAATAAGACAACCAATTGTCAAACGTCCATCAACTCAAAAAAAACTTAATTAAAAGGCTCTAATCCACCTTCTAAATCATTCAACAAAACTGCAATCGAAAAACAAACTTACTGACAATAGCGATGAAAAGAACTCTGTTACAGTGTCGATGACCAGTGTTTCTATAGTTGTCAAGGCGATAAGTCGAGGCGAGGTGGTAGCCAGGAACTTAAGAGCTTAGGCGTCCGACTAGTCGTCCACAAGGCGACAAACCGTTAATAATGTAAAATTTATACATGTATAGGAACATTATATAGATACATATATATACACACACATATATACATATACAAGTCAAAAAGAATTATTTACTTTAAAAGAGGTTAAAACTACAAAGAACAAAAGTTCAAGGGTGTGTAGTGAAAGAATGTCAAATTTCTATGATATATTTGAATATACAAGATATTTATTTGGTATATTTAAGTGGAAACTTAAATGTCAGTTTAGCATATAAATAGACATAAAAGTTAAAACATTTTAATTTAAAGTTGTAACTTGGAGTTAACACATGGCAAAAAGCATGACCACATGTTAGTCTTGGTAACCCACTAAACCAAAAGTATCTCTTTAGTGGGAGACATATGGATCCACAGGCCACATGCACATTACTTTTAACCAGCAGTAATCTTGCAGTAATCTTTTAGCACAGTCCTGTTTGGATAAAAGAAAGCAATAATCCTTAGTAGCAGCAGTCAACAATGTAAAATACACTTTAAAAATTGGTTCTGGAAATCTACTTTTAACAAAGCTTTATTCTTCAGCAACAAAGCATACCTCACAAATAAGAGATGAATTACAGTCAACAAAGAAGAGCAACATATCATATACAAAAAATTGAGCAGAGTAGTCACATTATAGAATACCCCAAAAAGAAGAAGAAAAGTAAAAAAATAAGAACAGAAAGAAGACATCGTCGCGAGCTGAGGTAGAAAGATATACCGGTAGAAGAAGAGAATAAGAAGAATAGTAGAAGTAGAACAAAAGAAGAAGAGAATTAGAGAAGAAGTAGAACCTGAGTTCGCGAGCTGCCGGAGACGTAGAGGCTGAAGTCGTCGCGAGCTGCCAGAGTCGACACCAGTAAGTCCCTTGCTCTCCCTCTCTGTTGCTCTCCCCTTTCTCCCTCTCTGTAGTCTGCTTGTTGGCTTGTTGTGGTCGATCGATCGATCAATTAGGTTCTAGGCCTTTAGCTACATTTTTTTAGCTCAGTTAAGTTTGAGTTAAACCACAACCTCCAAGTCACCCGATTTGAAATCCAGTCGTCCAAGTCGCTACTAAGTCGTCTAAATCGTCGACTTTTCTCACTGAGCGCTCGGCTTTCTGGCCTCCCATCAAGTCGCCCAGATGCCTTAAAAAATTGACGATTAAGCGTCGCATAGGTAACGACTTGATAACCATGAGTGTTTGTGCTACATTGTCGATGAACAGTGTTTCTACTACGGTGTCGATGAACAGTGTTTATGCTACAGTGCCGATGAACAGTGTTTCTGGCACAATATTTTTTAAATAAAAAAAAGAAGAGAAAAAATTAAGATTACCGCGAGAGCGCAGAACCCTAGCTCTGATACCATGTGAACAAAGAAAGAAGGGAGAAGACGTTTATTATTTATGTGTATTATAATGTATAGTAGAGAGCCTTTATATAAGCTTAAAGTTGCAGTACATTTGAAAAGTAAATCAATCATTATCCCTTAATTATGCAATCCCCAAATCATACCTTTATAATAATATCTAGAATACTCTAGAATATCTACTAACACATATGCTCTATAATAAAACCCCTATTCACAATTGATAGGAGAAGAATAATGTCAAAACTAACAGACCAAAACAACGTCTACATTGAAAGTGAGGAGCTGACCACATTTGAATTAGAGAACCACTCATGGTATTCCACAACACAATTACAAACTCAAATAAAGGTAAAAACATTTGAGTTATTAGTTTTTAACATATTTTCAACATCACCTCCAAATTCTCCTGAAAACCTTTTATTTTAGACACTTTATGAAATCACTCCGGAAAGTATCTCCGTTCTTATATGATTTAGATTGTTATTTTTATAGGTAAGTGTTGGCCCCAAGTATGGGAATGCCATTCTCCCACCCCTTGGTTTAGTTGTAGCACATACTTCTTGTGGCAACTCAAAATTTTACGTGTTGGGGTGAAATGCGGTGATTTTCCAAAGAAAAAAGAAGATCAATAAAGTTGGAGAAGTGAAACATAACAGAAGCATCTGAATGCATTTTGTAACAAGATGAAGTGTCATCCAGACTAAAGATTTGATGACCTCGCCTCTCCATTTTAGTTGAGAAAATTGCAATTGCCAATTGGGAATATCAAATCATTACAACTTTTTAAAGCAAAACATAATCCCATAATATAGAGAGGACTGACTTAGCCAACAAAGCAAGTTGTGTAGGAAATGTTTAACAAATAAATGATTCAGAAGATGTCAATAGGCTACACGAAAAGAATTGGCGTCCCCCAGCCCTAAATTAACTAGACTGAGACTCGCATGTATTTTGAATCAATTACTCTTCAAAAGTTATTGTATTGAATTGGAGTAAGAAATTCTTCCAGCCCCTTCTGTTTTGCGTTTCATCCAGTAATTTGCTCACCTTAGGGCTTAGGGTCAATGTTAGATTGTTCTTTAGAGTATAACTTTCCTTATTTTTGTAATCAGTCTCAAAGTTGTTGACCAAAAGTTTCATAATAATCTCTCGCTTCTACTATTCTATCTACTCTATTATTCATATACACCATTAAGCCAAGTATTTTCTGTTCCGTGGATGGAACTTATATGATAAACAGATGGAGGACCTATCTTTGCTCCTTACCCTCCTTCATTCTCGTTATGTATATTTATATCCTGATTTTAGTCTGTTGAGTTGAGGGTGGACTTCTTGTCCCCATTTATTGTATCCTTTTTTTTTCTATGAATAAAATTTCTTCTTCTATCAAAAAAATGAAATAAAAAAAATACTTATATCCTGATATTGAACTTAGATTCCTTAAGAATACTTTGTTGTAAATCCTATTGTGCCTCTCAAGTCTCATGTTGATTCTCGACCTTAATCATTTTAAGCTTTGTATATTTGGAAGGATAAGGTTCCACAAAAGTCAAAAGATTATCAGAATTGTTTTGTCATGGGCACTTAGTGAGCTGAAAAAATGATTTGTGTTACTTGCACAAGTGGCAAAAGTCACATCACATTATGTATGTGTGATGTGTAAGAGCGGAAGAGAGGTTCATTCCCAACTTATCTACATTGTCTTCTTTCTTAGCGCCTTCTTTCGCAGTGCAGTTGCATTGCACCCTTTGGACAGAGGAATCTTTGAGTTAACGACTAGTCTACGCACTCCACCTCTTGTGGAAAAAAATAACTTTTCTGGATATAAGATGGGATTTTTCGGGGGTAGCATGTATGACATTTATAGGTTGGCAGGCTTTCATCTTTCAGGGTTCTGTGTTTTTCCACTTTTTTTTCCCTTTTGGAGGACACCTTGTACTCTCGCCTTCTTTTTTATAATACCTCTTTTATCAAAATACATTTACATATTTGCCATATTTGTGCAACCTGTCCACTATCACATAATCCATCTAAAATAAGGAGCTAATTGTGCATAAAGAAACTGCACGTTCAGAATTATAACAGACAAAAGAGAAAAAAAACTCTTGATGGACCAATAGGGAAGAATAAAACAAATAATAGAAAGCTTACCAAAAGAAGTCTCCATATAGAAGCACGTAAATATGGTGGGACGCCACTCCAGGCCAACTCACGTAACTTATCTGCAAAAGAAACATATGCAGGAAGCTGTTTAAAATTAATCCCAATTATGAATAATATAGCAAACGACATATACTTGATTCAGTAGCTCAGCCAGGATGGAAAATTGAATATATTATAGTCTTCTCTATTTGATAAAGAAAATTATAATTACATAAGAAATTATTACTCAAAACTGATAAACTGTCATTTATCATAATTTTATGTAACTGGGTTTTTTTTATAAAGATATGACACGATACTAGTGTAGTGACTGTGCCTACTTGTTAGATGCGACTCTATATTGATGTGCAACGCATTTGATCGTTCATCACAATCCTTTTGTGGACAAATGTGTGCAAGTGAGAGACTGATAAACTCATACATGAATTTGAGACAACGATGTGACAGACACCCTAAAGTGTTATTTATAAAAAACACATACTCCTATTAATGAAAATTGCAATGCTTTATTACGTAGATCACATGATTATCTGGTTTCCAGATTACCACCCACCATAATGGCACAAACGAAAAAGATGAAAAGAAAGTTTACAATACCTAAGATGACAGACGGCCCAGATAACTCTTTTGTGAACTTTACTAGCCTAGCAGAATCCGTAGCTCTGGCACCCATGGTGAACTTCTGAACCTCTTTGTTTGTATTTTCAGTGCTCGAAGTCGATGCTTTCGACTTGTTCAGAGCTGAATTAGTACTTGGAATACTTCTACTACGATCTTCATTATAAATTACACAGTTAAGGGAAAAACACAAAACAAACAAAAATGAGTGCCACTTCACTTATTTATACGAATTATATGTTATATTAAATAATATATATCTGTGAGCCATAACTGGAGGTTTATAATCAACACTACCTCAACGGAATCATCCTTATTTTCATTTGGTCCAGTATCATGGTCTGATGGACTTCTGTCGATGCCTGGGGAGTGTAAACTTGACAAATCTAGCGGGTTTGATCTCCGTGTTATCAATACCTTTCCGGGAAAGCTGCGACCTTTAAGTAACCTATTAAGAAATAAATTTTTTTTTATCACCATCATACAAAGGCGAATCCTGAGTTCAATGAAAAAATAGTAAAAAGAGCCCCCACACACAACCTTATCAGTTCACATAGAAATTTCAAATGACTAATATGAAAGGAATGATCTTAACAAGCAAATAAGTTTAACATCATAATACCAAGTACATACATACATATCTAGAACACCTCTTAATCTACATACATTTTCTTATCAGGTAAAATTAATCAATCAATTCTTGCCACCAGCTTTGAGAGCTTCAAATTTCAACTAACAGATCCAAAAATGAAAAAAAAATGTGCACTTTTAATTTCCCTTAATTTCAAAGATTATAGACTATTTTCCAATTGGGTACTCAAATCTGATGATAAATGAGGAGCATTGAACAAAAAAATGGTCAAAACAAGAATTTTTTGGGGATTGAAAATTTGGGTTTTTAAGCAAATTGTTGTTGGATCTAAAGGAAATTTAGAAGGAAATAACTTTAATTACCCTTGAACATTTCGGAGTGTTTGGTTGAATCTGGAATCCAGACTTGAGACCGGAGAAGTGCAGGTATCTTCTATCTTCCGATTTTCTTCTTCTTTTCTGTTAGTATTGTTCATATTGTTGTTGATGTTGTCGGTCTTTTTTCAAGCGCCATTTACCCCAAAATAGGCAAGGCTATGTGCAGGAAAACTCAACCGGAAATTGAGCCCAATTTTGGCCTTTTTCTTTATTTATATATTTAGAAACAAACTAGGTAATGAATTTCAAAAAAATAAAAATTGTTAGGAAATGGATTTCAAGAAAAAAAAGTTAATTAAATTAAAAATGAATTTTAAAGAATAATAATTTAAATATAAAAAATAAGTGCCTGTTTTGTAATTATTTTTATAAATATATTGATATTTTTACTTTTATTTTATTTTTTAAATTAGTCATAAAATATTATTTATCAACTGTTTTTAACTTTATAAAAGTTAAAGTAAAATTCTTGAACAATAAAAAATTAAAAATATTAAAAACTTGCGTTTTGGGGGCACAAAAATCTATTTAAGATCCAATGTCATCAACATCTATACTTAGAATTTCAAATTTTTATAAAATAAGATAAAATTAAATTTAAACATAATTATCGAGCAATTTTTTTTTTTTTTTGCTAACGTAGTGTTTCCCAACCTGCGGGTCGGACTAATCACCCGGACCGGACACAACTGTTTTGGCTTACGCTGGCAGTCTGTGGTCACACTTGTTGCTAGCGGGGTTCAATCCCAATATGTCCAAGTTTACTACTCATCCCAGAACAATTCTTACCGCTGCGCTAAGTGCTGTGGTTATTGAGCAATATTTTACTTAATGTATATCTTTAGTTATAAAAATAAATAAAAATATGACTTTTATCAACAAATGAACCCAAAGTTTTTTTATTTTCCTGTACGAACTCCATAACAGTATAAAAAAATGACGATGTTAAGAGTCTTAAAAAGTAGGTTAAATAATGTTTCACCATAACATTAATTGCATATATTTTATGTGATGGACTATGTTATAAATTATCATTAAAATATTTAGTATTCTATTATTTGAAACTAAAAAATTTAAGATCTTCAGCATTACTCTAAAAGAAAACTTATAAAAATATATTTCGCCATTTTGAATTATAACATTAATATTGATTTTTTAAAAAGTCAGTTTGTGACATTTTTTAAATTGACATGATTTATTTATATTTTTAGAATAAATAATTAATCTTATAACTAATAATACTTTTTATGTAGTTTATAATATTTAAACTAAATAAATTCATGTAAATTTAAAGTTAAAAATATTTAAATTTAACTTTTTTAAAATTAACATTGATTATATAATTTTAAAATGAATGAAGTGGCAATGTTTTTGTCCATTTATTTAATTTTTCGTAAAAAAACTCCCCACAAAAAAAGAAAAAGAAAAAAAAAGAAAGAGCACAAGAGCAGAACTGAGAATACGTGGAACGGCGTCGTTGTATGTTGGCTTGCCCAAATATACTCCAGTCCAGTTATGGCCTGTACTCTTCTTCTTCTTCTTCCACTGCTCTTAGTCTCTCACTCTCAATTGCCTGCTTTTCTCTCTATCAAGTCTCACTTCGTTGCTGCTTTTCGATGGTATCTCTCAACTTCAATCAGGTGTTTCAACTCTCTCTTTCTGTATGTATAAATTATGTCTTACGAAACCCTAACCCCTCTTTTTGAAGTGCTGATTTGTTTCGATTATTCGTGGAATTTGAGTCTGATTTGTAGAATTTGGTGGGATTGATCTGATCATATGTCAAGTAATTGTTTTTTGGTAATCTAACTATCTTCCTAATAATTATTCTTATTTTTTTTATTTTTAATAATTGTGGTAAATGATTTTGAAGTACTTTTTTCAATTTATAGGATCAGGGTGAAAGTCTGTTGAGGGTTGGTGTTTTTATTGAAAAAGTTTGTTTCTTTATATTGAAATTAAATTCATGTTTTAAGTGATTTATCTTAGTTAGGTTAAGTTTGTTACCATGGTCTTGGTCTGTTTTTCATGTCTGACATGATGTCGTCTACCAATTTGTATACTAGTTGTTCTACAAAATGTTTCATAGATATGTAATATTATTAGTTTATGAACCATTCCATTTATATCAATTGTGTGATCCAATATGATTGCAAGAGGCTCCCTTTGATTATTCATTGTTGCATACATGTCTATATATTATATGTACCAAAATATATATATGTATAAGCGTACGGTTACGTCATTTTCTTATGATATCTCATAATTGGAAAATGTGTTCCATGAATATCTGTTTTCCTTATAAAAAACTTTGTATGGTGCTTCTTAGACCGTAATTACGTTAATTAGGTTGTTTCTTTTGATATCTCCATATTTGTTGAGGCAATGGAATGTATTTCATATTCTGTTTGGGAATCTTTCAACTAAAAGCCCATCCATAGAAATTACTTCTACAATGTTCGTTCTGACAATTACATAGTGCTTTTATGCGCATTTATCGCTATATGGTTGCATTATATACTATATTTAACTAAATAGCTTGGGAGATTTTTTTATTCTCATGATGTTTGTTGTGTCACCTCTGGATTCATTGTGCTACAATGACGAGCAAAAGACTTCCTTGTGTGCTACTATAAGACTTAAAATTTTGAATCGAGCTTACTTTGACTTTGTGAAATTATATAATCTAATCAATTGATTTTCAACTTCGATCATGCATGTAGTCTAAACTTGTAGTAGAATTGAAAATTTGTGTTTCATGAACTGCTTACAAGTAGCTGTGATGAGGCAGTGAAGCGGAAAATTTGAAAATGTTGCTGGTGTTTTTGCTTGACATTCTGATGCAATGCTTTTGTGTTTTTGATTTCCGTTGTTTCTACTTTCCTTCAGTCTTTTTAATATTTTCCTTCATTTTTACAGAGTGACATGCGAAGTTGTTTATTTCCATAACCCTTATGCGACGTCTCGGGGAGCGATGAAACGCCATAGGTAGATCTGTAACCAAACTTTTTTTGGCAACGAAAGGAAATTTTAGGCTACAATTTTTTTTGTTTGAGCTGAACTATAAGGTTCTTGTAGTCATTTTTTTTGAAGAGTAAAAAGTTTCATTTATTTTATTTGTTGCTTAATAGTGTTCATATATCCCCGTAGTAATTAGGTTGACTGTTGAACTTGCTACAGGTGTTGGAATGTTACGGTGAACTGCTTTTGGATGCATGATCTACTACCTTAGGGTTTCTTTGTAGGTCTTCATGTTGCCGGAGGGTTAGTGAAGATATGGGTAATGTAAAGGCTGTTACTCATCTTAAGGGTATGATCCTGAATTTGTGAAATCTATTATTCGAGTCTTTCTAATGCCTAAATATTCTTTAGCCTAGGCATACTCGGTTACTCACGTATATGTGCTTAAGTGCTTTTACCAGATGTTGTTGAAGTTAGATTGGTGCTTTGTGTTTAGAGACGGTTTGCATGTGGTTTTATAGTTCGTTACATGGAATTCCACTCATTTTTTCCAAATTTACTTAGACTAATGCTAAGTATCTATTTTCATCAGAGCTAAACTTGGCGTTGATTTTTCCCTGACATTGTTAATAGTTAGTTTACTTCCTTGTCTTTGAACTTTGAAGATGATTTGCATTTGGATTTTAGTTCATTAAAGTAGTTGTGTTCTTCACGTGAGTTATTAGGATTAGTGTACAACTAACTATTCTGCCTAGTTCTAGGTGTTAAGCGCATTTATGTGTCTTAAAGACTTCCACCGTATTTCCAGGATTCTACTTCTACCACCTAACTAAGCTTAACCTGAACTTCGAGCTAGGTATCTTTCTTCTAATATATCAGCATCTTTGAATTGTGTCCTTAATGCTCTCGATCCACCAATTTCGCGTCAAGGGCATGTATAAGTCAATTGTTAATATTGAGTATTACATTTTAGTTTGAGGAATATAGAAAAGACTGTAGGGAAGGGTTAGTGTTTGGGATGCTACCAGGTGTCGCTGCATGATTGGTACACGATTTTATATCGTATGTATATTATCTTCTTCTTCTTTTGGTGTATTTGTCACTCTTCATTAATTGTGTATTTTCTCACTTTCATTCAGCTTCATGGCATGCTTATTGAATTTGAATTGATAGCAAATTCCAAACGACCGTGATGACTCTTCCTTTAGTTCTTATATATTCGTTTTTACTCGTTTTCACCGTAAGAAAATTTTTATAATGATCAGGGACCATGTTGTAGAAGTAAAATAATACTCCCTCCGTCCCATATTAAATGTCCTAATTTCTTTTTTAGGATGTTCTAAAATAAATGTCCTATTTTTATATTAGTAACTATATTTATCATATTTTTACTCTTATACCCTCATAATCTTTTAACTCAACTTTTATTGGAAATTGAATAAATATGAAAATATTTATATTGGGAATTGGTGTATAGTATACCACTTTCACTATAACATCTCTTTTTATTTAATGTACTTATTGGGAATGTGAGAGTTACAAAAAAATAAATGTAGAGAATTAAATGATGTGGAAAAGTAATTATTGGGGTCATAGAAAAGTGAAGAACTACTCCAATTAATAAGTAATTAAAAGGGTAATTTAGGTAAAAGAAAATTGTATTAATCAGCGTGTCGAAACTAATTAGGACGTTTATTTCGGGACGGAGGGAGTATAAAGTAAGCAGTAATTGTTTATACATGTCCTTGTTCCGACATAATCTATGTGCGAGTTTCTTGAAAGCTTAGATTGTCACTGTGGCTGATTTATTTTTTAAAGCTAGCAGCTACACTTTTGAATTTTGATAGGAGGCTAGAATTTAGGTCCTTGTAGATGGTTTTGACTATTCTAGAAGTGATGATTTATCACCTGAGGTGTCTCGTATATATCTAGTGGTACACATGGTCTAGTTTGACATGATTTTGGGGTTCATGAGGTCTGAACCAAACCAAACCACCTGAATTCACCAATTTATCACATGGTGTTAAGTAATTCGACCCAAAATCAGTAATTGAGTACAGAAACCTTTAATGAACTTGTTTCAATCAACCATTACACACTTTTCAAATAATATTAATCAAACTACTTCCTAAAACATCTTAAATACGTAAATATTGTTTAAAAAATTCAGTTCAAAAATCACCTAAGGCATTTGATAATTAAACAACTGTTCAAGTAACTATATAATTACTCTAACAATAGTACCAAAATACCGCGTGAGAGAAAGAGGGAGAATTGGGAAGTCAAATGTTAAATGAAAAAACCCAAATTGCATAACTATTTATAATTTTATACCTAAACCGAAAACATTTCTACGATGTAAATATGTACATATTTAACATTCCTTTCATCCAATATAAACTTCAATTCAGAATTATATTCTACATGCTGATTAAGGAAAAAAATTGTTCCCAAAGTCCCCTCTTATGTATTTTAATTGTCGTTATTTGACTAATTACAAGTCTCTTTTTCATAGGTATAACAAATTTCAAGTTCTCTTAAATATCCTTTCTCTCTCCTAATCAATCTTTCTCTCCCATATATCTATCAATATTCGTCAATTTTAATTCCGTTAGTTGTTCCCTATATAGTTTTACCAGTGTATAGTCCACTTCAAGGTCTCTGAATTATTCTTTCTTTCCCCTAATCCTTTCTCTCTTCTCTCTCTCTCTCTCTCTCTCTCTATATATATATATATATATATATATATATATATATCCAAAATATTTTAATTCCATGAGTTGTTCCTACGTAGTGCATTTATTTAATCATTTTTCAAATTCAATTTGCTATTTCCCAATACTCCAATATATAGTTGAAGGGTAGTATTGGAAACATTTGACAAAAGTCATTTCAACAAGGAAATAGGACACTTATATTGGGACAAACTTAAATTGAAATTGTGGTAGTTTTATTTATGTTGGCTGAATTCGGTTTTCGCAGTTGATAAAAACCTCAAATACCTATCCAGACCACCAAACCGCCTAAAATTGTTTGGTTTAGTTTTGTAAAATTCTATGAGCTGTCCTTAAACTATGGTCTTTGAGTTAAGTAATTTAAGAGGCTGCTGCTCCCCTATGCTCTCATACATACAAAGATACTAGTGGTCATGTATATCGTCATCGCTTACAAAGTTACAATTGTGCATTACTTTCTATACATACAAAGAACTACATTTAAATGCTGAAAGCAGGTTCATATTTGATTGCAGGTTCTTTGTGCTTTCTACAATTTCTATTACTTGGGATTTGGTTACTGAGTTCCGAAGATGTGGTTGCGCTGCAGATGCCTCCTAAGCCAAGTCATATCTCTTCGAACTCTGGTCTTGTCATTCCTCCTAGTAGTGGACTTTTTGAATCCATAGAAATTTCACCTTCTGTTTTACCCCATTACCCCTTTCCCGGAGAGTCTTTGCCACCAATGTATCCTTCATTTCCGAAAACGTACGATCCGATCTTGACTGGAAGATGTCCTGTTAATTTTTCTGCTATTTCGATTATCATGGATAAAACAGCATCTGATTGTTCTCAGCCTTTAGCAGCACTTGTAGGGAATGTTATATGTTGTCCGCAGTTGAGTAGTTTACTTCACATATTCCAGGGATACTACAGCACAAGCTCTGATAAGTTAGCTATACAAAATGCGGTGGCTGATGATTGTTTCAAAGATATTATTAATATACTTGCTAGCAGAGGGGCTAATAGTTCAATAGCTACTATCTGCTCTATTAAGTCATCAAATCTTACTGGTGGGACATGTCCAGTGAAAGACATAACCACTTTTGAAAAAACAGTGAATACAAGCAAATTATTGGATGCTTGCAGCAGAGTTGATCCTCTTAAGGAATGTTGCAGGCCTGTGTGCCAGCCTGCAATTATGGAGGCTGCACTTCAGATCTCATCATCGAATTCTGTGATCAATGATAACAAGAATATGGTTGGAGCTGGAGAGCCCATGCACATTGATGCTCTTAATGACTGTAAAGGGGTTGTGTATTCATGGCTTTCTAGGAAACTCTCATCAGATGCTGCAAATTCTGCATACCGAATATTATCTGCTTGTAAAGTTAACAAAGGTACAAATTTTCTACTATTTATAGCTGTATTATGAACTTGTTACGGATTTCATGCTCTCTAAGGAGCTGAAACTCCTGCATGTTCATGTAATTAATTTTCCTTCAGATTCAAGGTTTATTAGTTACTGGTTGTTCATAACATCTCTGCTCTCGGCATATTTAATGTTGTATTATAAAAAAGTGACACCTTTGCTATGAATTTCACGTTATCCTCTCCTTTTTTTAAAAAAATATTTTTATTTATTTAAATCTTTTAGAAATCATGGGTATCCGAACCTCTTAGAGAACCCGACTAATCCTACGGGTACACGTTCCCCCCACATGAGCTGTGCACCAGGCAAGTCCAAGCATAAGCTTGTGTAGGTACCCCTTAGATTTGGCAAGGTTTGATCATGTTACCTCATACCTGTGACCTCTCCCTTATTATGGTAGTGCACATGCCATTGAGCCAAATCCTTGGGGTTGAATTTCAATTTATCTAAGGAGCTCAAATTCTGTATTCTTGCATGTTCATGTTATTTGTCTTCCTGTTCCTGCAGATTCAAGGTTCACCAGTTACTGTTTGTTCATAACATCTCTACTCTCAGCCTATCGAATGTTCTTTCTCTGTATTAAAAATTTATAATACTGCTAGCTACTTATATTCACACTAGTTTTTCCCTCCTTTGCCCTTACAAATTTAATTATATTACTATTTGGTTCTTTTTAATTATTTTTTTGTTATCTTTCTATTTAGTCCTTCAAATTTTATAAAAAAATATTTTTACCCTAATTTATACACACAACGCGTGTGCCACCAGGTGCTAGTTCAAATAGAATTTGATGCTTCATGAAAAGAGTTTCATTAAATATGTTTATTTGATGATAATATAAAGGTGAATAAATTATATAAGAATTATCGGTAAAGTTATTGTTTTATAGCATCTAATAGCAATATTAACAGACTATGTAATCAAAGCATTATAGATTTAAGAGTAAAGATGGTACTAAACACTTGATCTGGACTTATATTGAAATGAGTTCAAATTTGTTGGTACGAACATGATTCGCTTAATAAACTAGCTATTTGTCAAATCCTACTACTATAGACTAGCATTGAACTTCGTGCAAAGCTATGGTGGGTCAGAATGTCTCAGCGGTGAGTTAACGACCGTGGTCACTGTGAGACACCTTCAGTGTGGTGGTCATAATAGTTCTAGAGAGAGACTAGTGTTATCAAAGTTAGGGTTTTCAGTGAGTAAGTGAGAATAATCTTCCTGACACATTGCGCAAAGGAAGGAAAGGCCAAAAATTCAAGCCCAAGAGGGGCTAATCTTGTCAAATAATAATGCTGCTTTTTTAAGAATTATCAGAAAATTAGAATAAAAAAGAAATTCTAAAGGAATATGTATTTCCCATTTAAAGGATTACTAAATCAAGGTAATAATTCCAGTCCTTTTAATGACCTAGTTCAAGGGCCATTGATATCTCTTACAATTTTGATTTGCCTACTATGCTTCAGTTTTTGGTATGCTTACTATTGAGAGTATATGAAAGTGTCATCTGAATGTACTTTTTCTAATGATTAGATCTAAAATCAGTTTGTAAATCATCTCATTGTACGTATTATATCTTACCATTAAGCAACTTGGATAAATTTCTCAGTAAAAGGCATATGGTGGTATTTCTGTAAATGTAAACTTTCATATTTTATTCTGCAATGGTTCTTTTGAGAACATTTTTGAATGGTTACCGTTGGTACATCTAGTTTGTCCTCTGGATTTTAAGCAGCCATCTGAAGTGATTAAGGCATGCCGTAATGTTGCTGCTCCCAGTCCTTCCTGCTGTAGCTCATTAAACACGTATATTGCTGGAATACAAAAACAAATGCTGATCACCAATAAACAGGCCATAATGTGTGCAACAGTGTTTGGTTCCATGCTAAAGAAAGCTGGAGTTCTAACAGATGTTTATAAACTTTGTGATGTTGACTTGAAAGATTTTAGTCTGCAAGGTAAATTTAGTTGTTATAGTTGCTCACCTTGTTGTTTATAGTGCCAGTTTTACTGATTTGGTGTTCTCTTTTCTTGTGGATCTTGACATTGGCTTGAAGCAGCATACGGGCAACAAGGTTAATTTCTTTTTCTTCTTTCTTGCTTTTAATTATTCAGAGTTCAGATGTTTATATGTTTTTTATCTTTTTGAATGAAATCTCCTGCAGAGAAGTTTTCATTTACTTGTTGAAATTAACAGTGTTCTAAAACTGGGACTGGGCAGCTGCCTAGGCGGCGGCGGCAGCCCAACCTTGGAAATTAGGGCTAGGCTAAAATAAAAACGGCTAGACTCGGTATCGCAGTTCGCAAAACAAAATAAGAAGGAAAGAAGAAAGGAGAAGATCAGAGAAGAAGAAGGGGGGATAAACTTACCTGAGGGGCCGATCGTGATCTCTTTTTTGGCTGCCATCTAAATGTAACGTATGATGAGGAGGAGGAGGAGGCGCAGTGGCTAAGACTCCCAGCCTTCCAATTTCAATAATATCCTAACCCTATTTTTAAAACAAAGCCCAAACCCTTATTTTTTAAACAAAGCCCAAACCTTTTTAAAACAATGCCAAAACTTTTTTTTTTATAAAACAAAGCCCGAACTCTTTTTTTTTAAAAAAACAAGGCCTACCTCTTTCTTTAGAACAAAGCCCAAAGTGAAAAAAGAATGCGTGGCCATTAAATTCTTCAGTTTTCTTATGTAACATTAAAATTATGCCATATTACAAATACTTCCCTCAAAGTTACTTCCTAATTATACTTAGAAGTCCTAAAGTTTAGTATGTTTCAAACTTCACCCATGTACTTTCACTAATAAAATTTAAATAAAATAAAATTAACCCCGCCTAGGCAGCGCGCCTACAAGACCTAGGCGCTCAAAGCTCCCTCCGCCGCCTGCGTCTAGTGTTTTTTAGAACATTGGAAATTAATTTTACGCTTTACAGTATTTATGACGTTATGTATCTAGAGTTCTGCTTATCTATGTGCTAAATTGCTGATCATTGTTGTTCTGCATTTTATTTTCCTTGCGTTTTTAGGGTTATCATTGCCAATGCTTTTAGAAAAATTCTTGTCGAATTCTCTTATTCAACTTGGTGGTTGGATGTCTTGATATGATTTTTTCATTGGTGATAGTTAAGGTGGGAAGTAGTTGTAGTATGTATAGTGGTGGTGGGGTTTTTCTGTTCCCTCATATTTTTCTTGGATAATACTTACCTGGTACCCCTATGTGGTCTCACTGATTATGCCACGGCTAATTGGTCAATTTTTTTGTAATTCTGTGCACCTTGTAGTCTTTTTATTTTTGTTGCAATTGATTATCTGCTAAGAGGCACGGATATGGGTGCGTAATATGGGGTTACGAAGATTCGCCAAATATTAAATGAGAATTCAGGTGTGGGGGATTCAACATATATTTTATTATTAAATATGTAAATAAAGTATTCAAAAAAAAAATTACAAGAGAAGAACAAAATATATCCAACAAACAATACAACTTTAATGTTTCTATAAACATGAAATTGTAAAAATAACAAAAATAATCATAAATAATTCAAAACACATAAGTTCTAGTGGTGGAGAGAATCCCTAAGAGTCCCCGAGGATTGGAGTATCCAGTGCGGGGATACAGCAATTGGTCTGGGTAGTGAAGAATCCTTGTTTCCTAGATTATCTGGCTACACAGTGAGTACTAGACTATTAGTACGCAACAAGGCACCACAGCTACATCTGTTCTTTAGATGCCACTATAATTTACAGTTTCCAGCAGTTCATGGAAAAAATTTGAATTAAATAGGTTAAACTTAAATTACACTTGTGATTTGTACCAATATATTACACTCCTGACCCAAATTGAAACTCCATCATCTTTCCATTTTTGTACATCCCAAAAGATGGTCGACTTTTAAAAATTAGATAAATAAGTGTCATAATATTCCAAATGTACCCTTAATGGAAATTGGTTAAATTTAAATATTATTCAAGTGTCAACTGTAATTTAAATTGAGTTAGAAATAGAATGTTAAATTGGAAATTGACGAGTTTTCTTGGCGTGCATGATTTTTAAAAGTGGACTCCGAAGTTGGAATGGTCAGAATATATCTCTAGTTCTCTACTATCAAATCCCTTGTATCTTACTATCTTTACAGAAGTTTCAGTGACTTACATTCTAGCGAAAACCAATGTGTGAAGCTTCAGTGCGTGGAGTGTTTTTGAGAGTTCTATGTTTAGCAAATTAGTGCTGGACATGTGCACAGTACTATACATTAGTTCTAGTGCAGAATTTTGATTTATTGAGTTTCATTCAATATACTGTATTAGTTCCTAAGGAAAAAGGAAGGGGAATCGTCAGTGTTGAATAGGTCGTTGGGTTGAAGGGAAAACTATTGCGAGTTGAATCACAGTGCTGTTTCTGGTAAGGATTTTGTTGTTTGACTGCCCTGCTTTCACTGCCTGTACGTAGAACTAGAACATGAATGTTCCATCAGAATGCACAAAGTGATAAGCAAAATCTTCCTCACTCCCATCGCTGGATCACTTAAAATCTTTGTTCCTATTTGATTACAGGGTGTTTGCTTCGAAGCTTACCGGCAGACGTAGTATTCGACAATTCAACAGGCTTCAGCTTTACATGCGACTTGAATGACAATATTGAAGCTCCATGGCCTTTGTCATCCTCAATCTCATCCTTATCTCTTTGTGCTCCTGGTAAGTGTTGGAGAGAACTATGTCTACCTAATTATTAATTTCTGCGAATGATGGTTTTGCTGGTTGTTTAATTAATTATTTTCAGTTGCATAAAATCCGTACACTGATGACTGTTGCTACATTTCGCAGAGATGTCATTGCCTGCATTACCAACATCAGAGACTTTGTCAAATCCTGGTGAATATCTACTGTAAATTTGAGCTTTTCTATTGGTGGTTTTTTCTTTCCTTCTTTTTAGTTTGATTTGACTTCATTATAATCCATAGCAGTGAACATCAAGAAAATGAAACAAAATAAATATAAAATAAGTCTAAATACTAGTTTACCCTCAAAAGTATACTAAAGTGGGGTCTACTAAGTTTAAAAGAGACAGATTTATTAGTGTGCTTGCATAGGGTCTACTATGGCCAAAATTGGTACTTATTTTATACTCTCCTCTGCTTCAGTTTTCTTAATTTGTGTGAAATTTGTACTATAGCCATCCTTTTGAGTGGGTGGGAGTAATAATAATGGTGAAAACCAACATGCTTCTTCGTTAAGTTGGAATTTCTGATTTTCAAATCTTTTACTTTAACACTACGACTTTCTTGAGTTAAATTTTAATGGTGAAATGTAATGCATATACTATGAAAAATACCAGATTCTTTTCAATTTATAGTTTATATATATTGAAGTTACCATTCCTCACGCAGAGCGAATGGCTAATCCCCGTGTTTTGTTATGATGCAGGTTGTCGTGGAGCTGTGTTGCATCTCATATCGTCCTTTTCTGTTTTTTGTTTTAACTATGTTATTGTATTGATTTTTAGCCAGGGGCTTTAGCCGTCGCCTGTGTGGCCAGATTCATGTATATTTCGAGTATAACTGTCATGTATAGCCAGCTTCTTTTTGGCCCAGCCATTCTTAAATCTGTGTAGTTCTGAAATCTTTCGTGTTTGTGGTAGAGAAGCATAGTGTATAGAACAGGAATAAAGAAACTGCAATTTTAAATTTCATGAATTTCCAATTGTAGTGATGTTTACTTATTTTGATGCCCTAGCATTCTTGTGTATGCTTGGGTAGGGGTGAGCAATCGGTAAATACCAGTCCGGACCGGTACCGAACCGAATCGGTACTAAAATTAGCCAAATTCCGGTATCCGGTAGGATCGGTATACCGAACCGGTTTACTTGTTCGGTACCGATTTTTATCGAATAAATACCGAAAATTAATATAATTATTATTTATTGTTATTATTATTATTATTATTTTTATTATTATTATCATTTTATTTTTATTATTATTATTATTATTATTATTATTATTATTAATTATTTATTAATAATAATAAAAATTGAAAAATCGGTATATACCGGTAAGGTTCACTAATACCAAATTATAAAAACTCGGTAATGAAATTGATATCGAAAAATCGGTATATACTGGTGTTTTTATACTGAAATCGGACCAATTATTTTTATACTAAATCAGTCGGTTCGGACCGGTCCGAAAAATTAGAAAAATCAAAATTTATGCCCACCCATATGCTTGGGAAATGCCAACCTCATTTTTCACCTTGAGTATAAAAGGTGAATATAGTGCAACACCACAAACATTTTATTTTTGTTACCACCACAACATTAAAAATAAACAAAAGTGAAATAAATATGTCAAGAGTAAAAGAGAAATAAATGTGTTAAGGTTTTATTTATGATATAGTTGTTTGGGTGCATTCTCATTTCAAAAATAATATTTGTTGCAAACTTTCAAGATCTAAATATGAGCAAAACACAAAAAAAACAAGAAAAATTAGCTTATGATTTCTATTTTGGACGTAGGGTGGTGTTCGATAAAACTGAGCAATTAAGATTTGAATGATTAGTTATTTTAATAAATTATAAATTCGATCATCTGAGTGAAATAACATATGAACTTAAAAAGCTGTTTGGTAACTAAAAAGTATAAAACATCTGAATGACTTTTAAATTTAAAAATATCTCAAATTGACTTTTCAAAACTCAATAATGATCTTAAAATTTGGAATGGAGGGAGTACAATATTTATAAAGGCTTCATAGGTTTACATTTTTCATTAAGTGACGGCTCTTAATGATTTAGATTTATATATTGCTCTTACCAATAAAGAGACGATAAAAGAAACAAATTTTTACCAAACAACTTTATCCTCTTACCGAATCAGATGTGGAACTGTTAAGGTATTAAGAGGTAAAAAAACACCACCTAACGGTATTTATAGCACTTCAATTTACCAGTATTTGGGATTTTTAGGCATGATTTTTGCTTTTGAACACAGTACCAATTAATAAATAATGTAGATAATCAAATGTCCATTAGTTAGACAGGCGACATTATCATTAAGAAAGCATACAATTTTTAGGGATCAAATGGTATAGTTCATTTGTTGGTAGCTTGGAGGATTAAAAGCATGACTCTTGCTTTCCAATTGGCTGTTTTTGCATTAATTGCCAACTTGATCCTCTTCCCCAGAGATCCCAGATGAGGGAACCCTAGGAGAGCCGCCGACTCCAACTACCGTCCATGTACATATTGCGAATTTTTTTTATTACTAAATTTACGATTCTGTCGTATATCAATACATGAAATTAAGTATAATTATAAAGTTGACTCATCATATTACATATATAATTAAAAATATTACTAATAATAATTTTTCACGTTATTGGCAAAAGAAAATTTAAACATAAAATCACAAGATATATTATTTTTCATTAAAAAAACTAAAATCTTCATTAAGAGGTAATTGGCCAAATATGAAGAATATCTATGTAAATAAATGAAATTGGAATAAGAATTAGAATAGTTTTTTTAACAAAAACTTCATTAAGAGGCATTAAGACTCATCAAGACATATGATGGATCTTATTCATTTTGGTACATTATATAATTATTAAGCACCATTAAAACGTCAAGAACAAGCAGTCTTAATAGTATTATGCATAAATATTTGCTATGGATAATCTCTTCATTAGTCTCCGAATTATAATCTCCGTAATCTCATCCTCGAATTTTTAAGTGTATTGAACCGGAACAACAGTAATCTCCGTAATTTCAATTCAACCTTGCAAAAACAGGACAATTAAACGGTATTAAATATAAAACAACTATAAATTGAAGACTAAACCTAAAATAAACTACAGTTCGAGGACTAAATGTGAAAAGTTATCATATTTTGGTGACTAGCATGGGAAAAAAGAAGGCAAAATAGGGGTAAAAATTAATTTAGAGACTAAATATAAAAATCAATTATAATTTGGAGACTAACCAAGAGTTATCCCTATTTGTTTTTGTTGCTTATTAAACCGATTCCCATGTTCACCAGCAAGATAAGAGTTGGCTGGCTATACATAGAAGGAAAAGAAACCTGTTTAGAAAGGAAATGATATAATGCTGTAAATAATATGAAAATGATGGGAGTAGTCACTATGAAATTAACATTGGTCAAATGACCAGTACAATGTCAACACGCAGGTTGAGAGGTAATTTCTACTTTTTGACATCTGTTATTTTGGCACAAATCTGTCTCATACACTATGGGGATGGTGATTAGAGATATATTTTACATCCCAGAGGGGCTATAATTGGAGATATTATTGTTTCTGGTACAAAAGTTCCTATAAAAATGGGAAATGCCCTACCTTTGAGTACGGTTTGAAGATAGAGCCAATAATTAGTTCCAAAAAGAGTAAAGTCTGGGGTATTTTCTGAATTCCAATAAAACAAAACCGGATCAAATATGACTTGTTGATCAGTGAGCTATTACACACTCTTTCAAGGGTGGATGCTTCTAAGCAAACCTCTTGGCTGTCTGCAGCCCTACAACGAAGGTATTCGTGATTGGATGACAGCTCAAGATCAGCATCATGAAAACCTTATATTCCCTGAGGAGGTTCTATCCCGCAGAAAAGCTCTTTAATGGAACTTTAGTTTTCGCTGTGTCAGTATTGTATTGGTCAATTGACCATTACCATGAAGTTAACTTCATTATAATCGGATCCGAAAATGATATACTTGCACTAGAAATTTCTCAATTGCATTTCATTATTGAGTATTATTTCCATTTTAAGCTTACAAATATAATAATAGAGCTGAAGAGGTGTTTACTCAATCCATAATTAAAATCTATTACAAACAACTAACTTTCAAGATTTAAATAAAACAAAAAGTAAAAGATATCGTCCGAGAAACTATTGTCGAAGCCTGTATTCGATTCTGACTTTCTGAGCATATCTGGAATCATATCCTTCATCACAAACGAAACCAAATCTCACTAATGGAGAGAAACCAATCTTCCAAAAGGAAAAAAAAAACTCCATAATCAATCAATGCATCGTAATGATCTCCATAATTGTGATATTGTTAATTTTTTTTTATGAATATACTATTTGATAGAGTAATTTTCTTTTAATTTTTAATTTAATAATTGAATCGTATTATATATATATATATATATATATATATATATAAGTAATCGTATAGTTTATCAGTTGGTAAGGTGATTTTTGTAAGAAAATATTATCCTTCTATAATTATATTATCTAAAATAATAATAATTTTAGTTATACTCAAAAATATAATTATACCTGTATTTTAATAATAGTAACAAATTCAAGTTAGGTGAGATGATCTTTGTGATTATTTTATTTTATTTTACTTAAACTTGCATTATTGTATATATACTTTAATAAAATTGACAAATTAATATTATGTAAGATGATCTTATTTTGATTGTTTACTTATAAAACTATATTGCTAATTCTAGTTTTCTTATAAAATTATGTTATTAATTCTAGTTTCTATAAATAATAAAAGTTGACCTAACACAAGAAAAGTCAAAGGTCAAACCCAAAAAAAAACAGAACGGACCAAATTGTGTATTTAATTATAGTATAAAAATGCGAATAATGCTAGAGACACAATTTATTCTACAATTATTTTACAATTTGTTGATGTGGCATACTCCACCTCAGCTTTTATGTGGGGCCGAATACTATATTGAAGCAATTTGTTCATCAATATGCTTAGGTGAAGTATGCTACATCAGCAAATTGTAAAATAATTGTAGAATAAGTTGTGTCTCTAGCATTACTCTAAAAATGCTACCAAATTAATATTGGTTCTCATATCTAGCCTAACTAGATCTTCTAATTTATTTTTCAAAACAACAAAAGAGAAGGTGCGGTACGGATCTTCTATACCCTTAATCTTAATGACAATATGTGGTCAGTCAATCCCTTCAAAGTTGTGAGAGAGTAGAAATAGGTATTATACTTGTAATAATTCGTAATAATTCAACTTACATTTTACATCACATAGATATGAAAAAATAGATATATAAAAAAACGCATGTAGCTAAATTATGCAATTTTATATAGTTTGAAGCAAATTCATATTAATCTCAAATATGAAGATTGTTTTCTGCGGTAAAACTTCAAACCTATATTATACGAACTCGATTGAAGTGTCCAGTTGGACACGATATTTTAAAAAGCCTGATCCAGATACTCTTTAATTTTGTTATTTTTTACACTAAAATGAAGTATCTAGTACCCATATTCTTGTTCAAGTGTAGAGTACCGAGTGTTGATTGTCGCAGTGGTGGCCCCCTCCCCCCAAATTTGTTTTTACCTAGTGTTAGTAGTACTTGTATATTTTGTTATTAATTTATCTTGGCCCCTTCTCAATTGTGTAAATACATAAAATTAAATAGTGAGCTCATAATTGGAAAATATAAACTTATACTCCCTTCGTTCCTTAATATAAGTCGTTTTAGAGAAATATTTTTGTTGCTTAATATAAGTCGTTTGAGAATTTCAAGTAAGCATTAATTGCTTAGTTTTCAATATTACCCCAAGTATTAAATATAACTTTGGTTCTCTCACTATTATTTTTCCAATAAATAACACTCTTTTTCCAATACAAAGGCAATATAGACAATTGATATTATATTTAATGCTTTACAATCATTTCGGATTTTTCACCCTCATGAAGTAATCTAGAAACCAAACAATTTCACAACAGTCAGCTACTTTGCTATTTTGTCAAGCGTGGTGCTAATAGAGAATGAAACCCGAGGTTAACCAACCAAAATAATACTCCATCCGTTTCTTAATATAAATCGTTTTAAAATTGTGCACAAGCATTAAGGAAATGATTGTAAAGCATTAAATATAATATCAATTGTCTATATTGCCCTTGTATTGAAGAAAGAGAGTGTTATTTATTGGACAGATAATAGTGAGAGAACAAAAGTTATATTTAATACTTAGGGTAATATCGGAAATTAAGCAATTAATGCTTACTTGAAATTCTCAAACGATTTATATTAAGGATCAAAAATATTTATCTAAAACGACTTATATTAAGGAACGGAGGGAGTACAAATAAAAAACAGGATAGTCACAGAAGAGTACTAAATCAGCTAAAAAGTAACAGCGGAGCGAAAAGGACAGTTCCATTACCTTTGTGAGCTTCCAAATATATGCAAATGGTCAAAAACTCCCGGCCCTTGGTCTTGCCGGAGCTCTTCTCCACCGACTGCCACTAGAAGATGACCTAATTGTAGCACCAATCACAGAATAGCCAAAATTATGGTGTTAACTGAAGACAAAACATTAGATGTGCAATATCTACTTAAAGACTAAAGTAAATTATCCTGGCTTCTACTTCAGATAGACTAAAGTAGAAGTTCGCAGCACTATTCTACTTTGATGCTGTAACATTGGACTCTGTTAATAGGGGCACTCTTAACAACAAAGAACCATTTATATTCTGAATCCCAGAGTGATACAAATCATAAGCAAGGGCAACATAAATAAAAACTACTAATCAGCATTCCATTTTTAGGTTTGTAGACAGACATAATTTCCTCCATCTGTAGACTGAAAATAGAAATAAAATTTGAATGTAGAACTCAAAACAAACATGATTACTACAACTGCTTAGAGATGTCATTAAAGGTAAGAGAGAATAAAGGGGTGGTATGTTCAGCATTCAACTAATAGTAATCGAGATCTGTTACAAATTACTAAGTTTAGGTATAAAAATCTAACATCAAGTATATGAATAAGATTAGCGACCCAACAAAAAGAAAAAACAAATATAAATAATCGGAAGCATCTTTGAAAACTTTCAGGTCATATAAAATGATAATTGTATACTAGTATAATATTTATATATCAGTCAAAAGGAAAGGAGGCTTTATGTAAAACATACCATCAACCACCAGAGAACTTTACAAGAACAAAATGCATCCTTAAAATGGTGAAAACGATTTCGATCCCTCCAAATTGTATCCCGCATAAATTTCTGTGCTATGAGCTTTATAGAGGTATGGCAATCATTACATGTTCGGAGGTTCTTCAGGTATAACATTTCATCAATCACCAATAATCTTTACAAGAACAAAATCCATCCCTAAAATGGTGAAAACGATTTCTATCTCTCACAATAATATCCCGCTTAAATATCTGTGCTATGAGCTTTATAGCAGCATGGCAATCATTACATGTTCGGAGGTTCTTCACCACCCGGATTACTTTTCCAGAAGGCGTGCTCATCAGCCCAAAAGCAACAGCAACTCTCTCGCTATGGTATCTAACAGCTCTCTCCTTCTCCTCATCCTCTATGTCATGGAGCACAGAAGTCATATCTGGCTGATGCCCATGTCTTTCTAATTCCTTTGCAATTTCATCTAAAAATGCATTAATTTGTGGAAATTGCAGATGTGAACTATCTCCAGCCACAAACTCATGTACTATATTGTCCACCTCAATCGAACTGCATCCAGGAGTTTTACGGACACCTCTCTCCACCATTAACTTCCGGCACATATCCACATCCTTCCAACGATTTAGTGATGCAAATAGATTGGACAAGAACACATAATTTCCTCCATCATATGGGTCCAACTCCAATAGACGCTGTGTTACATGCTCACCAAGATTGGTATCCTTATGAATCTGACATGCTCGGAGCATGCTTCCCCACACGACAGAATTTGGCTTCATGGGCATGGTACTTATGAGCTCTAGGGCCTCTTCAAGAAACCCTGCTCGACCAAGAAGGTCAACCATGCAACCATAATGCTCAATTCCAGGTTCAACACCATATTTACCATGCATTTGAGAGAAATATCTTCTGCCTTCAGAAATCATGCCTGAATGACTACATGCACACAGGAGGCCAACAAAGCTGACTCCATCTGGCCTTATCCGCTCCTTCTCCATGGAATTAAAGACATATATAGCTTCCTCGCCATAACCATGCATTCCTAATCCAACGATTACAGAATTCCAGCAAAAAATGTTCTTCACTTGAAGGTTATGAAAGACATTTAGAGCAGCTTCTATACTCCCACACTTGCAGTACATGTCTATAAGAGCATTGCCTAGAACAACATCAATTCTAAATCTCTTCCTTTTAATATAGCCATGAATCCAGTCACCCATATCTAAAGCTCCAAGATGAGCACACGCAGATAACAAACTAACCATTGTTACCTCGGTCGGCTTTACACTCTCAGCTTGCATTTGCTGAAATGCATATATTGCGCTGCTGAATTTCCTCTGCTGAACAAACCCTGCAATCATAGTGTTCCACGTGATAGAATTTTTAGCTGCTCCCATCTGAAAGAACAACTCCTCAGCATTCATTAGCATCCCCGATTTGCAGTACCCGTCGATCATTGCATTCCATGAGACAACATCTTTGACCGGACTGTCATCAAAGATCAAACGGGCAGATTTAATGTCCCCCAACTTGCAATAGCAAGTTATCATGGAATTCCAAGAACACGAGTTCCGCTCAGGCATACAATCAAACAGATCACGCGCCTCTTCAATACAACCATGCTTACTCAAAGCTGAAATCATCGCATTGTTGGCCACAACATCTCTCACAGACATGTTGGCAAAAACCCTCTTTGCTGACCTCAAATCTCCAACTTTGGCATAAAAATCAAGCAACCCAGTTTGCAAAACCACATCAGTATCAAAATTCCATTTTAATAATTGACAATGAAACGATTTCCCCATTTGGGTTGCTGCGAAACCCGCACATGAACAAAGAATTAATGAAAACGTATTTTGACTGGGAATCAAATTATTATATCTCATCTCATTATATAAACTCATGAAATTGCCATAAATATGGGATGATTTTAGCGAAACCGCAATCACGGAATTCCATAGAAATGGAAAGGAATTGGAATTTGGTAAATTTTGCAAGAAAAGCAAAGCATAGTTAGGATGTTGCGATTGATAGCACGATGAGAGGAAGTTGATGAAGAGGGGAGTAAAACTGAGAAATCCATGAGTATGAAATTGAGCGTGAATTTGTTGCAATTGACTGAAATTTAAGAAATTGCTCTTCTGCAAAATATATGCTATAGAGTCAGCGAGAGATGGTGAAGTTGTAGTGAGGGGATTCATCAAAATTAAGGAGCTTCTTTAAATTTCTTGGCAGTGGATTTTTTTTACTAGAGTACTTTAATTTTGAAACTTCCTGCCAACAGTTGCTGGTAAGATGGTTGATTACTGATGCTGCTGCGCCTTGGAGTATAACCAACTCCAAGATGAGACAAACTTAATTATCAAAATCCTGGAAAGCAAACAAGTTTATTACATTAATCACATGCTGCACCAAACCCACCTCCTAGTTTAAAAAGAATACAAAATATAGGAATCATATGCAACTTGTAAGATGGCTTGAAAACATAGTCTAATATGATACAAAATTAACATCTACAAAGAACTCCAATAATTTCAAACAACAAAGTTGCTCGGCAATGGAAACAAATATCTGATAATTAGGTAACAAAAATTTGAAAGCAGAAGTGAAACCAAACACACTTTCATCCTAGCCAAATACTTGGATAGTATACTTTATCAACTATCAAATAACTAGAATACCATCAAAAACTCATTTTGACCCAACCCAATGGCATCCACATTCATAAATATATAATTAATAACATTACTAAGTGGTAAGGTATCTTTATTTTTTTTGAACTACTAAGTTGGAAACATTTTTCATATTGCAAGTAAAAAAGTATTCCTATTCTAAGTTAGAATTCTACATGCTCCTATTGTAATTTACCAGCATTTCCTATTTTAATTTGGAAAGCTTTTCTTATTGTAAGACAGATAGTTTTGTAGTAAACATATTTTATTGTGTGATAACATAATGCACGCACTTTTTCTCTTCTCTTTTTCTTCCTTCCACATAATCTTTATACTCTACTATTGTAAATTTAAGTATTGATATATCATTACTTATTAAAATTAGAATTTTTACTAAATAAATTGTATATAAACAATTTTTTTTTCTGTAATAGCAAAATAGATCTAAAAAAAATTTGGGTCGAGTCAGCTACCCATGATCCATTACTTGTGGATAATGAGTATCATTTCCAACACCCATATACCCAAACCATTAGGACCCAACCCACAAGTACCCAACCGGCCAACCCAACACATTTGTCTGGTCTCTAAGAATCATGGACAATTCTAGGAAGTTTACGTATCCGTGTCGGACAGTCAGACATGAACACTCCGTGGACACTTTTGGATATGTCTTCTTAAATATGGTTATCTCTTAGAGTTGTATGTTATGGTCTTATTTGTTAGTATACTTGGGAGATCTTTATGGTATAAGCGTTCCTCAATATTTCGCCTGATTTTATCTTGATTTATTAACAATGAAATTAATTTACACATATATTTATTGAAGATATACATAAAATTCAATGTACCCCACCCAATGTATTGCGTCTAGTTTTTTGGGAAAATGTTGCGTCCCGTGTCGCGAATCGTGTTGAATCCTTATCCTGTGTCCCTATTGAAACAACTCGGGTCAAATTCCGAGTCCGAATCGAATCAAATTTATCCAAATAAAGCCTTAAACCACTAGTCCAATAGTATCTTCTTGGGTCATCTTAGCCCACCACAAGTTCACCCAAAAGGTCATGACTTGAAGGTACTATTGGTAGCAATTTAATTCTTTATACACAGACAAATTTTTTCCATATATCTTTCGATGTAAGACTGGGGTGTTACAAACTCCCCCACTTAAATTTCTAATGTCCCCGTCAAAACCGATCACACACACGGTCCACAGATCTTTGTCTCTCTAGCCATTGTGGGATAATACGGCTGGTTTCGTGTCCCCACCTCCGGACCTCCATCTCTCTATGGTGGGATAATACCACCAGCCTTCGTGTCCCCACCTCCGACAACCCGATCGGATGACTCAACCCAAGCTTTCAAGAGTTGGCTCTGATACCATATGTAACAACCCGGGCCAAATCCCGAGTTCGAATCGAATCAAATTCATCCAAATAAAGCCTTAAACCTACTGGCCCAATAGTATCTTCTTGGGTCATCTTAATCCACCACGGCTCACCCAAAAAGGTCATGACTTGAAGGTACTATTGGTAGCAATTTAATTTCTTATACACAGACAAATTTTTTCCATATCTTTCAATGTGATACTGGGGTGTTATACCTATCCATGATTCCTAGGATGGACTAATCAAAAGTACCAATATAATCATCATACTCCCATAGCCTTCTTGAATGCTCCAACTTTAGTGCATGTTTGTGAAACCCACTAATCACACATGGACCCTTGAAGTCCACGCAGTCGTGGAAAGAAGTGGTGCTAAATCCATCAATGTTGGCTTTGTAGCAGCATTTAAGTTCCATAACTGATCATAATAATCTCAAAATTAATAAAGGCTAGTGTTTTGATTTTTAGTATACTAGAATGTCCACCAGATTCTATGCCATGTAATTTGTTATGGTAAATCTTTAGAAAAAGTATGTGGCATATTATGATTTATCTAATTAATTTAAATATTGCTCAAATACCAACAATAGTTGGCCTATTTGCTCTTTACCGGTCTTTTTCTTGCCAAAGTTCCCATCAAACAAGCAATATGGCCTATTCATCCAACTCTGAAATGCTAAGTTGGAGACATAGCCGAATCATACACTAGGCACTTCCATTCGATAGGCAATACCATTCTCTCTCTTTTTTTTGTTTCTTCCATATCTTAAATTGTTTTCTATCGTTGAGACAAACAAGACCAATGCATATGTCATTTCTATGTTACACAGCTTCAGTTTGTCCACCATGATAAAACATTTAACATCAATATTTGCATTCAAGTTTTTATCCTGATCACATTTTCCTGAGTAGTAAAATTGAAGACTATCCAATCTGAAAGACAAATTCAAAAATTGTAATAACTAGCAGATTAAATAAGAAATCGTTTCCATGATAGACTGCATATGCAAATCAAACAACCAAAGCAGCTTTTATTAAATAAAGAAACTACACTGTTCTTTATTTAAACTTTCTATTATCAATCCATGTACCTTGTTTATATATCTTCTAAAAAATTAAATTCAAGGTGGCCGCTCAGATTAAAACAAAATAAGTAGAATAAAGTGCCCCAGTATGAAGAATATGATGATGCAAAGAAAAGTGCCATCTTTATGAGACCTATTATCAAACACATGGTGTGCGTATTGGATTCCGTCAACTGAAGACAATGTAAAGATGAATGAGCTATGCAATCAGACAATCACCATATAATAAAAGTGTAGAATTACAATTACCCACATAAAGTTCAGAATCCGAAGAATACAGTACAGTAAATGCCAACAAAAAACTGAAGATGACACGAATAAGAAACAATCTTTTGAAAGTTATAGACAAATATAGTATAGCCCTAATTCCAAAGCTTGCACGGAGACAAAAAGAGAGCCAGAACTAACCAAGAAGAACAAAGGGTCGGTCGGCCGAGCGCCAACAATGGACAGAGGTGGTGGATGTGTGTTTCAGACGGTGAAATAGTGTGTGAGCTTAATTGAATTCTTAGAATTTGTTGTCAAAATCTAAATTAGACCTTGATTTAATTTATATATTAAAATCAAGCTCGGTTTATTCAACCAAGTAATAGATTAGGGGAGCATTATTTACTCATGTATTTTTTATATTTTTACATATTCCTTATTCCATAGAAGTGGGACCGACTGTACGCTCATATAAGAGAAGAATATATGAAAATATTAAAAATACATATGAAAATATCACTTCTTTAAATTAATTGAATGTAGAGTAAATATATTTAGAACTTTGAGAAATAATTATTAAATATGTATTTGGATAATAAATTATTGAATTATATATAAAAATATATACTTGTCAATAAATATTTGATCAAATTGAATTGCGACTAACGTGATGAGTCCCTTCTTGATTTCTATATATCTTATTTATGCACATACATCATTATCTCATGTATACACATACGTTACAATCATAATTCGACTGAAAACTTTTGTAATATATAGCATGACTCATTATATATTATAAATTGAATAATGTTAGAGATGCAACTTATTCTACAACTATTTTATAATTTGCTGATGTAGCATACTCCACCTCAGCTATTATGTGGGGCCGAAAAAAGCAATTTGTTCATCAACATGTTGAGGTGGAGTATGTCACATCAGCAAGTTATAAAATAGTTGTAGAATAAGTTGTGTATCTAACATTACTCTTATAAATTTGTGTAGTCAATTATTAAGATAAACAATTGATTGTAATATAAATTTATTTAGTCAGAGTTGTCAGAAAATAAAAAAAAAATTGTAGGACACCTTAGGTGTTTTTATGTAAGGTGTCCCTTATAATAATACTAATTTGAAAATTACAAAGCATCATTTTTGTATACTTTCTCCGTTCCATAATAATAGACTTTTTAGAAGGAAAAAAAAATCTATTTATTTGACCTTTATAATTTTTTAAGAGAATAAATTATTTATTTTTTTATATTACTCTTAACCTTTCTTATTGTCCCAAGAAACTCTCTCTTACGTTAGTAGTTTTTCACTTTTCATAATGAAATGTTACACAAGTTTTAATTATTCAATGATATTATTAAATAATTTTCTTAATTCATATCCATGAAGCTAAACTACCAATTATTATAAAATGAATAGAATATAACATAGGAGGGAGTGTATTTAATTACACAAAGCCATGTGGTTTTTAAGGATTGCTCATGCAAAATTATATGCAAATATGTGGTGTTCTTCATCTCCCTTTTTGCATTACTATTATACTACAAAATTTTTATTTAGGTAAGTAACGAAATTATATATCATGATTTTTATAGTGTTATGGACAATTTAAACAAGAAATTTACTTGAAATTCTAATGGCATAACTGTAGAATTCAAATTTTAATAAATTTTGACTTAGATACCACGATAACTCTGTAAAAAATTCATAATCATTATTCAACTACCTTCACAACCATAGGTTGTGCGGCTTGTGCCTCTCTTTTTTATTTTCTTCTCTTATTTTTAGTTAAGAACTCTAGTCTCTATATTAGATTTGGGAGAAGACTAGATACTCTTCTCTAGATCTCCCTTATTTTGATTTAATAAATTATTCTTCCTTCATGTAGAGTTTGTCTTCCTCTTTTGTAGGATTTAATTTCTCCATAAGATGTATTAACGCCAAGATTCGTCCACGAGCCTCAATCACCAAAAGTGCGTCCAATCCTGCACAGAAACGAAATCGCACATGAAGCTTGACGGCTTGTGTCGTCGGGGATAGCTCCGGTGTGAGAATAAGTACAGGCTGAATAAAATTTTAATAATGGAGATTTAATACTCTAATCCTGTAAATAAAGTTGTGTGCCTGATAACCAAAGTATATCTTTATATTTATAGTGATCAAACCTCCTTCCTGGTATAGAAATAGGATTCTTCTTTAGTTATCCTTAATGGGATCAAACAAAATCTCCTTAAAGAAAGGAAGTCAGATCATATCCTAACACTTTCTTTAAGAGTTGAAATTAAATGCAATTAAGAATAATACTCAACTGTTAAATCAGATTCCTACACAGAGTAAATACCTCCACGCGGACTTTGGTCCACCATATAATTTGGACCCAAATAATCACATTCCAATATTGTCCCCAGTCTTCCGTTAAACGGAACATTGAATGAAAGAGTTCCTCATTAAAAGCCTAATAATTACATAAGAAATGTTGTAAGCCCAACCTCCTTGGAAACTTGCCCAACATATAAAGTCGAGACCCACCATCTCTCTCCCACGTTTGTAATCATAACAACCCATTTAATAGTCATTCTCCGAGAAACGCACGAAGTTGAAAAGACAAATCATTTAAAATCCCTTTCCCCAAATCAGATGGACACACTCCCCCAATTTCAAAATCATCAAAGCTTTCTCTGCTCCACATTTCCTCCCTACTGCAACATTTCAGCTCCGGTCAAAGTTTTTCATACAATTGCCAATGGCTTCCTCAAGCACCCCCGTCTCCTCCAGCCCAATCAGCAGTGAGCACATCAACGCCATCCCCATTTCTTCCATTCCTCCTCTTCCAATAAACACCCCTACCACTGCAACCAAAAATGCTACAATTGGCACCAGTGCTACCACAGCCCCCCAAGCACCGGTCTCAACTGAGACAAATAGTATTGTTGTATGTCGTGTGCTGCTATAGAATAGCGCGTGTTACTGTTCTTTTATTATCGGACATTTAAATAGTTAAAGGTGTTAGTACATTTGACAATTTTTATTAAAAATGGTATTTTTGCCGTTCTCGGTATCCGACAGTTATGTCGTCGCAGGGCCCACTAATAATTGGTTGTTTGGGCGCCATCGTACTTTACTTAATATTCTCTACAGAACGAATATTTTTCGACATTTTTTATCTTATAATTTGCACATATCAGCATTAACTTTATTATCTTATCAATTTAACATCTTACTTTTTAGAATAAGAATTATTAAAAAAAATTAATTCTATTTATTAAAAATCGAGATTTAAATGTTATACCTCGCAACAAAGAATTATAATTTTTGTTACGAGTAGACATAATAACACAATACATTAATAAATAATAAATAATAAATACAATACAAAACTATAATGAATAATCCACCCTTAACAAAATTTACAATATTTTTATCATAAGATACATAATTTTCTTATGAAGTTTATTCTGTCCAGACGCAACAACATGCTTCACGCTTTCTCCCACATGTGTAGCAAAAAGAAATTCCGCACCTGCTTTCAAGAAAAAAATAAAAATTAAAAATCATACAAGAAAAAAAAGGAGGAAAATAACCTTCATCTGAAAAAATCGGTCCGGATATTAACTTAGCCTTTATTCAACATACCTTGCGTACCCCCTTTAGCGACAGATCCGGCGACGGTTTGTTCTGTCGCTATATATACAACCGTCGTCTTAACTTTTAACGACAGACAACATATAGACGACGGTTGTATATATAGCGATGGATCAAACTGTCGTCCGGTCCGTCGCTAAAAGAGGTTAAAAAAGATATGTTGGATAAATGATAAGCTTAAGATCCGAACCGCTGAAAAATAAATCATATTTAGAGCTAGTTTGGGGAAGTTTTTGGGTGACCTAAATAACTTTTAAACTTAAAATTAAAATATTTTGATATTTGATAATTCTCCGGAAAGTACTTTTAAAGAGTATATATTTAGGTTCAGAAGCACTTTTAATTGAAGAACAATTTTGTTTTAAGTTGAAGCACTTTTGGCAAAATCTGCACAACATACAAAATTAACCGTAAAAATTGTTAAAATGATAAAATTTTATACCACACAATTACTTTAAATTTGTCATTAAATTTTTTAAAAGCAATTTTACAACTAATAACCAATTACTATTTCAACTTTCTCATAAAATATATATATATATATATATATATATATATATATATTTTATAAAAGTGTTTCATCTCACCGCACAACTCTGTCAAATGAACACTAAATTAAGTATTTCATTTCCTCACACCACGCTGCACTGCTATGTCAAATATACACTTAATTTAGGAAATTGATATGTTCATATTATTTTTTGATATTTTCACACGTAAAACTCAGATATTAGCTGATGTGTCGAATTTTTATTGGCTAATATGTGGGCCACACATGTGGAAATATAAAAAGTGATGTATCCTTATTTTATTGTCAATTTTATTCCAATTGCATTTATTTTTTTTGTTAAACATAAATAAAAAGGGGGGGGGGGGGTTATTTCTTAGTATCTTTCTTACTTAGCCATATATTCACCAAATTTTGAAGCTCTGACAATTTAGGTCCCATAAAATTCCATCCAAATAACTTCAACTGTTAAGGATACTTGTTTTTGCATATATAACCCACTAAAATTAATTTAACTAATAAAAGAAATATAGGAAACTGACATAAAACATAGTGTATTCAACTACAATCATGATTTTCCTTTTCTTTCTCTTTTTCCCCCTTCTAATATTTTAAAACATATTAGTATATATGTTGTTGGAAATATTTTCAATAGCATAATTAATTAGAATCTTCTTTTTAAGCTTTATTAGTTCTTGTAAGTTCGAGCTTAGGTTTTACTTTACGTTCCCACACCCATATTGATAATAGTAATAAAAATCATATATATATATATAGGGAAAAACCTATGTACACAACTGTTTACACAGTCGGCTATGACGACGATTTTTTGGACTCTGGCGACGGGTAAAGCTATTCTGGGCTACAGCGACGGGTGAACCGTCTTCATAGCCCAAAAAATCCGTCGCTATATCCCGAATGTGTAATACACAACCGTATATATACATATAGCCCATATATATAATATAATGGATAATGATTGTGGGTCTCTTTATTTTATATAGGAAAATAAAAAAAAATAAAACATCCAAAGAAAAAGTTAATCTGCACGTGCTATATATAAAATTAAGCTAGAATAATAATATACATTTAACGACACAAATACAGAGAATTTAATTAACATGCCTGCATCGAACATCGTCGCAACCGCTTAGGCGCTCAATGTAGTATCCACAGGAAGGGCATCTGCCCCATTTCATGGTTTTGGCCAGCTTCTTGAACAGTTTATCATTTTTCATGGTTTCCTTATTCTTGCCATTAATGGAGGACTTTTTAGGGTTCATGCAAATAAGCCAACCGAGGCTTGAATTTCCTTTCATTTTGTTTTGTATGTTTCCCATTTGTCCCAAACAACTTATTTACAGTCTGCTGTGAATTTTATGTAGGTGTAATTATATAGTAGTAAGAAATTAAAAAATCTCCTATATATCCCATTTTTGTTGTAGAGTTTGTTATTTTTACTGACTTTGACTGAATGAGTCCAAGTCATAGATTGTGCTATTAATTATATAGTCATATAGAAATAAATGAGGCTCCTATTGTCATATTGCTTGTGTTGATTTTATTTGTTTTAATGTTAATAATTAATTTTAATTTATAATTGACATTATTTTCAGGTAAAATTGTAAGGGTGTAAACGAACCAAGTCGAGCCGAGTATTCTGTTGCTCAGATTTTGTTCATAAAATTTATCGAGTATAAAATAAGGTTTGATTGAGGCTCATTTAGCTATTGAGTCGAGCACGATTCCGAATCGAGCCCTGAGCAGTTTGAACTTTTCGAACGAATATGATCCGAGTATCAATAGAAAATTACAATTTAAGAAGGTTCGAGTAATTTATCGAATTTTAAAATTTGCTCATATTTGACTCATTTATATTTCGAGTCGAGCTTGAATTGAACTTTTAGTCGAGCGAGTACGAATCGAGCCCCGAATTGTTTGCTCATTTTACAGCCTTATTAATTTTCTTCTAAAATTTAACTGGACATTGTAATTTATTATTGTGAGAAGTTTATTGAGAAAGAATTGTTTTTGAGTGTGTTGTATAAATTACCATCCACTAAGATGAGTTAATAAACAGGCAAAGAATTATAGGATATTTTTGAATTGACTGCATTAATTGATAGCTTAATTTTAAATTTAAATAAGGTAATAAAGTGATGTCCAAAAAAAATTTAACAAAAAAGGGTAATAAAGCCTTATTCAGTTACCTTTATACCATCTATGTATAAGAATAATATTTTTATTTGTGAAAATATTAATATATTTTTAAAAAGAAAAAAAATTGAAATTTCATTATAAGGGTAAAAAACTGATTTAGCAACACAATTTCCAGCTATAATCAGGGCCAGATCCACTGTTGGGGCAGGGGTACCTGACCTCACTGAAATTTTAGGGGGTTAAATAAATAAAAAATTTATTTGAGGACAGTGCTAAATGAAATTATCATATTTACACCTAAAAAACTATTAAAATTTCTAAAGTCAATGAACCAAATACCAATCCCACCAGTAGTCTTAGTACTCTGTACTTCAATTGTAAGCAGCTCCTTTTTTCTCCCCATTTCATTATTTTTCTCGTTAGTGTTTTAATTGAGATTGTTTATTGTTAGTGCTAATTACACTTGACTATTCATATTGTTATTGTATATTAATTTTGTTTTGATGTTGAATTAGTTTTAAAATATTTATTGATTATCAAACATGGACATACGTAATTGAGTTACAACAACTAAACGTACAAAATTTGAATTTATTCATGAAAATGTCCAAACCGAGGGACTAGTGACGAACCTGTCACTGCTGATATTCACCAAGAAGCTCACCCGCAAAATGTTAACCCCCAAATCAAAGTACCAGAATCTTTTGCCCAAAATATCTAGTTCTAAACCGAAACACCGGTATCTCCTTCCCTTAATATTGAGAGGGATCCCGGTAAAATATCATCAATAAGTTCTTATCCTGCTAGTGAAAGAGATAATTTTCAAAGAAGTTCTTACATTGAGCGTGATATTTTTGTAACTATTAAAAATGAAGCTATCATGCAATAATTTCAAATAATGAAATCTCAAAAAATGTTATTGTAAACAATATTTGACGATTATTTAATTTTGCGAGGCTGGATCCGTCCCCGACTATAATTCATTCATTTTGAAATAGCTCCTGAAATTCAAATTTCTAAACAATTTTGTAGCATAATTTCATGTGCATATTTAGGTCTTGATTTTGTCCAATAAATAATTATCAAACATCAATTCAAGATATCTTGGCCAAAATATCAAAATTAAAAATGAAAATCAATTAAAAATAACTAGAGTAATAATGGAGTCTCAATTTGTTGGTTTTACATGACATGATATTAAATATTTTAATAATAAGTCTTAAATAACATGACATTAAATATTTTAATAATAATTTGCTGCATAATCAATCATATGAAATCTACCCAATCAATGTTATAGTAACACATTATTTGAGACATTTTTTGAAACTAAAAATTTGAGACGTCTAACATCACCCAAATAACAGTGTGAAAACATAGCTGCACAAAAATAAAACTGCCTAATGATTTTGCTATTGTTGACCTATAAATATTGGTACAAGTACTATACAGACTGGTTAGGGGACCAAAGGTGACCTCCCAACTCTTTCTAATTGCAACTGCTGCCAAGGCTTCTAGCAATATACAGAACTATACATGACCATAAAATGAGTTGCACAGGAAGCAGCTCCCATGCACCCCTTTGTAACCTTCACTCTCCACTTTCTTTTTCTTGAAAATTCCGGCAAAAACCACTCCGATGCAACCGGGTGCTTTAGCCCAGAGAACAGCAATCACAGGTTCATGATTGTTTGCAGCAAGATGAGCAGACACCCCATTATTATTGGAATAACCAAGCAATATGTGAACTTTCCGCAGAGCAAACTTGTCTTCATAACTTCTAAGAAGCTCCGGTCAGGAAACAATTGTTGCTACCGCCAGAGCTACCCATTGCAAAAGAGGCATCGCGGACTAGAAACTTGACACTACGAGTGCCAAGGAAATCCAATATCTCAAGACATTCGTGCAAGTCAGAGTCGGTTACCAACATGATCCATTCCTTTTCATCGTCCAGATACTTGAGTTGGAATGTCCCTGTTTGTATTTTGAATCTCTTTGCAACTTCTTCGTACAGTAGAAAGCACCCTGCAGAAGGCTCAAATTTGAATCTGATCGTATCTTCTTTGTAGGTTGCTTTAACAGTAATTTTCGATTCACCTTCTATAAAGCATGTTCCAGTTCTTGAACTCTTTCGTTCACCAAAGCTTTGCGAGCTTGATGAACTGCCATTTACCATAGACCCGTTTGATGAGTCTGTCATACTTGAAGTAGTGGGCTGGTTACATTCAATGACCCCATCATCGGCATCCATCTCAATATCATCATTCATTGTGGTATCCATCTTATCAGCAGCAGCCATGGAGCTTGAGCTCCGACAAAGAAAATGGGAATCAGATTTCTCTAATTTAAAATCACCCGTGTTTAAACTCCAACTTTGACTTCCTTCTTTAGGAAAGTAGCATCCCAATGACCGATTTTCAGAATAAGTCCAACACATGGTGTTAGGACTAGTTGGCTTCAATGGCCTTGAATCAAATTCAGCCAAATTGGAGTCATCAAGACAATCAGCAACTGTGTTGTTGGAGTTATGATCTCCCTTCCAAGTATTTGAAGTTTGCATACTACTAGGTGACCCTGCTTGGATTCCGCCCATATAAAACTCATCTTTCACCATCACTGCTGAATTTTTTCCATCAGAAAAAGACGTTGGAGGCACAAATACTGCATCTTGGGATAATACTTCATGATTTTTTAGAGCAAGATTTTGGTTTGAAAAGAGAGATCTTTTTTGTGTATCAAAGTCTTGGATGATGGAGCCTGCTGCCACTAAGCCCCCCGTACTTGGGTCAAATTTCAATCCACCTTCGACCCCCTCAACAGAGTCGAGCACAGTTTGTATTTTCCTTAAAGAACGGTTCACCTTGTTAATCTTTCGAGATGGCCATCTTGAGATCCCATGTTGTCTGCATATCCTTTTCAGTGTAGTAGGACAAACTACAAAAGACAAGACATCAAGTATTAAAATCTATCCAACTAAAATTTCAAAAAATGTTCTACAATAACCAGTTTTACAATAACATAGACATAACATTTAATATAAAACATCATCTAAAAAAGTACTTAATTTTTGCACTTGCCACAAAAAGTAGGGGGTACGGTGCATTAGTAAAAATTGGTTGATTCACCAATACCAAGATTGAGCATGTGTATTTGGAATCTTACCACCAATGCTTTTAGCAGCATCCTTGAGACTTCCAGAGAAGTATTGCTGAAGAACACTTAAGCTAACATTTTTCTCTGCTGTACTTCGTTTTTTCTCCATCTGTCTCTTTGTTCCAGTCATTGCCTACATTATAATAAAGAATCAGTCAGAGCTTAAATACAAGCAATTGAAATTAAGCACCAAGAACATAGGCAGTCGTATTTTCATTTAATTAATCGCATTTTCCTTTAATATAACAAATAATTATTGGTGGATCCAGCTCAACCAATTCCTTCACAGAACCCTGGTAACACTCAGTTCACCTAGATATTATTACCTTGGTTCTGATACAGAGGCTGTTAACACACTGTCAGCAGTCGATATTGAATATCAAAACAAAACACTGTCTCCATAACTTGCATAAAATGCTAAGTCATGAACATTTACTCTCAGCCAATCATAAAGTGCAAAAGACATATTTTCTCATCAAGTCGACTAAACTTGTAGCCAGACGCCACCAATGTTTAAAGTTGTAGAATAGGACGACTAATTTTCAATTTGGCAGTACCTATGCCAAGCTACTTGGAGTGCTTATTAAAATCTAGAAGTATTAACCAAAGTTTCATTACTTCATAATAAGGAGAAGGATGGATTTTATAAGAAAAAACTCACCATTTCAAAAACAAATTATTCAAAGTGTAATATAGCATAAGTTGGAACTTGGAACTTGGACTTGTCTAGTGGAATAAAATATAGACTAAAAACAATGTGATTATACATATTACACGATATAATACATATATATTACGCTAGTACTTTGAATACAAATGCAACCGTGAATGTAAGTAAGGTCTTGGCGAGAAACTACCAAATCTTCACCAAGACCTTGGAGTTTGCGTGCCTCGGTAGGAAAGAGATCACAGGTATAAATACATGATTAAAATAATAATTTTTCCACCTCCACCAATCCTCATACCACATATTCAACAAGACTTTCATATAAATTTGTAATTAAAATAATAATGTTTTCACCTTGAGCAACCCTCATAACCTACTTGCACACATATTAGACATTTTGTTAATCATGGAAATTAAATGAATAGCACAAATTAGAGTTAAGAAATTTTTCGGCCAACTACCGATGTAAAGAGTTGGGTTCCGTTCCAAAACCCTAACAGAAATTGAATATTACTAGAATACTAAAGCATCAGTGCAAACTGTTAATTCATCTTTTCTTGTGACCACCGGACTTGCTTACTTGACTGCATCGAAATGTACATAATACCATGGTGGATCAAATAAATGGCCCACTTCCTTCAAAAGAAAAGGTACTTCACAGTGCTTCTATAGCCTCCTTATAGCTAGGTTTATGGTTGTTTTTTGAGTTCTATAGCAGTCCTAATGGAAAAGCTCGTTGAGTTGTGCAAGACTCAACGCAATCAAATATTTTTCCAGCCCTAATCGCATTGAGTAAGCTAACCAGATAGTTGGAGCCATACCTATAAAAATATGAACCCCATACAATTATTGATTATAAAACAATTGTTGAGAAAAAGTTTCTTTAATATTTTGAAAATGCAAATAAGCAGGACTCTTAATTTTAACCAAGACAATATATAGTAAAATTAGAAAGATAAATAGCAGAAAGATAAGGGGAAAAAATAGTGAGAGATATACGAATTAGAATGCATTATTTCTGAAAATTAAAAGTAAGATGATCAAGAAACATGATTAATGTAGCGTGCCCAGACCTCTTAGAGATTAATTCCTCAAGTACATAAACCCCATACCGAAAAATATTAGAAGCACTATTTTCATATGCCAATCGATAACTGTAAAAGTAGTATTATGCAGCTGGATATGATCTTCAAAAGATATATGTAATAATGTAAGTAACTAAATATTAGTTAACAGCCAAAATGATTGTTGTATTGTTGTGCAATTGCATAACAATGTAGATAGGGACAATAGAGTTGCTCAGAAATTTTTATGCCTAACATATTAATTAATTACAAAGAAAGGAAGAAAGTGGAAAGGATACCTGGCCGGGAGGACCTTCTTCTTCCATTCTCACATATAATGATTTAGATAATTCCGAGGGCAGTCGATCACTAGAATTTATATTGCTATTTAACAATTCCTGTTGGGAGCTGCTTCTTGATAATGCCACTGGTGGCAAGTCTGTCACTGAACTCGTCTGAAACCCAAGACTGGAACCACCTCGTCCAAGTAATTCTGTATCTGAAACCGTCTTTAAACTCTTACAGATCCTCTGCATAGTACTGGAGAGATTGTTCAATAAGAGTTGCTGTTCTGTACTTCCTTTCATACTACGAGGAAGAAAGAACTCTAATATGTAATCTTCATTGCCAGTGTAGGTGCTCCTTAACTTGATTGCGACAGCAGCGTTTAGGCCAAATTTGCGAGCGTGATGAACTAGTGGGTACACGCTGATATCATATTCCTTTACATCAGGGCAAAAGAAAGGATGATTAGATTGAAGTGCTTTTCCGGTAATCCCTTGCCCTTCTTGAAGATAGTGTTCAGCACAAGCATGAACAAACCCTTGGGTTTCTCTATCACTCACATAACAAGCAGTATCCTCGATGCAAAGTATATTTTTCTCATCTGATATTGTATTATACCCTTTAACACGTACATTAATGATTTCATCACCAGCTCCCTGATTGTAAGTACAGGGAATCCATGTTAGAGCAAGCGGCAATGTATGTGCATGGCATACAGCTCGTAAAACATCAGTTATCTCTCTCAAAGCAGCCCTCTGATTCTTTGATAGGAACTGCAAAATAATGGAAGACTTATAGAAAAAGCAAGATTTTAAAAACAAATTACGTGCAGAAAAATAATCACCGGAATCCTTTCATCCTGCAAAATTCAAAATAGTTTGATTGACAAAATAGAGTTTACTCATCGGTACCTGGGGATAAAATCGAGGAGGTGCAGAGCTCCTTAGATTCACAGCCTGCATATGTCATGAATAGGAGTTAAGATAGAAGAAATTATTCTCGGCAAAACCAATTTTTTTACTATTGATAGGTTTATGCATCCGCAAGACAGGGACGAGAAGAGGCTACTTATTATTTTCTAGATGGTATTCAGTTATAATTTTACTAATTAATGGTTTAAAAGACAATAAATCAAATAATTTTACACACTTTGTCAGCTTGTTCAGGAAGTAGAAGAAACAATAAAGGAGAAAAGTGAAGAAGTTGTTCGTCTCATCCTCTTGCAACAATACGAAAAGGATTCATAAATATATATGGAGGAGAAAGCGAGAAAAAATCTTAAAACCATTCAACCATTGATATTATTAAAGAATTAAGCAGACTATCGTGGTTCTAGTGAAAAGTACAGGTATTAGTTATCATTATCAAATATTATTTTAACTACTTGCATTTGTTGTACAAATTGTTCCAAGCTTCCAACAGTCCCAAAACTCATCATTTTATTTTTTTTTGCCTTCTTTAGCTTGAAATTTATGGCTTCACACATTAAAAGAATTCTAAATTTGTAATTCTAAATTTTTCCTTATTAAGTTCTTTTTTAAGAAAATAAAATAAAATTGACTTCATGATTAATGTATAATTCAGAGACAAAATGGTATTGAAAAAAAAGGTCTTTGTTCTTTTATTTTTCATAAAAAACAGAGTAGTATATGTTTTGTGAAGTGAAATAATAAACTTAAATTTTAATTTTTAAAATAATATTTAAAAAATATATTAATTAATTATTGAATGCGGTGGATTTCTCCATTTTATATATTCTGCTAGTATTACTTTGAACTTTAAATGTGAAGTTTTATGCTATACGGGTTTGTGTGAAAATTATTTTTACAACAGATGTCATCTAATCTAAGAATATACTGCAATGTTATTTCTTTTGGATCAACATGTTCATATATTGATATTAATGTTTGTTAAACATCATGATGCAAATATGAATCTTTAATTCACTTTTATTAGAATAATTCGAACTATTTAATGAAGTGATCATGTAATGTTTTCGAAAAATAAATCCCTGCCGAGAACAATTATAATAAGTTATTTGTATTTTATGGAAACTTGTTTTTGGATGACTTTTTAATATAGTAATATGTAACATAGATAATTTTGTAAAGAAATGTAAGTACAGCCTTGAGCCTTCTATATGTTCTTATTACGGCACTTGAGTAATTAAAAAAATGTACTCTTTACAAAAATTACATATATTATATATGCAGTTGACAATAAATAAACTTTTCTTTTGCTAATGTTATGAAATATACTCTTGTTTAATATTATGAAATATTGTAAAGCTGTCTTTGCCTCTCTAATCTACTTTTCTGGCCTCCTTCCTGGCTCAAGACCCCCAACTATATGTGAGGAAAATTGAATGGACAAGGGCTCTATATATATAAAATTTATCTGTTGTACACCAAAGTTGAAATGTAGAAAATCAGTATGTCAAGGCTAGTACTTGATACTATATCCTTAAGACAATTATGTCCTCCTTACGGTGCTCAGAGTTAATAGCACTTGTCTCCCAGATACAATGACAACGTATGTTATAGCAGCACTACAAATAGCATACACAATGAACCAAATAAAATGCTCCGACTCTCTCTCAAAAATGACTATGAAATACTTATGAAAAGATGAAGAATTGAATGACTGAGAATGCTTGAATGCTTGTGAATTGAATGAATCAAAAGGCTGACTGTAACACATCGGTCCCACATCGAAAGATATGAAAAAAATGTGTCTGTCTATAAGGAATTAAATTACTAACAATAGTACCTTCAAGTCATGACCTTTTAGGTGAGCCTGTGGTAGGCTAAAATGACCCAAGAAGATATTATTGGACCAGTGGTTTAAGGTCTTATTTGGATGGGTTTGATTCGATTCGGACTTGAGATTTGACCCGAGATTTGTTCCGAACTTGGGATTTGATCCGAATTATTTCATATGGTATCAGAGTCGACTCTCAAAAACTCGGGTCGGGTCATTCGATCGGGTTGCCGGAGATGGGGACACGAAGGCTGGTGGCATTATCTCACAATGGAGAGGATGTCCGGAGGTGAGGACACAAAGCCAGCTGGTATTATCCCACAATGGCTAGAGAGACAAAGATCTGTGAACCGTGTGTTTGATCGGTTCTGACGGGGACGTCAGAAATTTAAGTGGGGAAGTTTGTAACACTCTAGTACCGCATCGAAAGATATGGAAAAAATTTACCTGTATATAAGGAATTAAATTACTAACAATAGTACCTTCAAGTCATAATCTTTTGGGTGAGCTTGTGGTGGGCTAAGATGACCCAAGAATATACTATTGGGTCAGTGGTTTAAGGCCTTATTTGAATGAATTTGATTCGATTCGGACTTAAGATTTGATTCGAGATTTGTTTCGAACTCGAGATTTGACCCGGGTTATTTCACTGACCCCCCAATGATATTTAGTAGGAAGGATTAGTGATCCATCAGATGGGACATAACCTCTTGAAAATACACGTTTAGCCAAAAGCGACGTAGTTTTTGGCTTTGACAGAAAGGGCGCGTCCGTTCGGGCCAAAAACGACGTAGTTTTGAGGCATCCGTTCTGGCAGATAACACTTCCCAAAACGACGCAGTATTGACGCGTCTGTTCGGGCAGATGACGCTTTCCAAAACGACTCAATTTTGATAATAAATTACGTTTCTCAAAACGACACAATTTTGATAATATAACTAAAAGAAAACAAAATTTATTTAAATTTTGTCCAAAAAATATATACAATAACCTAAACCCACGAACCGCGAGCCTCGAGCCACGAACCCGGCCAGACCGATCCGCTGCAGTGCGCATGTGGGTTTAAACCTTGGCTAGGTCCTCTCCCTTTCACAAAAGTGGGGTGCCCCTTGGGGCCCAAATCCAAGAACAACTTTATTGTATATAAACCCATTCAAACTTTAGTTCTTAACCGATGTGGGACTTAGCTTCCAACAAATATTTATTATCATTTTCAAGTGTGATCTTTAGGAGTTAATTTCTCATTCATTATCCCTATGAATTTAAGCTTCCAAATACTTAATTTTAATCTACTCATGGAGTATAACACATTGATATGTAGATTCATTTCAAATGATTAATGAAACCCACTTCAAATTAGGCTCAAATTCTAACAATCCCCCACATGAATGAAATTGGCTTTGAACCTTCCCTTGTGAAAGACTATCGGGTTTACTGGTTGTCCAGTGAACGTAATGCCTTGAGCTGTCCAACCGTTTGTATAAATCGAGACAATAAAAATTCACACAGAATCTTTCCAGACAGTGTTTGGTTCTCATGATTTTGTTCATTCTGGCCCCGAACAATCCAGGATTTATGAGTGGTTTAGAGAAGTATAGTATTATCTTTTTTATAAAATTCGCCCAGTTCACACTCACATAGGTGATTCTTAATAAGAGTATCCTGTCATACCCCACTTGTTTATCAAGATTTAAAAATCATTAAAAGCGTAGCTTATCCTAAAATCGCTGCAGGTATCACTATCTCATATCATAGGAATGAACATAAGAAATTAATTTCTTCATAGTGATTTGGTTGAATCGTTCATAATTTAGTTGTCCCTTTGAACCTAGATCTTGGGATTTCCAATCAACTAGGTTGAGTTTCCATCATGACGATCCGTATTTATAGGCTTTAAACCTATTCTCCTCGATGTTATTTTTACTTGCTCTCTAGTAAAACCTTTAGTCAACGGATCCGCTATATTCTTTTTCAACTTTATGTACTCAATAGACATAATGTCATTAGAGAGAAATTGTTTAATGGTATTGTGTCTACGACGAATATGTCTAGACTTACCATTATACATGTGACTCTGTGCCCTTCCCATTTCTGATTGACTATCACAATGGATACAAACGGCCGGCACAAGTTTAGGCCACATAGGAATATCTTCTAAAAAGTGACGAACCACTTGCCTTATCCAATGTAATAAACTCAAATTCTATCGTTGATCGAGCAATGCATGTTTTTTAGAACATTTTCATAAAACTGCTCCTCCACCTAGTGTAAACACAAAACCACTTGTGGATTTAAAGTCTTCTGCATATATTTCATGCAGGATTACTTGTAGTTCTTGGACTTGGTTGATGACAGCCTTGGAATCCACCATCTTATAGTCCAAAAACCTGCCAACTACAAACTTCTTTGTGCCACCATCTTCTGTTTTATACTTTTTATCCAAGGAATCTCATAATTCTCTTGCTGTTTTGAGAGAACTATACACATTGTATAATGTGTTGTCCAATCCATTGAGGATATAATTTAGGCACAGAAAATCAGCATGTTTTCATGCATCAATAGCAGCAACAACTTGCTTATCTGTTTCATTCTCATTAAGCACATGAGGGCCTTCATGAAGAAACCTTGTCAAATTAAGACTAGTGAGATAAAACATCTTTTGTTGCCATCTTTTGAATTATATACCATTGAACCTTTCAGGTTTTTCTCCATAGTTCACAGGCACATTTGGAATTATTAGTGCAGAAGAAGAACCGACTATAGTAATAGAATCGATAACCATATTTATTGCAAATATATATATAAATTAATTGTCTCAAGATTGTTAAGAAAACTGATTGGACAAGGGCCCAATATATATAAAACTTATCTGTTGTACACCAAAGTTGAAATGCAGAAAATTAGTATGTCAAGGCTAGTACTTGGTACTATATCTTTAAGACAATTATGTCCTCCTTACGGTGCTCAGAGTTAATAGCACTCGTCTCCCAAGATACAATGACAATGTATGCTATAGCAGCACTACAAATAACATATATAACGAACCAAATAAATTGCTCCGACTCTCTCAAAAATGACTATGAAATACTTATGAAAAGATGAAGACTTGAATGACTGAGAATGCTTTAATGCTTGCGAATTGAATGAATCAAAAGGCTAACCCCCTAGGATATTTATAGGAGGGATTAGTGACCCATCAGATGGGACACAACCACTTGAAAAGACACGTTTAGCCAAAAATGACGTATTTTTTTGCTTTGGCAGAAAGGGCGCGTCTGTTCGGACAAAAAAAGACGTAGTTTTAGGCTTGGCAAAAAAGGTGCGTCCGTTTAGACAAAAACGACGTAGTTTTGGAGCGTTCGTTCAGGGCAGATAGTGCTTCCCAAAACGACGCAGTATTGACTCGTCCGTTCGGATAGATGATGTTTTTCAAAACGACATAGTTTTGATAATAAATAACATTTCTCAAAACGACACAATTTTGATAATATAACTAAAATAAAACAAAATTTAAATAAATTGTCCAAAAAATATATACAATAATCTATACCTATGAACCGCGAGCCTCAAGCCAAGGGCCCAGCCTGGCTGGCGATGGCGCGCGTGTGGGTTCAAACCAAGCTTTGGTTAAATCCTCTCCCTTCCACAAAAGTGGGGTGCCCCTTGGGGCCCAAACCTAAAAGCAACTTTATTGTATATAAACCGATACAAACTTTAGTTCTTAACCAATGTAGAACTTAGCTTCCCACAAATATTTATTATCATTTCCAAGGTGATTTTTGGTAGTTAATTTTTCATTCATTATCCCATAGGTTTGAACTTTCAAATACTTAATTTTAATCTACTCATGGAATAGAACACATTGATATGTGGATTCATTTCAAATGATTAATGAAACCCACTTCAAATTAGGCTCAAATTCTAACACTATAAACTGACCAGTCATGAAAGAAAAAAAATAAATAAATTAATGTTTGTATGTTTTATTGTTTACTTTGTAACGCATCTATAAATATGCGGACAATCTGTGTTATAGCCTTTCAATCAATGACACACAGGTTTCAAGGTCAATTCTCAGAAAGTGACAAAGATAAAGAGATTCGTCTAAAGCTGTTGGTGTGGAACAGGATAGTAAAACTGAGATTTATTTTTTAATTATTTTGTTTATTTGTTTAAGGATAAATTAGTTGCAATTAGTGTAGATCTTTTAGATTACTTTAGATCAGTAATTAGGAGTTTATTAAATTAGGTCACTTAGTACATATAACCATATTAGACTTGAGGTTTTTCTGTTCGATCTAAAGTGATGTAATCCTATCATTGGAAAATGGATAGTTTAATATATTGATTTGAGATTAAGGTTTTGTGCCATTTTTGCCTTTAGGCACTTCTTCTTCCCTTTTCCCCTTCTTACTTCTCCTTTATCCCTTCCCTACCCTTCTAGACTTTGTCCAGGCATCAGCTGGTAAGGCTGGACCATAAAAGTAGACCTGACAATTTAGTTTACAAACTAGTGGGTTAACCCAAATTAACTAGAATCATTGGGTTGGTTAACTACTTAAAATTATTTGGGTTGGTTAAAGTTTAGAACCATATTTTTTTAAAGAAAAACAGGCCCAAACCAATTAACCTGGCTTAAACCCATTTTTTTTTCAATTCCAAATTATACCTATACTAAAAGTGGTGTAGGGCCTGTATTGTGATATCATTCTGCTTTTAGGTGGTTTCTGGTGCTTTAATCAATCAACTTCCAGCAACTTTCAAAAAAAAATTCCCGGAAAACAAAATTCTTAGAAACCTTTAAGGATTTATTACAGTGGTGAGGCAGGTAACGCTTAATGTTACTAAATAAAATTCATGTCAATATCCCTTGTTTTTATTCAATAATTATGTTGTACTATATAGTTGTAAATTCATATCAATATTAAATATTTAATTATATGTAAATATATGAAATATAAAAAAATAACCCACATATTGTTAATTTATGGGATTTTTTCGTGTGATTCACTTTCACTTTGTTTAAGTTTTCAGTCGTTCCCCATTGAATTAACTTTTTAATTATAATAAAGGTAGAACTATCATTTTATTAAAGAAAATTTTATCATCTGAACATAGTATTAATTGCAATTCCGTTAATTTTATATATAAACCTACTCAAAAAGAAATAATCAAATAAAGCACCTTTAGAAGATGAGTCACACCGTCAGGGTGATTTTCATTCCTTTCCATTATTATTTTTTTAAAAGAGCAACCAAAATCACTTTTTTCATATTTTGGATAATCGTAAGCTTAAAATTTGAAATATGGATTGACTTATATTAGACCCATAACTATTTGATTCCGACCCACATAACCCATATTAAAAATAGGTTATATGATTTTAGTTCTTAATGGAACCATAACCATATTTTGTAATCCATAACCAAACCAAATCCACTTTTTGCTAGGTCTACATAAAAGTAACTACACCACTGCAGAGTAGAAATAGCAAAGTCTACAAATCATGTTCTTATTTCTCCAACAGTCTCCTTCCTTCCCTCTTCCCTTCCCCTCCACCAGGAAAAAAAAGAAAAGAAGCAAAGCTTTAAACAGGCGACTAAGGACATGCTATATTCTTTGAAATGAATATATAGAAGAATAAAGAAATATGAAGACAAAAATAGGTTGAAAAAAAGTAAAAATACCATGCTACGATTGTTTGCAACTATGTTGCATGGGATTGGACCATTTGTATTTATTTATACTAATTTAATACATTCAAGCACTTTTTTATTATTGAAGGAGTCTTATAATAATCTCATGGACTATTTTTTTACTCCTAAGGCCATTTGATACCTCAAAAAGGGGTAATATTTAATCCCACCTTCCTACTTGAAATTATATAGTCCCTATGATCTTAGAAACCCAAGAAAAATAGTACATGAGGATGTTATCTTCGGACTAATATAAGAATAAAAAGGTGCTTAAAGATATTGAACAAGTATAAATTTGTTAAAATAGTCCAATCTCATGCAAGCAAACAAACATAGACTAAATGATTTTTCAACTGCTGCTACCAAACAGAAGAATTGATGAAGTAACTAAACATACTTTCAAATATTTATAGACGACACAAACATAAAATTTATCACCCTTTGACTCTGCAAATCTTCTAGCACAGTTCTCTGGACTGAAAATTTCTTATTACAAAGGCACAAAGGGCATACCTCAAAACTTAAAACTTTTACTGGAAAGGACTTGCATGTTACACAAAAAACCAAAATTAAGCAAGACAACAACAACTCTTTATAATTTAGTAAGTTAAGATGGACGGACGAATAATTGAAGTAACTTTGTCCTCACGTTATGTCCTAGTCTAAAGACAGTTAAAAATCTTCGCAAGAAACAGTTCAGATCACCATTCTCAAAGACCAAAGTGCCATATATTTTCCGTTTCTATTCGTTAGTCGATGACTAATAGACATGACAGATATATAAAGGAAACAAAAGATTTTCGCACTACACAGAATTTGGAGGTTGGTTTAATAACAGCTACTTTAATTAATTTTTAATAACAGCTACTTTAATTAATTTGGAGGTTGGTTTAATAACAGCTACTTTAATTTTGCCTCTGAATTTGCATAATAGCATAGCCTAAAACTGAGCATGTAAGGTTATAATTCGTCAAGTTGTCAAGACATATAAGAGGATAACTCACCTGGAATGCACGGCAAACGTGTTCCATCTCTGAATCAAAACTGGCTTTTTCTTTCAAAGTGGCAAGTTCCAGCACCGCACAGCATGATGTTTCCAGGGGATCACCGCTGAAAATAGGTAAAGCAATAGATCCACGGACTTCATGCTTTACTGCATGCTGCACCCGCAAGTATTCATCCTTATTGTAGTATATTACATTTGAGGTCCACTCCGGTATTTTGGAGGCAAATACACGACCAGGAAGCCCATGAGATGAACCTGGTTCCGCTTCTACAGAAAAGGTGAACCTTCTAGAGATTTCGCGATATCCTACCAGCATCTGATCAAGCAAGTAAGGCTGTTCAGAAGTGCTTAACCTATAGTGATCGCCATCCTTAACGGGAACCCAAACTTGGGCCAAAATTCCCCCACCAGATGACTCCTTAAACAAAGATAATGCCTTGAGCATCTTTTCTGCAAGAGGTCGCTCAAGTGGCCAAGGGATAGTCCATCTCCTCATATCCACAATGTTATTTTGCTGACAAGAAGTGCTACTTCTTTTTTCACTTGTGCCATTCCCATCAACAGAATTCAACAGAAAGCCAAACTGTGGTTCCATCTGCTGACACACCACTTTCTCTCCATCATTAACAGAACTTCTGGCTACATCCCCATCAGTCACGCGAAAGCCTCCACAACTTTGCTCAGCAAAGCTCAATGGATCTAATGGCGCATAATTATTGGGCACGGAGTTGAGGGGCACAAATGAATAAGACGTGGACATCTGATCTGCCGTTGAGGGGCTGCTGCACCATCCGGCATACGTATCAAAATTCATGAGGTCTTCAACTACTGTTAAATGGATCCTGAATACCAGAGTACCTTGTCACACCATCCAATGATACCCTACCATCGGTTTGAGCTCTTGGAGAACCCCAGTAACTAGAACCCTTTTCTTTAGACGAAAATGGGTATTCCATTTTCAAATTAAAAAAATAAAAATAAAGTATCAAAATGCTATAACTCTTTCAAAAGATTTTCCTACACAAAGATATCTTCTTCCCTAAAATCCTCACCAACTTGAAAACCAAGAACCCAGTATTTGAACATCATCTTCATCCAAGCTCCACCCTCTAAACTCAAAACTCTCCACCTCTACTACGCTCACCAATATTTTGGTGAAAGAAAAACCTAATTTTATCTGTTCCCAATTGATTTGTTCAATCCAACCAACAAAATACCCAACTTCCTCAATTGAAACAGCACAAACCTGCAATGCCCACAAATGAAAATCATCCACCTTGTCCCTTCATATACAAATGAAAATTTTGTCCCTTTATAAAAAAAAATCCCTTTACAAACAAAAAGATATTGGAACACCCCATCTTAATTATCAAAATAAGAACCAGTCACGTGAAGATTCAATCAATCCTTAAAATAATTGAACCGACTAAAAATTCCTTCAAACTTGAGCAAAAAAAACAGCATACTGACCTTAGACTGAAAATTCACGGATTCTCTCTCACCTTAGCCGCAAAACTCACATAGCAAAGAAAATGCCACAGCTTTCAATAAAATAAAACAGAAAAAAAAAATAAGAAAAATGAAAATAATAGTAACCCAACTCAGATATATCTTCTTATCAACAAATATTACAATAAAAAAAAAAGAAGCCAAAAACTAGCCAAACCCACAACGAATCAGTGAAATTGGATATGGGTATTACCTGAAATTGAGCTGAAATGAACCCAGCACAAAACCCACCAACAGATACAGACGAAAAGGCAAAATATCCAACTTTATCAAATTATCAATAATAATTAAAAGGGCCCAAAGCCTATCTTTTTACTGGGTAGCTTCCAAATACCGACCTGAGTTTCTACGTTTCTTCCATAAGTTGACAAACTAGTGTTTGTTGAATCCCTCGAAACTCGGTAAACACAAAGTTCAAGAGAAATAAATTGTGAATTTATATGTATATAGAGATAAAAGGTTAGTTTTGGAGTAGGGAGAAAAAGAGTGTTCCGGGAATAGAAGGCAGAAATTGAAGGCCACCGCAAATGGGCGGCGTCAATACTGCAGATGGTTAGTTTCTAAAGATAGAAAGGCTAAACAAAGGAACATTTTAACCCCATGGTTATATATTTCTTAATCAGTGTTAAGAAGAAGAGCTATTAGATCCAAATAGAGTAGTATAGTGGTATAAATTAAGAAAGATTTTGAAAAGGACAGACTGCAGTGTGGTATTTACTAAATTACCCCCTGTGATGAAAGTCTAAAATATGTGCACATTGGAAGACTTTTTTTATATATATATATTAGTAATTTTTTAACCTAACACACCCTTTTTTTACATGACGAGATCGAACTCCTAATCTCATGATTAATGGATTGAGTTATACCATTAGAAGACTATTTGAAATTATATAAACAATCATTTGAATATTTTATTTTATTTTATTTGATGACTGTAAAACTATGAACGAATTTCTTAACATGTGCCTTTAGGGCACATGCTAAGCACACAGTTCAAGAGAATATTCTCTTGAATTATGTGCATATTCCCTTGAACTTTGTGTAAATGCAGAAATCAAGAGAATATGCACACAGTTCAAGAGAATATTCTCTTGAACTGTGTGCTTATCATGTGCCCTTAAGGCGCACGTTAAGAGGACCCAACTATGAAATATCAGTCACTAAGTTATTATTCTTCACAGATATACAACAAGTAAATCATGGAATTTATGTACTACTCCACCAAGTCATTGTTCTTTATATATATATATATATATATATATATGCAGGAGAAGAAAGCATTGAAAGAAGATGAGATGAAACAAGAAGGGAAGTATATGTGGGTCGTTGTTGATGGTGTTAAAGAAATTAAAGGTTACTTACTTTTAGTTATTCATCTTCTTTTGAGATTGGGATTTGTCATAACTTGTTCCGAGATATGCGTAAAACAATAAAGATTACAGAATTGCTATCACAGTGAAAAACATAGGCTTGATATATATCCTGGAGGTATATTGTTAACTGGTCTGTGTTTAATATGGTTAACTGGTCTGTGTTTAATCACTTTGGATACAAAGAGTTATCTAAACTTTTCTGTGATGATTACAGAATTTATTTTTTGTAACTGATGTAGAGTTCAATTTTGTAACTGAGCAAATTCTCTCTTCATCTTCTTCTTGCTCTCTTCAACCTTTACATATAAGCATATATAGACTGTTCATTTGTGAATTGCTATCACAGTGAAAAACATAGGCTTGATATATATCCTGGAGGTATATTGTCCAGCCTTTAGCAAACCTTAGTGGTAAGGGCAATAAACACCTTATGGACTATCCGTGTCAATCCCTCATGTTCCAACTGATTTGTGTCTTATTTTTCTTTCAATCTTAAGGTGTTTTTTTGATATGGATACAAAATCATGAATTAGGATTTTGGCAAGCTCGATCGTTTTGACAAAAATAATTTCAATTGTTGGCAAGACAAACTAAAATTCCTTCTGACAGATCTTAAAATTGTATATGTACTGGACCCCAACCTTCAGACTATTCCAGAAGATCTTAAACCAGCAGAAGGTCAGTAGCCAGACACTGATGCAATTGAAGCACTGAAATAGCAAAGAAGAAAGAGGAATGAATATGAGGAACTTACTCGTGGACATATCCTCAACACACTGTCGGATCGTCTCTACGATTTCTACATCAATATGCAGTCACCAATGGAGTTATGGGAGGCTTTGAAATTTAAATACAAAACTGAGGAAGAAGGTAAAAGTAAATATTTAGTTTCAAAATATTTTGATTTTAAACTGGTTGGCAATAAACCTATTTTGGAGCAAGTGCATGAGCTCCAGGTTATTGTTAACAAATTGATGGTTCTTAAAATTATCTTGCCTAAAACCTTTCAAGTTAAGTTGGAGCTATAATTGCAAAGTTACCTACATCTTGGAAGGAGTTTGCCAAAAATTTAATATCTTGTATCAAATTCAGAAGCATCTACGTATTGAGGAGAAGGATTGAAATCGTGATGTTAAGAATTTGAACCAAGTACAGTCAAGTGTCAACTATTTGGAGGCATGCTCATTTAAAGAGAAAGGACCTGGTGTTAAAAGTAATAATATTAAGTTCAAACATCCTAGACAGAAAAATAAAAAACCTAATCCTAATAAAAGAAAGGGTAAGTGTCATGTTTGTGGAGAATCTGAACACTATGCTAGAGAATGTAAACAACATAAGAACGATTCTGCTAACATGGTTGAGCAAAACCTTGTTGCACTGGTCTCTGATCTTAGTCTTGACGTGACTAAGATTTTTTAGGTTAACAAGGCGAGTGAGCTTGATGGTTTGTGGTTGGATTCGATAGCTACGTCCATATTTGCAAAAATCCCTTGTTGATATTCGACTCTAAAATTTATAGTAAACCATACTTGAGTTGTCCCGATGTAAATATATAACTTATATCTCGACAAATAGGGTCGTTCTTGAGATTTTAGGTGGCCTAAGACGAAAAATGAAAACGAGACTCTTTTCGAAATATTGTCTTCACAAAAAAAATAAAAATAAATTAAAAGTACCAACTATATCCAAAAAAGCATCTTTCCGGAGCTTGAAAAATAATAATTCGACTACAACAAAATATATGAGAAGTTCGACTAAATAGTTCGATTATAACAAAATATATGAGAATACATTCATTGAAAGATATTTCTTGTAGTATTCCTATATGCAAAATCTTCAATCAAATGTTCAAAATCAAGTTTGTCCAGCATATCCTTCTCAATGCACATGGTTGCGAACCCATTCAACCTTTTTTGTGTCATAGTCAACTACAAGTAATTTTTTAACAATTTCAACTTTGGAAAATTTTCTTTCAGCAGATGACACTATCACAGGAATAGTTAGTAATACCTTGTACACAATTGAAACATTAGGAAAACAATTCAAAACTTTTTACAAACTCCAGAAAATTTTAATAACCGACTCTATTTCTCTTGGCAAAGTTATACACACACATATATATATAAAATTGGGTCCTCACTAATCGGAGGCACAGGACGATCGACCCTCCCGCCCGTGCTCAGGAACGACCTTGTCGACAAACATTTATCACTATTCATTATTACTTGAGCTAACTACTTGATTAACAATTATTAGAAATGATTTTTTTTAAATGTAGGAAATGTTAGGTTGGAACAATATTTGTTTTGTCAACCTAAAATACAATTGTTTAAGAATATGCCTTTTGCCCATTTTAACTATTTTCTTATAAATATGTGTAACATGCATACAGATACTGTGATATATTTTGTAAATTAATCACGTCAATTTAAAATTTTCAAATCTTAAATTAATTCGGAACAAAAGGAGTATTTAAAAAGAAAAAAAATTATAATTAATTATGTAAAAAATCAAAATTTAAATTAATCATATTAACTTTAAATTTAAAAATATTTTAAATTGACTTTTACAAAATCAATAGTGATTTTATAATTCAGAACATAACAAGTATTTAAAAAGTAAAAACTTTCAACTAAAATATAATGATATATTCTGTAAATAATTGTAACTTCAAGAGAAATTATTTTGCTCAACTAAAATATTCGTTGAATAAAGTCAAAAGATCTATCATATATTTATAAAGTGTATACCGATCTACATTTATGGAACCATTGGTTAATATTTAGAATAATAATATAAATTGTTAGAGGTGGGTGAAATAAGCAAATTTAATTAGTATTGCCTGTTCAAACCATAAATATAGGGATTCCACTTGTGATCCTCCTTTGACTATAGTTTACAAATCATTGATCTCCACAATAAAAGTATGGAATATAGAATTCTCTCCACTATCTCAACATGAGAAGGAAAATAATTAAAACACATGTTTTCACATTATTTTTTGATATTTTTACATGAAAATTATCGTTATAGAATTTATAGCGATGGTTTTTACCGTCACTATACATTTATAGCGACACTTTTAATGTGAAAATATCAAAAAATTATGTGAAAATATCAATTTCCATTTCAAAATTTTGTTCATTTAAATGCAATTTATTTAAACGTAATTTTTTTTAATTTATAAACATGACTTTTAAGTCTTGAATACACCGTATCATTTCAGCTTTTCGAGCAAAGCTACTATCACATAATTTGGGTCACATAAAGCTCACATACACACACATGCATATTTGCGGACCCTGCATATCACACAGGGGTCACAGTATATATGTGTGTGTATATGAGTATTATGTGACCCAAAATTATGTGATAGTAGCATTATTTTTTTCAAAAACACTAAAAGGAAGGAGCATTAAGCCTCCAAATCATTGGATGATAACAACTCAACTCTTTATTGTTATTGTAGTAAAATTTTGTGTTCAAGTTTCTTGATGAATAATGACACTAAATCCCACATTTTGCTTAGAAGTTTTGGTAAAGTTCAAGTTTAATATTTTGAGTTGCTTTCAACTTCTTATTTTATTGGATAAATGGACATACATAATAAGACAGGGGAAAGTTGACGAGAATACTCAAAAGGAAAAATAATATACATGTCATAAATTTTATAATGAAGTTGGATTGCGATTAATGTGAAAGTCTAAGAGATACATCGACAGTTTTTATTAATATAAATTTATCGTCATGTATAACAAGATTCGTCCAAAATAATTTTCATTTACATATAAAATTTAATGAGTCGAGAAAAGAAAAGAAAATTACAGCGCCTACTTTCTTTAAAAAAATAAATAAAGACAACCAGAGAAAAAAGTTGTGTCTATCCATATATGCAAAGGTTTCTCGATTGTTGAAATACTCTACGAATACACTATGAAATGCATATATATATATATATATATATATATATATATATATATAGAATAAGGCTCTGAAACGAACAGTTCGTTTACGAACATATGTAGGGCCAAGTGTTGAAGGTTGTTGATTGGATAAGAATATTTAACACTAATTACGAATATATGATGGTAAATAATTGGGCCAATCAACAACCTTCAACACTTGGCCCTACATATGTTCGTAAACGAACTGTTCGTTCCAGAGCCTTATCCTATATATATATATATATATATATATATATATATACGGTTCGTCTCTTCAGCGAACTAAAGACGAATCGGTTTTTTCCGTCGCTATAGCATAAAAAACCGGTTTTCTAATATATAGCGACGGAAAAAACCGTCGTTATAGCCGATTTGTCTTTAGTTCGCTCCCTATGGTTCGTTGGAAAGACGGATCCTATATATATATATATATATATATATACAAATATGTTGACCGATAAATTGATAAAGAAAACTAAAAAAAATAAAAAATTAATATTTGTATAAATAAATTTTGATACTTCAATAAGTTTTCGCTCACATGAATGTGAGATTTATTTATTATTTATTTGAAAAGTAACTTGTGAAATTATCACTTTTGTTTATGAAAATATCTATTTTCAAAGTATATAATGGCACAAAAATGATTATTGTTTATGCTGAATTTTGAAACCACAACATATAAACATAAGAAAAAACTTATCCATTGTCACTAGAGGTCAGGGATGGACCTCGGAGTGGTCAAATCAGGGCCATCGCTGCTACTAACTTTTTTTAATTTTTTTTTTTATGTATGTGTATTTTTGCTCATTTTATATGTGTATTTTCGTAATTTTATATATATTGTACCAAAGTCTCCACTAAGCATAATTTTTTATAAGTTGATTACCTACAGTTTCGAGTTTTGATATCATGTTAAGTTATCAACTTAACAAAAAAGAGTAATGCTGTGCTGGGGTCATCAACTATATACAAAAGTTGTGCACACACAGTATAAAAAAAGAAAAAAAATACCTATAACTAAATGTTTTACACATTTTGATTTGTAAACAATGCGTCCTACTCTTGGTACACAATTTTTTTTGTGTAGAGTTGGTACCCATCGTATTATCCCACCAAAAAATTTAGGTTGTTAAGAAAAGCCGCAAGAACGTATATCCAGGGGCAGATTCAGAAATTTTTTCCAGCAGGAGCGGATTTTAACTAATTTTTTTGTTGAAGTTAAATAAAGAAAACTTAAATTAATCATATTATTAACTAATCATAATAATGTTTACAAATTATAATAAATATTCATAATCTAAACTAAAAAAAAAAAATTTAAATAAAAAAATATTTAGATACAATTTAGAAGATAAAAGTAGAATAAATATACGTTTGTATGTACTTGTGTTTAGAATATGAATGAATATTTTTTTGCCCACTTCAAGTTTAACTCTTCTATTAATCTATTTTCTTAAATTTATTCACTTACATATTTATCCCTACATATAAAAAAATTCAACAGGGGCAGCTGCCTATGCTACCCCTTAATGAATCCGGCCGTGTATATCAACATAAATTCTTTTTGAGGACCAATTATGTTTGACTTCAAACCCATGTAGACAAATTCTAAGAATATTTGGACCAATAAAGTGATGTATCATTAATCTTTGAATTTTAGCTTCATGTTGTTAACTAGTTTAATAGAGATTCGGTTATTCTGAAATTAATTTCATAGTAAGTTGGTAAATTGATTAATACAGTACTGTCATGTAAAGAAAGATCATCTCTCGATCTGCGTATCGATATTGTATTGATCAATTGACCAAAATTAACTTTATGTTAACTACTGACGTCTAATAGGGGTGGGGACAAAAAAGGAATAATTAGAAAAAAGAAATTTGGGCAAAATATAAGTGCGGAGTGTGGACTGAGCTATTAAGAAAAAGAAGAGCTGATACTGAGAATCTTGAGGCACTAGGGGTTAAAATGGCATTAGATTCCAAACCTTTCCCCTCTCTATCCGTTGCAATACGCCAACCGAATAAGAGCTGTCACGTAATCGCTTGCCTTTTTTGGTGGGCCCCACTTAAGTATGTCACCATAACTTATTCCTTAATTAATTTATTAATTTTTTTGCGCATAATTAATTACACCATTTGAAATTAGGGATATATTTTGCTTTTTAAAAATAATAATAATTAAGTTACAAATCGGACTAGGATTCTCTCCACCTTCTAAACAAAATTGGACTAAGATCCTTTTCATTTCAAGTAAATAAAGACTATCTATTTCATGGTTCAGATTTAAAATGTGCGCTCTCTCCTGCCAGCATGATGTCACATTTCAACACATTTTAAATATGGACCATAAAATGGAGAGTCTCCATTCACTTGAAATTGAGAGGATTCTGGTCCCTAATAATCATGTGCCATAAACGTTGCTTATATAAATATTAATATTCAAAAGCAAAGTTTACCAAAAAATAATAATAAATACTCGAATAGAAATTGATTTATCAGACTGTGCAGAAAAAGAATAGTACGCAAAAATTAACCAAATACAAGACACCGAATTTTACATAAAAAAACCTTTTAAAATTAATAGGTAAAAATCACGGGACGAACTCCGAAAAATTCTACTATAATCAACTGTGAGTGCAAATAATCCTTCCAAGTTTTAACACCAAAAACTTGAAATATTGCAAAATTAAGAGAGTATAAAAATACTTTTATTTGATTGAAAACTCAAATTACTACACCACCAAAAAATCTTTGAAATTAATTAAAATCTTCATAGAAGTAATTGATTCGCATAGATGACAACACCTATGAATAAACTTTGACAAACAACTCTCAATTTCCCTGTTATATCTTTGCACACACTGATTATTAGGGGTGGACAACCGGTAAAAATTGATCGAATCGGACTGGTACCGAAAATAGCCAAATTTCGGTACCGATATCGGTACCGGTTGGACCGGTATACCGAACTGGTTCGGTACCGATTTTTACTGAATAAATATCGAAAATTAATATAATTATTATTATTATTATTATTATTAATATGAATATTATTTTTATTAATTATTTATTAATAAAAAATAAAAAATAATTAGAAAACCGGTATATACCGGTACGATTTGGTAAAACCGAATCATAAAAACTCGGTACCGAAAAATCAGTATATACCGATTTTTTTGTACCAAAACTGAATCAATTATTTTGTACCGAACCAACCGTTCGAACCGGTCCAGAAAATCGAAAAACTGAAAAAACAGAAAATTATGCCCACCCGTCCTGATTATAGAAGGGACAATTATATATAATAATACATTTTACTAAAATATTACAAAAAAATGCACAAACAAAATAATTACAAAAGAGTGCATATGCAATATTTAATTACAAAAAGAGTGCAATCTTATCTCTTTTATTTAGTTGACTGATTTAATGAGTTATTGATAATGACCCATGATTGTAGGGATTTAAATCTTCTCTCTCTTATCAACCTCCATATTCTTATCTAACGAATCAATAGAGTCACTGCCTTCTTCTTCCTCTTCGGTCGTCGCTTTCTTCCTCATCTTCCGCCGTCGCAACCTTCTTCTTCACCTTCGCCTCCCACCACTACTCCAGTTGTTAGAACGAGATAATGATTATGTTCAACCGAGGGACCACAACCAAGGTCGTACCGGTGGCAGCAGTCATCGGAGCAATGACTACCAGCGAGGAGGAAAGTATGACAGAAGCGGTAACCACTCCGGTGGTAATCGTGGCCATTATAGTAGAAGAAGCGAATCGGAGGGAGATTTCAAGAAGAGAATGTACAACAATGAGAACGTGAAGACGTCGACATCAGCACCAGCATCAACTGTGTCTAGGGGAGGAGAACGACCACCGGTCGTATGCTATAAATGCGGGAAAGAGGGACACATCAGCCCAAACTGCCCACAACAATTCAAAGCATGCTATAACTGTGGAAAAGAAGGACATATAGCTCGAGATTGTCCTGTTGCGAAACCAAATCCAGCGGGGGTGGTGATTCCAAAGGCGGTTTCGGACAAGTCAAAGTCGGTGATTCCTGAAAGAGCGTTTGTCGTGACAGCCCAAAACACAAGGAATCCGCACGAGGTGATTACGGGTGAGCTGATCATAAACTCTTGCGAAGTTTACACTTTGTTAGATACCGGTGCTACCAATTCTTTTATTTTACCTACTTGTGCTCAACGTTTGAACTTGACTTATGATAAATTAGACTTTGACTTATCTGTTGAAACTCCGTTAGGAGAAACCTTCGTTACATCTACAGTTTACAAATCTTGCTTGATTCAGATTGGTACCCTTACCTTACCTGTTGATCTTATATCTTTGAAAATACTTGCATTTGACGTGATTTTAGGAATTGACTGGTTAACCACTTACCATGCCAAAATTGATTGTTTTCGTAAGGTTGTTAGTTTTCATATTCCTAATCAACCTGTTGTGCGAATTCAAATCACCAAACCACTAAAATCAGTCAATATCATTTCAAGTCATAAAGCTATTCGTTTATTGAAAAACGGATGTCAAGCTTTCTTAGCTCATGCCACTGATCTAAACCAGAATACATCAGATTTGAATGATATTTTCGTTGTTAATGAGTTTCCTGATGTATTTTTCGAAGAACATCCCGGTCTACCCCCAGAACGTGAAGTTGAATTCTTTATTGACCTTGAGCCCGGTACAAAACCCATTTCTAAAACCCCATATCGAATGGCTCCTATTGAACTTCAAGAGTTAGATGTCCAATTACAAGAGTTGTTAGACATCGGTTTTATTCGTCCTAGTACGTCTCCTTGGGGTGCTCCTGATTTTTTCGTAAAGAAGAAAGACGGGAGTATGCGACTTTGTATTGACTATCGGGAGTTAAACCATGTTACTATCAAGAATAGGTATCCGCTACCTCGTATTGATGACCTGTTCGACCAGTTGCAAGGAGCACAATTCTTTTCAAAGATCGATCTTCGTTCTGGATATCATCAACTGAAGATTAAAACTGAGGATATTCCAAAGACTGCCTTCAGAACACGGTACGGGCATTATGAGTTTTTAGTCATGTCTTTTGGATTGACTAATGCTCCTGCTGCTTTCATGGATATGATGAACCGTGTATTTAAGGAATATTTGGATCAGTTCGTTGTTGTCTTTATTGATGACATCCTCATCTATTCTAAAAGCTGTGAAGATCATGAGCACCATTTGAAGTTGGTACTTCAAAAGCTTCGTGAGAACAAGCTATATGCCAAGCTGAAGAATTGCGAGTTCTGGCTTGAGGAAGTAGCATTCCTTGGGCACGTGGTATCGAAACGTGGAGTATCTGTTGACCCTGCAAAGATTGAAGCAATACAAAGCTGGGAGCAACCTAAGTCGGTGACCGAAGTACGAAGCTTTCTGGGCTTAGTTGGTTATTATCGGAGGTTCGTATAGGGATTTTCTCGAATCGCTACTCCATTAACTTAGTTGACTCGGAAAGATACAAAATTCGTTTGGAGCGAGGAATGCGAGAAGAGCTTCCAAGAGCTCAAGAAAAGACTTATCTCGGCACCTGTTCTGACAATACCATCTGGTTCGGATGGATTTGTTATCTACAGCGATGCTTCGGGCAAAGGGTTAGGATGTGTTCTCATGCAACATGGAAAAGTCATAGCCTATATCTCGTGGCAACTCAAAGAATATGAGAGGAATTATCCTACTCATGATCTAGAGTTGGCAGCAGTCATTTTCGCGTTGAAGATCTGGAGACATTACCTGTACGGGGAGAAAGTGAAGATTTATACGGATCATAAGAGCCTTAAATATTTCTTCACTCAGAAGGAACTCAACATGAGGCAATGACGAGCTGTTGAAAGATTACAATCATACCATCCAATACCATCCTGGAAAAGCGAATGTGATAGCTGACGCGTTGAGTAGAAGATCATATGTGAGAACGAGTGCGATGATGTCAAGTATACGCGTAGAACCAGCTTTGATTGATAAAGTTAAAGCTGCTCAAGCTACGGATGCGGAGCTGATGAAGATGAAGAAGAATGTGTCATTCCAGAAGCAAGAATCGATGAAAAGGGAATACTTCGAGTCAACTCCAGACTTTGTGTCCCTAACGATTTTGACTTGAAGCATAGAATCATGATGGAGGCACACAACACACCGTTTGCGATCCATCCTGGGAGTACCAAAATGTATCGTGATCTTCGACATACATTTTGGTGGAGCAATATGAAAAGAGAGATCGCGGAGTTTATTTCGAGATGTTTAACGTGTCAACGTGTAAAGGAGAAGCATCAAGTGCCGAAGGGCCCATTGCAACCACTGGAAATTCCGAAATGGAAGTGGGAATACATTACGATGGATTTCGTTACGGGTCTTCCCAAAGTTTCTCAAGGCATAGATGCGATTTGGGTTATTGTTGATAGATTAACCAAGTCTGCTCATTTCTTGCCGATACGAGAGACTTATTCCCTTGAACGTCTTGCTCATATGTACGTGAATGAGATTGTGAGATTGCATGGCATGCCAGTATCCATAGTTTCGGATCGTGATCCCAGATTTACTTCACGATTTTGGATCAGTTTGCAGAAAGCTATGGGCACGAATTTACGATTCAGTTCGGCTTATCATCCTCAAACAGACGGACAATCAGAGAGGACTATTCAAACTCTTGAAGATCTATTGAGACTCTGTGTTCTAGACTTCAAAGGGAGTTGGGATAAGTACTTACCATTGGTGGAATTCTCCTACAACAACAGTTATCAGGCAAGTATAGGCGTGGCTCCATTCGAAGCGTTGTATGGACGAGAGTGTCGCTCTCCAGTATGCTGGAATGAGGTGGGTGAAGCAATATTATTGGGACCGGAGTTGGTACGTATGACTACAGAAAAGATCCAACTGATCCGACAACATATACAAACAGCACAAGATTGACAAAAGAGTTATGCAGATCTTCATCGAAAGGATGTGGAATTTAATGTTGGGGACCATGTGTTATTACGTGTTACTCCGTGGAAAGGAGTTACGAGGTTTGAAAAGAGAGGAAAGCTCAACCCACGATTCATTGGTCCATTTGAGATTTTTGACCGAATAGAAAATGTGGCATATAAACTCGCTTTACCTCCAAGCATGTCTCGTGTTCATAACGTGTTTCACATATCTGTGTTACGTAAATATGTGAAGGATCCAAACCGCATTATTGAGTTAGAACTAGACGAGATAGCCGAAGATTTAACGTATGAAGAGGTACCTGTAAAGATCTTGGATAAGAAGGAGCATGTCCTACGCTCAAAAATTATACCTCAAGTTAAAGTTTTGTGGAGAAACCATGCAATTGAGGAAATGACCTGGGAGTTGGAATCGGAAATGAAAGCGAGGTATCCTCACCTTTTCGACATACCAGGTACGTACGTCAATTTCGAGGACGAAATTTCATAAGGAGGGGAGGTTGTAAGACCCCAACTTTTATGAATAAAGATTTAATTTTTTTTTTATTTCGAAATAGTAAGGTGTTGATTTGATAAATATAAAAGTTACGGGTGAAATGTGCAAATATTTTTAAAATGAGCAAGTAGTTATAAAATATTCTGGTTGTCGGGGAATATTCGTTTGGTCGTAGAATATTCTTGTTATCGGGGAATATTCGTACTACTGCGCAGCTATTTGTGGACCCTACAACGGAATAACTGTCGGATATAGAAAGCGACAGAAATAACCTTTTTATAAATAACGGCGTAGTTATTACCGTTAGTACTGTTGAAATACCCGGTGGTTAAAATACAGTGATACGCGGTGTTGCACAGTAGCACACGGTATTGCACAGTATTTTAAATTATTGAGTCTTACGTGAGAAGGCACTTACTCAATTATTGTTACAGTAATTACTGTTCAATATTTTATATTATTGACTCAATAATTGCTACGATGATATTTTATATTATTGACTCAATAATTATTACATTGATATTTTATTGACTAAATAATTGCTACCGTTGATATTTTATTATTGATTCAATAATTGTCATTGCACAGTATTTTACATTATCAACTCAATAATTCATATTATTTGAATAATATTATTAGATAGCATTATTGACAATGTCTAAGAAAGTTCTGTCTAGGAGGAGTTATTTAATTGCGCGCCAGTAAGGAGAAATCCTTATCGGAAGGCACCCTCTTTCCTAGGAACGACCTGGTTGTCAATATTGTAGTTCTGTAATATTATTTGTGAATAATTAATTATTGATTTATATGATAAGGAAATATTTATTTTGTGGATATAAAAGAAGGAATTAGCGCTGATGTGTTTTTATCAGTATTTTGGTGTGGAAAATCATCCGTTTATGAATTTCGGATAATTTATGTTTGGAATTTGGAAAAACTTCCTTCTACAAAGTTGTAGAGAATTAAATTTCCTATGAAAAGACATAGAATTTGTATTTTTCCGACAAAAAGGCTATTTATTATGAATTATTGAAGTTTCGAAAAATAAATATTTTTTTATGGGTGGGCCCCACTTTTGTTGAAAATTCTAATTTCTTTGGAAAGCCGCCAGGCGGCGGAAAAATTTTAAAAATAATAGTATTTTATTAATTTAGTCTCCTTTGGCATCCTAAGTTTTTCCTATAAATAGGGTGCTTAGGTTAGAATTGAAAATCACACCAGAATCAGAAGTTTTCTCTCTCTATAATATCGAACGTATTTTTGTGAGTATTTAGATACTTTGAGTATTACTATTCAGTGCAAGTTTCCTTCGATATTATATTCGATATTCCAGCTAGAAGTACTATTCTTTTAAGGTAAGGGATGTTATTTTCTTTCGTAAATGATGTTATTCTTTTCAATATCATTATACCAAAATATTGACATGAATTTTATTATGAAATTCTTACTTTTTTCGTCGGGGTTACTATTCACGTATACGACACTATTCACGAAAAAATTAAATTTTCTTCTATTTGTCCAAATTGTCTGTTATGATTATTATCTTTGATTGGATCTAAGTTTTGAGCTTTATTCTTGAATTTTGCTCCACAAAGTATTATTATAAAATATTCTTGAACTTGAATAAACTAAAATACGAATCCTTAATCTTATCCTTTATTTCACTGGATTCGTTATTTATATTATTTTCATCATCCTCAGTCCTAAGTGGTGTTATAATTGAATATCTTTGGCCTGTAGAGCAAAGATGAATGATTACCTGATGAATATCTTTGGCCGTAGTGCAAAGATGACAGGTGTTGAGATGAACATGACCACTGATGATACAAATGAATATCTTTGGCCTGTAGTGCAAAGATGAATATTTGATTTGAGATGTATATTGATTGATGTTACAGGGATAAAATATTGATGATGGACGGTTATTTTCGCTGCGAATATTGATCTAAAATTTGTTGTCAATAATATTTTATCTGAATTGTTGAAGACTAACGATAATTTATTTTTCATTATCTTAGTCATAATATTCTTTACTGGGCTAGTTGAGCTCACCCTTTTCATCTGTTGTCCTCTTCAGGAAATGAGAATGTTGCGGGAACTAATCGGAGGACAGAGTGATGGTCCGAGTTAGAGCAGTAGTAGTCCTCACTACTTTTAATAAATAGTGTGATAATAATTGTAATGAGGACTTAGTTTGAATATTAATATTTTCTACATATTTGTATTGACACTCACAGTTGTGTGGTCGTATTTTACACAACCGTGTGATATAAAATTTGTATTTAAATTCTGTACTATGTATTTGGCGACTCAGAATGGGTTGGGTTGACTGGACCTATTCTGGCGGCGTCACACCAAGGTAACCAACCCTTCATTCCAAGGTAACCGAATTTTAATTTTGAATGTAATGCAGTTGGTAGCCAAACCTTCATGCAGTTGGTTGTCAAACTTTCATACCAAGGTAACCAATTCATATATGTAGATAGGTTATCTTGATATAAAGATTTGGTTACCTTGGTATAAACGTTTGGCTACCTTGGTACGAAGGTTTGGTTATCAACATTACATTACACATCACTCTCTTATCTCTCTCTTTTCTATGCAGTGTTCTTATTTTTTTTTTGACATGAAATTGGGTCTCATCGGCGAAGGGGAGGAGGAAGATGACCGGCGAAGGGGAGGAGGAAGATGACGTTGCCAAATTTTGAATATTTGAATTTGAATTTATTTTTGTTGTTAGATCAAATATATTTGAATTTGAATTATTAATTATGGCAGTTTTTTCTCCTTGATTTTAGGTTTCCTTATTATTATGTATTGAATTCAATACTAATTCCCTAAATTAAGATATCCTAATTGCACTAATATTATAAATAAATATAAAAAATATATTAATTATGTAAATATTGTATGAGTGCACTATTATTATAATTATTTATTAAATATTGTATATTATTGTAAAGAACCCATTATAGAATATCTTATTTCTTCCGTAGCCCACATTGGATTGGGAGATAACTTTCATACGGAGAAGGCCACTAAATCTAATGGAATCATTTCTAGTTTCAGAAAGCCGACAAGCAAGTCCGTTACTTTCCGTTCACAAGTCTGCCAATTAATGGACTAAACTCCCAAGAATCCTTTTCTTATTAGACCGAAATGCCACAAAAAACTTTCCATATAATATATTTCTTCTGTTACATATTATTTGATAATTATTAACTTTTTAAAGTTAATTAAAAAATTTTGAACTCAAAATTGACATAAATTCTTTTAATTTTAATCAATACATATTACTTATCGTAAACTTTATTATTTCATAATTTTTAATAAATCGTCTCAATTTTAAATTTAAAAATATCTCCAATTAACTTTCAAAAATCAATAATAATTATATAATTTGAAACGAGAGGTATATATCATAACCTTATTTGGTTTAACGTAGAGCTGGCAAAAAGTAGTTATAATTGGTTTTGGGTTATACAGGTTATGGGTCGATTGAAAACCAAAACCATATAGCCCACTTAAAATATAGTTAAAATGGTTTGAACCCATATAGCTATGAGTTGAAACTAGTTAACCATTTTTCATGTATTAATTTATTTTTTTTGCGTGAGGGTATACATAATCACTAAATATTATTTTTTTAGGGTGGAAATGTAAACACATAATCACTTAATTTTTTTTGGGGGGTGAGGGGTGTATACATAATCATTAAATATTATTTTTTTAGGGGTGGGGGTGTATACATTATCAGTAAATATTAAATTTTTTTTGGGAGTGGGAGTATATATAATCACTAAATATTATTTTTTTTGGAGAGGATAAGAGTGTATACATAATCACTTAATATATTATTTTTTTGAGTGAAAGTGTATACATAATCACTTAATATTATTTTTTTGGTAGAGCGGGGCGGGGCGGGGGTGGGGTGAGTGAGGGGCACAGGGGAGGGTGAGTGGATGTGACGGGGGACGGGTGGGGGTGGGAATGGGGTGAGGGTGTATACATAATTAATAAATATTATTTTTTTTGCGAGTAGGGGGACGTGGGGGGGAGGTGGGAGGTGGGAATGTATATATAATCAAATAACTTATTTTGGGCATTCTGTTTACTCCTTAGTCCTTACCAACTCAATGTAGTCTGTAGACCGTGAAAATAAGGATACAACTAGGGTACCAACTACCCATTACCTATAAGCTATTATTAATAAACATTTTCAATCATTATTTTTGAGTGAGTTTATGATGAACTAATTAAGATGAATATAGAAGATATTTCTAAGAGAGTAGATTAATTCGGTACTTGTGATTTGACCTGAGTTATTGTAGTATTGAACAAAATTATTAGGGTAACTTTTTTATATATTTTTTTATAGAAAAAGTCTATAGCATGTATGATATTGTAAAAATAATTGTTTTCTTGTAAGATTTTTTTTTTCTTGCCTGAAAAACCTATAGAAACAACATACATTTAATTTATTTTTTAAAAAGAAAGATGTTGTTACTGTCCGGCAATGTTTTAAAACCTGGATCAGACCGGCGATCGGACCGGTAAAAATCAGAATTGGTCCACCCTCCGGTCCGGTTTGGCCCAGTGACCCAGTTGACCCGGTTTTTAAATTTATTTATTTTTACCAAAAAAAATTTAATATTAAAATTAACTACTTTTATTAATATTATAATTCATCTTTATTATGTTTTAATTCATGAAAAATGAGATTTTTAAAAATTTTATTAATTACTAATAATATATATTTTTATATATTAATGACATCACTGGGTCAATAACGGTTCCACCACTGGTTGAACGAGTGATCCATCCATCCGATATCTTTTCCAGTTCGATGAACAATTGTCCGGTTCTGAGAACCTTGCTGCGAGGCCAGATAACAACTTGTTTGATCTTAGTGTGCATGCACTCATTCCCATTACGAGAATAAAATGACGACTCGAGACCCAATGCTCCTTACAACTTGCACCAATAGTGACACTGACTGGTCGGAGATTAATTGGAAAGACAACCCCACTAGCTGACTACTTGCTCATGTACATAGCTCGATCGAAAGTCCTTTCAGTGCCCCTTGTTGGAAACTTGGAATTGAACATTCAAATTTGAGCCGTGTAGTTTAAACAATAATGTTACTATCACATATCGCTCGCATACAGCTGACGTGACACACATGAATTTGTAGAATTAGTTAGTATGAAGTTTAATTTGGGATAAGTTGATCAATTGACCAATAAAATATTGACACGCAGGCGAGACTGTATGTGTGTCAGCATTCCTATTGACCAATTGACCAACTTACCAAAAAAATAACTTCACGCTAACCGGATCCTGAATTTGTTGTTGACATGACCCACTCAACTTAACAACAAATTCATTAATATCACAATAACTGTATGTGATTATTTTATGTGATAATAGCATTATTGTAATTTAAACCAAAACAATCTTCCATAATGCCAAGTCAAAGTCAAAAAAGCACTACTACCCAACCAGAAAATTGAATTAATGCACTACTTCCTTCCCATCACCACCTTAGAAATTCTCCCAGCCTCCAGCCTTAATTATTTTCCATCCCTCCTACCAAAAATGACAACATTTAGCCTTATAAACATTCTAGTTGGAGTTCTCGCCGGAGCCTTACCGGAACTAGTTTCCGGCCAGAACTGCGGTTGTGCGGCAAATCTATGTTGTAGCCAATTTGGTTATTGCGGCAGTAGCGACTCATATTGTGGCGCAGGATGCCGGCAAGGTCCTTGTTATAGCGCGGGGCCTAGTGGTAATAATGGTGCCTCCTCCGTTGCTGATATCGTTACGGAATCGTTTTTTAACCGGATAATTAGTCAAGCTGACGGAAATTGTACGGGCAAGAAGTTTTACACAAGATCAGCATTTATTGAAGCGCTTAAATCATATCCTGGATTTGGTACTTCTGCCTCCGGAGAAGATTCTAAGAGTATGTTTAGGATTTATTTAAAAATGTGATCAATAAATCTAATTATTATTTTTGTTTGTATTTAGTTAATCACCTTACTTCAAGTGTAAATTATTAAAAAGAAATGTTTTGAAAAGTAAATATAGGTAGTTTATTAAATTATTAAAATAATAGAGATAAATTAGTAATATATTTGATCAAATCCTGATTATCAGATCCAAACCTAGAGCTTTTGATTATTTACATAAAAAGTGCTTAAACTAGTTAGAAATGAAAAATAATTGGTGTGAATTTTTTTTATTAATCACTTATTTCGAGTGTAAATTATTAAAAATAAATGTTTTGAAAAGTAAATATGGGTAATTGATGAAATTATTAAAATAAATAGGGATAGATTAGTAATATACTTGATCAAACCTGATGATCAAATTTGGAAAATAATCAGAAGCTCCAAAATAGAACTTTTTAATTATTTTCATAAAAAGTGATTATAAACAGTTTTAAAATCAATTTATCAAATATTCTGTGCTTTTTAAAATTGATTATAAATATGTTTGACTGTTTATAAGCGATCTCAAGCACGCTCTAAGCGCGAAATTGCAACTTTCTTTACTCATGTTACACATGAATTCTAACTCTATTTCTCTATATATGTAACAATTTATATATATGCTCATTTAGTCCCAAAATAAATGGCATACTTTTGACCGAGAATTTAGATTTCATCATGTTATTTATATCTAGGAATTAGTTGCATTTGCTACAACAAGCGTTGCACATGTCACACATTAACTGGATTTGGTACTTCTGATCCTAGGCGCGAGATTGCGGCTTTCTTCGCTCATGTTACACATGAGACTGGAAGTATGAATTCTCTCTCTTTATAATTTGTTATATATATATGCTTACACAATTCCAAAATGAATGTCATATTTTTGATTGGAGATTTAGGGGAGTGGTTAGTATGAAGTTAATTTTGATTAATTGACCAATACAAGGTCGACACGCAGACCAGGAGGCGATTATTCTATCTGCGTGTCAACACTGTATTGATCAATTGACCAACTTACTATTGTGTTAACTTCATGATAACCGAATCCGAGATTTAAATTCTATATATTATGTTGTCTCTATATAGGAATTTGTTGCATTTGTTATAGTAATTAGAGTTTCATTCGTAATTTTGCGTGATCAAACGTCCCTTTGGGTCCAGTTAGATTTGGCAAACGGGTCGGGCTATCGTCGGGCCGAGCCAAAACGGCCCAGGTTTTAATGGGCTGAAAAAGTGAAGCCCGTGGGCCTGAACTGATTTATGTCTACATTTTGACACATTTCTAGGTTTGTCCCAAACGAACCCGGCCATCGACAGGCCGGGTCAAAACGGCCAAGATTTTGATGGGCTGAAAATGTGAAGCCCAAAGTCCGGTCCGTGACGGGCGGACCAGCCCGACCTGCGGGCTTGGGCCGATTTTGCCAAGTCTAGGTCCAGTAAATGCAAGTCTTGCCGCAGCAAATACAACAAATACATATGCAGTTATATATGATAATTTTTGTATCAACTTAATGAAATTTAAATCTAATTTTAATACCTCGATATGTTACCATAATTAAGATGAGTAGTAAACATGCATGTATCTTACTATTTGTGGAGGGAAATTGATATTTTCACAACGTTTTTCAATATTTTAACACGAAAAGTGTAGCTATATATATATAGCGACTGTGAAAACCGTCGTTATAGGATCTATAGCAACGATTTTTATTTGAAAATATCATTTTATATTGTAGAGTTATCAGTTTCCTTTATGGAGTCGTCTCCCATCCCACTTTTAGGTATGTTTGGAAATTCTAAAAATAGTAGTAATATATATACATCTTAAATTAATTGTTGCACATCATTAACAAGCTTATAAAAATCAATACTCAAAAAAAAATTAAAAATGAATCTCCAAATCTCTATTATTTATCTTATGAAATGTAAATTATTATCATACTACCTCCGTCCCATAATAAATGATGTTTTATGTGATTTTATTTGTCCCAAATTATTTGATGTTTTAGAAAATCTAGGAGTATTAATTATAATATTTTCAAAATTACCCCTCATTACTCTTACTTCAATACCCAGATGCTTTTAACTCTCTCTCTCTCTCTCCTTATTAACACAAAGGGTATTATAGACAAATGATACTATATTTAAAGCTATACAATTATTTCCTTAATGGTTGTGTCCAACTCTAAAACATCACTTATTATGGGACGGAGGGAGTACCATATTTTACCATACATGTTAGTACCTAAAACTTAGACTAAATTCTAAATTTCACCCTAAACTTTTACCCTAAAATCGATATGCACTATAAACTTTATTTTGAATTAAATACATATCAAACTTTGAGTTTCAATACAATTAGCACCTTTTGCACTAAAGTATAGGGTGAAAATTATTTTGATGTAGAAGGTACAGAGGGTGCAAATTGTTTTGAAACTAAAAATTTAGGATGCATGTCATTCAAAATAAAATTTAGGGTACAAATCGATTTTATGGTTAAAGTTTAGGGTGAAAATTGGAGATTAGTTTAAAACTTAATACTTAAAATTTAATTCAATTATCTAAGTATGTTTCAAATGTGCTTATTAACCTCAATTTCCAAATTTCTAAAAACTTTATTATAAATTCATTTAAATTATTCATAATTGATTTTTTTTTAAATAGTTTACAATATCAAATTTTATTGACTAGATAATTTCTTATTTTCTATGAAATTTAAGTTTTCGTAAATTAATTTCAAGTCAAAATAAATAATTAATCGGTTTTATATACTTTAAGGGTAATATAGCTTGTTCAACATATTTAAGTGTGCAACTACAACATTAGGTGTGCATATATCAACTCCCTTGCAAAAATTGAGAGGGGAAACGAAACAAAAATAGAAACAAATCTAATAAATTTATTAATTATAGTTTTCTTAATCATCCATTGCATACATTTTAACATTATTTTTATATTAACTTTTTAAAATACAAAAAACAGACTACCTTTATATATGTATATATATATACATATATTTAAGAGGAGAGGGGTGCTTTAGATCTGTTCTATATATACACGGAGCTTCGAAGATTACACGGAGGAAAGAGAGAGAGTTGTAGAAGTGGTTGCCGAAGGAGTCGAAGTCGCGGCGGCCGACGAGAATGGGTTCGGAGAGGGTGAGAGCTGTGGCGATTTCTGGGAGGAGCGAAACCCTTCACTGCAATTTGGGGGATTTGGGAGGAGAGAAGATGGAGAGGGTTATAGCGCTTTTTTTTTTTTTAAAACAAGTCTGCCCAAAACGACGTAATTTTGGGCATACTGTGTAAATAAAAAGTTTGCACTGCTGTGTATACCCATTTTTCCCATATATATATATATATATATATATATATATATATTAATTTCTCTACATATTTCAACTTTTAAAAATACCCTCTGGGTCAGTTTACATGCTATCAGAAATTCTAAAGATCTGTGATTCCTTCCTGTTGGCATGTAATTTTGTGGTGCTGGTGCATATTTGCTCCAATAGTTAATTTTTCAATTTGACTTACTATAGGCAAATTGACCATATTTAGAATCAAAATTTATTTTTAAGTTTATTAAATATATTTACAAAAACTATCATAAGAAATAAGAAAGTACATCGAATATACTATCAAAGCAATTATATAAATCCACAAAAAAAATTCTTTTATTTCATAAGAAAAGTCTCATATTAGGTTTTATACTCGTTTCTTGTTATCTGCTTATACATATATATATATATGCTTTCGAGGGGCTCATTCAAGACTTACTCGAACAATTACTCAATATACACATCTGTGTATTACACAGTCGGGCTATGGCGACGGATTTATTGGGCTAAGGCGACGGTTCATCCGTTGCCATAGCCCAGAATAGCTATGGCGATGTGTAAAACCGTCGCTATAGCCCAAAAAATCATCGCCATAACCCACTGTGTACATACATTTTTCCTCTCTCTCTCTATATATATATATATATATATATATATATATATGGGTCCGTCTCTCTAGCGAACCATAGGGAGAGAACTAAAAACGAACCGGCTATAGAGACGGGTTTTTTCGTCGCTATAGCATAGAAAGCTTGATTTTTATACTATAGCAACGAAAAAAACCGTCGCTATAGCCGGTTCGTTTTTAATTCGCTCCCTATGATTCACTGGAGAGACTAACCGTATATATATATATATATATATATATATATATATATATATATATATATATATATATATATATATATATATATGTAACGGACCAGTCCATTGGATAATATATATATTTGGGATTGTATTTTCTCTTTATTTATCCCTAATTCCAGAAAGAGAAAGTATTAAACAAAATTGTACTAATAAATTTAATTTTCCCCTGTTGTAGACTTTTGCAACACAGAAGAGCTCAATGGCAAGGATATAGACTACTGCGACGCCACAAACAAACAGTACCCATGCAACCCAAACGTTGGGTATTTCGGTCGAGGCCCGCTTCAGCTCAGCTGGAATTACAATTATGGGCCGGCTGGAAAGAGCATTGGTTTTGATGGGCTAAACGACCCTGACACAGTGTCCTCAGACGCGGTAGTGTCATTCAAGACGGCCCTGTGGTTTTGGATGAACAACGTTCACTCTGCTATGGGCCAAGGGTTCGGAGCGACCATTCAAGCCATTAACGGGAACGAGTGCGGTGGCAGCCGGCCCGATGCTGTGAATGCCCGTATCCAGTATTATACTGGATATTGTAGCCAACTTGGTGTTGGGCCTGGTTATAATCCGACATGCTAGAATACTATGGTAGTGTTTGTTTATCTCTTAATACCTCTTAACATCTATATCTGATTTGGTAAGAGGATATAATTATTTGGTAAAATTTTATTTGCCTCTTATCGTTACGATAAGAGGAAGATATAAATCTAAATCATTAAGAGTTGTTTCTTAATAAAAAAATTTAAATCTATAAAACCTATATAAAAATTGTACACCCTCCATTCTAAATTTTAAGATTATTATTAATATTTAAAAAGTCAATTTGAGATATTTTTAAATTTAAAATTGATATTTTTAAATTTAAAAGTCATTCAGATGTTTATACTTCTTAATTACCAAACAATTTTTTAAATTCAGATGTTATTTCATTCAAATCAGATGATACTAAAGTTAATTTCATATCTAGGGGATAGGTTTAGAAGGATGAAGAACATTTCAAAAGAGAATTAATGAATAAATAAAATGATGTATAAGGATACGGTAGACCATAGACATAAGTTTATGATACACTAAGAATTAGCCATAATTAAGACGAAAACATAGCATAAGGTAGACCATAGACATAAGTTTCACTATCTATGAAACCCAAAAAATGCATCGACCTTCATGATTTCAAGAAATCAACAAAACCTCAAAGCTTTATAAACTAAATAATTCATAGTATGTATTGAGAGCAATAAATAAAGTTAAATGTAACTTGCATACCAAATTTGCAGATAAACCAACAAAAAACCAATTAATCACCAATACTCTATTTGGCAGAGCATAAAACGGGAAGGAACCTATACTATTAGGGCTTCCTCACTATTAAACAGCTACCCAAAATAAGTACTTATTTTCTTCTTAGTCTACCAAGAGGCTTTCTTTATGCCCATCAAAGAACCTTGGCCAGCCAATCCACGAAAAACGATACGAGAAATTCGAAACAATGCATATACGGAACGAGGGCGACCCATGAAAATACATCGGTTTCTTACTCGTGTAAAGGAACCCTGTCTTGGGAGCTTGGAAAGCATATAACGCTGTTTGTCCCGCATCTCACTAGGAAGATCGGTTTCTCTTAAAAGGCTTTAGAAAGCTTCCGGGTACATTCATCTTTTGCTGCTTTAAGTCTACATTTGTGATCTCGTATATTTCGTTGCAATACCGACATGCTTCCAAAAATGGTGTAATATAACAATTGGGAAAATTCGGAGGTACCTTCTTTATGCGGGTTCTGATTTCAGATTTTTGGCATTTGTTATAGACACGTCTGTTATAAGCCTGTCGAGCACTTCTAGCAACTGTATCAGCCAGCCTTCTTTGCAAGGGTTGCTATTAGCATACATCAGAAAGAGTATATTATATATTGACATAAAGAATTTAAGAACGTAATCTCAACACTGGAATAGTTCTACATCCATTTTAGGCTTTTTTTCAATCATATTGCAGCATCTATCATACAACATCAATCCCTATAATTGACACATACGTTTTTATAGGGGCGGAGGGAGGGGGGGTCCACGGCTCCCCCCCGACAATCGGAAAAATTAGTATGTAGTATGCGTGCGCTGGTAAGAAAAAGGAAGGGGAAGAAGAAGAAGAAAAAGAAATTATATATATATATATATATATAACTTTATAATTAAGTAGTCTACACATAATATAAATACTGACATATTAATAAATTTTTATCCGTTTGCAATTTTAAAATGGTCAAAGAAATGAATCTCTAATTTAAAAAAGAAGAAGTACTAATTTACCTAAATTTTTTGCATCTTTTTGACACTTTTGGAGGCAAGTTGTTTAACAAACTTTATTATATAATCTTTCTATGTTGCAAGAGAAAAAAAGAGTCCCATTTATAAATTTTGCAAACACCAACTACTTTTCATTTTATATATGTATACTTTTTAAAATAATAAGGTGTTCATTCATTAATAATGACATTATATACATGAATATAATAACTAAGTGATAGAATTTATATTTTTTGAAACGAAAGGAGTATTTCTGTTATTTAAAAATAATAATTACTTCGTTTCACAAAAAGAACTTTATTTATAAAATTTATCAATATAAAATATTTGTTCTATATCTATCTCAAGTGAATAAGTTGGTAGGTTAACATTAACTACACTATATTAAAATATGATGATAATTTATACTCATCACTACAAAAATAATTATTTTTATACTTTTTTTAAAAGGAGTAATGGACGTGTTTGACCTTTTTAATATTTTTCTATTTGTGAAACGAAGTAAATAACAGAGGAGGTCTATATATTGGGGGGTCTGGTAGAAACGGAGGAGGAGAGGAGAGGAGAGAAGAGAGCCACCGCTGCTGCCGTCGGTCACCACTGTCGGTCGCCGCGCCGACGCCCACTCACCGGACCCCCTGGCTAAAATTCTCTGGCTCCGCTACTACGTTTTTACATCAACTTCCTTTCACAGTGATACTTAATAACACATTTTTATTTGAAGTAGCAATAATTCAATCGCCCTAAAATATTTACAACCCCAATGAAAAGTTCCTTACATCTGTTTCGATGAAGCTCAAAAACATTTTCACGCAGTTTTGCTCAATAATAACATAAACCCAGTTTTGCTCAATACTAACATAAACCCAGTTTTGCTCAACTAATTTGATTTCACAACTTGATCATGCTTTTTGATTCCCACAAAACAATTCAAAAATCGAAATGAACATTTTACTCTTATCCTGTTGTTAACCCCAAATGCCAAAAAAGATTGATTATATCGGTTCACACATTTTGCCAAACACTTAGAAAGCAAAAATGTATTAACCTTAGAAAGTTATTATTAAGGGTGTTCATCGGTAATTTACCGTATCGATATCGGTACCGGTTAGACCAGTATACCAAATCGGTTAGCTGGTCCGAAACCAGTATAGGTACCAGGTTTTATCTAATTTTGTACAGGTTCTGAGTTTGTACTATTGTCCCTCCATTTTACATAGCTTTGTTTAAGCTTCTAAAGAAACAACTCAGCACATTAAAGTTAGATTCACACCCATTTTCTTTGCATCATATTAATTTTGTCAACTAAAAGGCTACAACTTTCAATAAACCAATTTGAAGCACTTGGTCACCAATTCAAGCAATTTCCAGAAAATAAAATTCAAAAAGAAAGAAAGTCTAGAAGCATAACAAAACAGTAAAAAAACAAAAAAAAACATTAAATTCACTCTAATCCCATTTTCTTTTCATATTTTTTCATCAACATAACCAGACTTAATTTCTGCAACATACCTTCTGCAGAGCAACTGAAGAAATACGCCAATACCATAAACAATCAATTAAAAAACACAAAAAGAACTAAATTTAAATTCATCACAATTTCTCGACATCGTTTTCTAATCAACCAAACATGGCCCTAAAGTACACTAAAACCTCTAAAACACCTCAAATCATCAAAACAAACAATACCCAGAAACTTAAAATCAGAAAGAAACAAAACTCATAAGCCGATCAACATAAAAACCAATATTTATTCAATAAAAAAATAAAATCCAAACCTTGGATTTGAGATCGGACTCAAAATTGAACTTCCAATCACGATAGCAATCGGAAAGTGAAATTAAGAAATCGAAAGAAGTAAACTGCGAAAGGGGAAGAGCTATGGGCAAGAAGAGAGCAATATGAAGAAGAAGAGGAGCGACGGAAGGGGAGAAAATAGTGGAAGGGAAAGGAGCATGATGAAGGGCCTGTTCAGAAATGACTTATTTTAAAATGACTTATAAGTTAAAATATAAGTTGTGACTTATAAGTAAAAGCGTTCGGCTGATAATGACTTATAAGAAATTAAGTTAAAAAGGTTATGAAGGTGTTCGGCTGATAATGACTTATAAGTTAAAATAAAATGTAAAGAATACTAAAGACATAAAAAGATACATTGATTCAATATCATATCGAAGGTTATTATTGGTAAACAACTTATTTCACCAACTTATTAGTAAATAGCTTATTATTGGTAAATAGCTTATTATTTAAACAGCTTATTGGTAAATAACTTATTATTGGTAAACAGCTTATTAGTTAACAACTTATTGGTAAACAACTTATTTAAACAGTTTATTGATAAACAACTTACTATTTAAACAACTTATTGACAACCAACTAATTATTGCTAAACAACTTATTATTTAAACAGTTTATTGGTAAACAACTTATTTAAACAGCTTATTGGTAAACAATTTATAATTTAAACAACTTATTGGTAAACAACGTATTTAAACATCTTATTGGTAAACAACTTATTATTTAAACAGCTTATTGGTAACCAACTTATTATTTAAACAGTTTATTGGTAACCAACTTATTTAAACAGTTTATTGGTAAAAAACTTATAATTTAAACAGCTTATTATTGCTAAACAACTTATTATTTAAACAGTTTATTAGTAAACAACTTATTTAAACAGCTTATTTGTAAATTACTTATTATTTAAAACAGCTTATTGGTAAACAACTTAGTATTGATCAACAACTTATTAATAGTAAACATGTTATTATTTCGAATAGTTGTTCATCCACTTATGCTAGAATATGATCCATTTTAATAGCATTAACAACTAAACAAGTCAAAACTTCAATTAACTCTTGCTCATTCCCATGACGAGGCATCATATTTAAGAAGAAAAAAACTGAAATTTAGAAAAGAAAAAAATAATGAGTGATGAATAAATATATCATAATCAGTAGATGGATAGCAATTTACAAAACCATAAGATTCCTACTTAAAAAAGTAAAAACCAAGTAGTAATGTAACTGTTGAGTTCCAATCATGAACCACAAGTGCAACCAAATTTCTGTAAATCACAAAGAAGTGATGTGTGATTTTTACCACAGCATGACACATCAAGTATTATGCCCATAAAGTTGTGTTTACTGCTTTCTGATTTATATTTGAATGAGTGTAAGAGAACTAAGTTTCTCATAAAATATCAACTACCATAAGAAAACTTAATTTAGAAGGTAAACAATTCGAAAGATCATATTAAAATTGTTTATTACATACACTGAAACACCCAAATAATACTTCAGCATATACATAAATGATTAACATATTAAAAGCTTGATATGCTGTACTTTTGGAAGTAAAAGTGCATTCGAGAGCTTGGGATTTCAGCTACAGAACTACTAACTCAATTTCTCCAGAAAGCAAAATTAAGAACTACAGCCACAGTAAATGCAGAATATGTGTATTGAATTTGAGCAGATAAATTACAAAATGTGGAACTCTATATGTAATAAATTGACAAAGGGATTAGTAGAACCAAAACAAAAGTAGTTTAACACTTGAAAATTAAGTGCTCTAAATGAAACCTACAAATTTTCTGGTGGATTCAAGTCCTCCTTAACTAGAAACCACCAAAATCAACTAATTTAGAGAGGAACAGTGTGACTAACTTTAAAATGAAATAAACTTGGTTCAAACAGGACCTCCACTTAACAAGCATTACCAACCATTTGAAATGACTCAAAACCAATTCAAAAGGAGTAGCTTCATTTATAATCTCTACTTTTTATCCACTCTTAGAAATTCCCCATAAGAGGGAAAAAGAAAGTAAAATTAACATGAAACCCACAAATCAAAACAGAGTTTGCATTTACGAAACCATTTTCTTACAAAAACTCTTTCAAGAACTGAACTTAATAAACAGTCTTCTCTGTAGAACAGGGAAACCAAATAATCCAATAGCAACTTAAATGTGCTCAATTTTCAGAGAAACTTACATTGAGAATGACAATACATATTTGATCAATTAAGCCTTGAAGTATAATGCATGCTATTTTTTTAAATAGTAATTCCATTTAAATGACTAGAAAGTTATATTGCAGTATTATTTTATTCAATGAGAGGAATGAGTATACAGACCCAAACCATAATCAAATTATATTTGTAAATACTCTGCAAATAATTATAAATATAACAAAAGATAAATTACAAAACAATACTCTGACATCTGAAAACAATCAGCAAGCATTAAATATTAAAGATCTCCAGCTAGTTGTTACGCCTCACATCCCAAACACAGAATTAAGCAAAAGCTTCAGAGGATAAAACAAGTAAACAACAAAACTAATTAACAGCATTTTTAAGATACAAAACACAGATAATAATAAAACTATTACTCCCTTCATCCTAAAATGAGTTCATTAGTAACACTATATTTTTCCCAAATCACAAAACTAGATAATCATCCATGCATGAGTTGCTTTAATAACAAAAATACTAATCCACCAGAGGATTCGTTCATATAAGTAATCATTTCTGCAAACTAACAGACCACAAACTCGAACACAACTCATCCATACAGATTACACAAACATTACTTGTATATATCACAAATTTCAGCGATTAAACTAATTCAATGATCGTTAAACTAGTAAAACATTGAAATGAATTACCTGGATGAGCAGATCAGAGAAGACCGAGCTTCGCCGCTATGAAAATGTTTACGTTAAAAGAGAAGGAGAAAGAGAAAGAGAACTAGAAGCTTTTTAGGTTAGCACTTAGCAGGGATAGACATGTAATTTACGAAGACTGAAGAGGGGTAAAATAGTCATTATATTTAATGCAAAAAAAATTATTAGGAATGTGTTATAAGTTATTTTTTATAAGTTTCAAACTCGTTCTCAAAGTTCATTTTTCGTCAGTAAAGTGGAGTTTACGTTCCTCCTACCCGATTTGACCTCAACGGCTCAACCTCACTTATTTTTATCAAATTTTGATCAAATCTAACCTAGTTTGACTCGACCTCAATTTTAATATTTTAAAATAAAATAAATATTTTTAAGATTTTAAAATAAAATATTATTTTCAAAGTAATTTCAAAATATTAGTTATATTTAATATTTTGAATTAAATTATTATTTTTAAAATAATAATAATTTTTAATAGTTTAATTATTATAATTATTTTAAAAATAGTTATTTTTAATATTTTTTTAAAAATTATTATTTTAAAATAATAATTATATTGAATATTTTAAAAGTTAACTTCATGCTAACTACCCTCGTTAGAGAGTTTTAAGTGAAAATAATTGTTTACATGGATAAATATAAGTAGTGTTTTAGAGTTAGTTGACATATCAAATTTGTGACGGAGCTTCAAATTGTGATTACACCAAAGTAACCCTCAAAAAAGTCTCCCGGTTTATAATATAGATATGAACCAAAAGGTATTATGTATTGATGGAGAGCAGATCCTCTGTCTCCAAATTTATGTTCCCTTGTGTCCTACCACTTAAATATTGACATTTGCCTTTTTTTTTTAATAATTTTAGAGTTAATTGGTATTAAGTAAAAGGATATGTGTCAACATTTAAGTGATGGGACACAAGGGGACAGAAATTTGGGGCAGAAGATCTGCTCTCGTATTGATGATGTATAAAATGAATCTCGTCGTTTCACCAAATAAGAAATAAATGTCCTTTTTTATATTAATTGATTTTTTTATGTGCTGTATTGATTCATTTCTTTCTCTTTTGTGACGGGATTTTATTATCTTTCTCTTGAAAGATTTTGTTTTTTCGGGTTGAGATATTTATTTTTTCATTCGTGAAACTTTTTCGGTACATAAATTATTTAAATTTTGATATGACGTTATCATGGTGACTTATTCTTTTGTTGTTAGTATGAAAGAAAGAACGATCTAAATATGCACATTCTATTATTATTTTTAGGATATAACTGTATTTTATTAGTTTAAATACACTAATGTTGTTGCTATAATTTGACAAGTTTTTTTTTATTATCTATTATTTTATTTGAAAAAATTAGTATTTCACTTCTTTTATTGTAATCCTTTCATCTAATACAACAATTATAGTTTTAATGTAAATGTCCTTTTTCATGCATTTAAAATTTCAAATCATTTAGTTTTTTAGATCATATAATATTTGGCTGCTAAAATAACTCAATTAAAGTCCTTTTCCAAGACTAAACCAATTCAACAATCGCTTGAAAGACTTAATTAAATTTATTGTTGTAACTTTATATTGTCGAAATTCTGAATATTAATAATAATATTGTCTGAATCGAATGGAAGTTCATTCCCTCATTAAGACAGTATTCACCCCCTATATAAACTGCAGGGTTACAACGAGTATGTCTCCCAAGATATGACATACTCAGAAATTAATCTGTATTAAATACTATATGCATGATAGTATTTAATTCAAAACTGTAATTTAAGAGAAGAAAATAATAACACCAAAATTCTTTTAAAATAATTATACATTCATTTCTTGTGAATGAATTGTTATCCCAAATGAGAATTTTCTAATTCATTTATAAGATTCCAAACACCTCTTTTGAAAAGGACATGTTTTCGATTCTAAAAGATATGAACCAAACACGCCCTTTCTAAATGTCACACCGGTTCAAACTAGTGATCCAAATCGAACCATTGAACCGGTTTAATGTTACACCCACTTCAAACTAACAATCGTACCGGTTTAAACTAGTGACCCGAGTTGAACCATTGCACCGGTTCAACGTTATACATGTTCAAACTTGTAATCACACATTTATCATTGAACCAATACATTTGTTAATTATTAAAATAATATAATATATTTATTATATAACAACAAATTTTGAAAATATTTTATCCATGCATATTTTAGATTGTTTAAATAGAAATCATATGACAAGATAATGATGCAGAGGGATGAGGCAGTACCTAAAGTTTCTTGATGAAAGAGAGGCGTGAAGCAGTTGGTTAGTAGTTTTTGAATCCTCTATTATTAATATTTATTTCTTATATTAGAATGAATTTTATTTCACCTTCTCCATATGAAATAAAAAACAAAAGAGTAAATAAATTTTCATTTCATTGGAATGATTTATCCTCCAAAATAATCATCAAATACACTATTTGTATTTCATTCTTTCCTCTATTCCATTCCTTCAATCCAAACATAACAACATTAGGTGATGCGTTTGGATTGAAGGAATGGAATGGAGTTTGGAATGATTCATTCCATTCTAGTTGGAATGAGTTATTCCATACTCTCCCTCTCCCAAGACCTTCATGACTCGATGATAAAAAAACTACTCACAAGACTTTGGACATGAAATCTTGGACAAGAATGTTAAATTTCAGTCGAAAACAGCAAAAAAAAGAAAAGAAAAGATGGTTCAATTCATTCCAATCGCAACCAAACATAATTTTTTTTTATTCCATAGGAATGAGTCATTCCATTCCTATCTTTATTCCTTTAATTCAAATGCAAGCATAGGTGTAACACATCAATATGATACATAATCATATTAATAATATTACATTCTTGTTGCCATCGATATGGGATGTTACATCAAGATTAATCATATAAGTAAAATACATTAATAATATTTTATTTTTAATCATGTCTTGTTTAAAAATGCAAGTTTCTCCATAATCTTTTGGAAACTAATATTTTCACATGTATTTATGATATTTCCACATAGTACTCCCTCACATGAGAAGGAAGTGGGTCCCACTTTCATGTGGAAGGGGATCGTTTGAAAATATTAAAAACTCACATGTGAAAATAGTGTTCCCCTAATCTCTTACCTACAGGCTACACATCAGATTGACAATCATTTGAAAACAAGAACAAAATCAAAATATTCTGTAATAAGGTTCCTCTGAGTTATGAATACTACCTTCAGGATTCAGTTCAATTAGTCCCTCAAGAACTGAGAATTCATGCTTCATGTTTCCGAATTGGTTGAACCACTTGTTTCACTTTCTGATGTCTCAGGTTCTACCAAAGCATTGAATCCAAACTCCTTTCCGGGACTAAACATTAATTTGAGCTCCTCGGCCGTTTGTGTTGTGTTAATCTTGTTGTCCTTCACTCTCAGATTTTCCTGGTAGACGAACGATCCTAAGATATTATTTGAGCTCTCTGCCAATCAACGCATTTAACTAAAACTAGTGGGAAAGATTTTACCTTTTTCACATAATCGGCCAAGGTCGAGTTCACTATTTCTTGAATGACAAATTTGGTGACGCGATCTTCACCAATAATCTGCAGAAGGAAACTTTTTGGTACCTGCCGAAGAGAGAAAATCATAAATCTTGGAAGAAGACAGAAAATCAGTAATTTCTCTAGAACACCATTAAAAAACACAACAGATATACTACTCAGCAAGCATCTTTGTGAGAGAGTTTCATTTATAGGACTTCAAATCTCATCAAACCCAAACTCATTATCTAAACAAAGGTAATGGTGCATTACGTATGGGTGCGAGAGAGAGACACGTTCACCAACAGTTGTGCACCAATATAGAGAGAACAATACGTACGTCCTACTATTGAAATTAGAAGTTTCTGAATTGGACCCGCGTGTTGTTTACTCTTTGTTAGTTCACTAACGGTTTAACAACTGATAATACACAGTTAGTGCACGTAGAAGTACTCAATAAAGAAATGCATCAGATACTTTAAATTAGTCTGGATTTTTTTGTAAATGGCTTCTTTCTAATACCATGTCTCAAGCATACATTGAATATTATTTGTAAAGCTTGTGGCTTAAAATATGCAGTACTTTTTATTTGCAAAATTATGCATTTAGGTTCTGATAGAGTAGCAAATATTGGACAGTCAAATTTAGCATCGACGATGAAACTAGCAAACAGAACTGTGGCCTTCTCCCATGAATATAGAGGTTAGACTTTTAAAGGCAACGAGTGAAGCAAAATTAAGGTTTAAGGATTTGAGGGGTTTATATAAGAGAAACCAAGGGTAAGAAGATTTATAGTGCTTCTCCAACTTATCCACTACATAAATTTCCAAGTTTAGGCCTTGCCATAAAAGCAGTAGCAGTAATATTACATAGTTGAGCAGGAGTGTCTTATCAAAATATTTAGAATTAATGATTAATTTGTGCATGTCTAATATAATAGCGTCTAGTTAAACCTTTATTATCAATACCTTTAGCATATAGTATGAATCTTAGTTCTTATAAACCTTGACTCTCTAAACAGGATGACTAAAGAATTAACGACATAAAAACACACACTAAACAGATAAAGGTTGGCTAGGTGAAGTCTTTTTTCCCTTTCAATTAAAAGATCAAGAAAGCAAGTCAGGGAGAGACGCCGCACACCCCAAATTTTAAAAATGGAATTTCTGATGCATGTTATTTAAACAGATTACGTGAACTAGATGATCACGTGATCTACTTGCTCAACAACACCTTTATCCCAAACTAGTTGAGGGTAGGCTTCGCGATGTATGACATAAACTAGCAATATTTTCCTAAAGAGCCAAGGTATTGTATTTTTTGCACATATACAACCAATCGGTGTTTTCTAAATCCTATGAGAGTTATATTAGGCAATAAGCATAATAGTTCTATAAGATGTCGAAATGAGAAATATAGTTATCATGAGATGAGTGCAGTCTCTGTCATAAACTGTCTGCGATTTTGGGAAGCTAATATCTTTTCCAAAAATCAACTTGGCCAGAGTCGGTCATTTAGACGATTATAAAGATATAACTGTAGGCAAACAAGCAAATAGCACATCTCTTGAACTAGGAAGAAGTGAAACGAAAGGCATCTATCTATTGTAAAAATCTAACTAGAAGCGAGATGCAAAAGAAATTACCTTTGATGTTTTTCCTGGAAAAAACACGGTGTACATGCAAAAGAAGTAACCAAATCAGAATAAAAAGGATTAGAAAGCCTGGAATTGGTAATTTTAAAAAAAAAGAAGAAGAAGAAGATACAATACAATAAAAAACACAGCAGTTACACTAAAAATGAACAGGATGGGATGGTCTAATCTATCAGATTTGAAAATCTATATTTTAATAAGCATGCCAAATGCTTTTTTGAAACCGAAATATTTTAGTTAGCATGTCAAATGTTTTCTAATTTTATTTTTATTTTTCATAGTAAGTGTTTCAAATGCTTATTTACGTCTGAGATTATAATTATTTTAAATCTGAAGTTTTCCAATACACACAGTGATAGGGTGCTGATCCAAACTCCGAAGCCACATTTGAAGGGCAGCAAACGTCCTATTGTATGGCGAACTGATAGTGTAAAACATCGTCCGCCATACAATATGTAGGACATAGACTTAGCATATATATTGCATGTGATTAGCCACAAATACGCACTAGAAGTACCAAGTAAACAATTAAAGGATGTAATTTTTATTCACAAATTATTAACAATTTGCAGAATAGATATGTTTCAATCATCTTAGCTTAGAGGTGGATAAATTCAAAGGGGTAAGATGGACTACAAATCTATAATCCATTGGTCGAAAAGAAAATTGGTATTTCTTGTCAACAGTAGTTGGTCGTATACAATGTATCGGACGGAAATTAAGTTCTTCAATTAATATTCATTATAAGAGAGGTATATTGTTATGAACTTGAACAACATGGGTAGGCTTTTTTCTGTTCACATTTACATAAACTCATCACCTCCTTTTTGTCTACGAAAGCCTGGAACCGGTGGTGCAGTACGAGCCAAATTAGTCAAAACCTTATCAAACACTATCTGCGTGTCCTCCCCTGTCACGTCAATTCTTAGCTGAAAGCAAAACATTAGGATAACTTTTATATAGCTTAGAAAACACAACACGATATTACTAAATCATATGACAATCGAAGCCTTATTTTCAGTACCCAATGTTCTGCAATCCCCAATTAGCATAAACTGAACTATCCTTATGCCTTTATGAGCGTATATATACAATATATTCCATGCTCATGCAAATCATGTGTATAACATAAAAAATGCATACAACTTGGAGAAGCCAACAGACAAGCTTAACCCACTAAGCCAAGGAGAAGCTTGTCCAGTTATCGTTTGTGGTTGTTAGATTCTACTTAAGTATAATTGACCCCAATACATGAGGTCCTTATTATAAATGATATATAAAGATTTACATATATACAAACTAGCTGACAGTGATGTGCTGGATAGCTGTTAACACGCACCAGCTGGTCTGTCTATAATATTCAAGAATGATTATATATGAGTATATATTTTTACCTGAAAAAGGCTCTATAAAGAAAATAATATCTTATTCTACTTTCTCCACGAATTTTTTGGGTACATAAACTCAAATATAAATACCTCATATTACACTTGCATAATATAATCCACTACGTCAATTGCAAGGAATTGTCTAAATTTGTTGAGTTTCAATCAACTATACAATGCACTGAGTCCCGTTTAGATGTAGCATGCTGTTTGTGTCCGCAGATCAAAACTAAGAAGATTGTCACGCTTAAGGATGATTGAACTGAAAGTCCTAATCATGCATCACTGTGTTAACTAGACTGGAAAACTTGAAGTAAACCTTCACAACCATCACATGTATTTCGAAACACTGATATCAGTAGGTGCATAGAGCCAACTGCAGCATTCACTACTCAGGATGCATTACTGATAAACAGAAGTTTGTAATCAAGTTAAGTTTGAAAGCTAACTTGTATGCTGTCATCAGTCCTGAGACTCCACAACTATCTTGGCATTTTTTACAGTTATTGCATCGTCCTTCTGATCAGAAATTGAAGCTTCTAAACCTACAAATAGGAACTACTTCTCAGCATATAAATTAACTAGAAACTGCAAAAGAATAAAGGATAAAAGATGGAGAAAGTATGAGACTAGCTGCACATACTTTGACTTCTAATTTGAAGTTAAGATCACCTGAACCTACAGCAGATATTGTCTTGGAGAAAGATCTGAGACCTCCACCACAAAAGTTACAGGAGTTCAAAACTCTGAAAACAATAAAGCACGCATATATGATGCTTTTGCATACGGAAGTGATAAAGAATGGAATCCCATGCAAGCATAAAAGAATACTGACCACTAGAATGCACAAGTTCAGCTATAGTCTTGGACCCTTTTCTTCCCCCCCCCCCCTTTTCATTAGAGTTCCGTAGAAAATTCCAGGATTAATTTCCAAAAAATGAACTGATATGTAGATTGTAGCGTAAAGCTCAAAAGAAGGCTTCAACCTTAAATGAGGTAATTCCTGACTGTTGAGCTATAAAAATCCTATTCGAAAAAGGTTCCCCAATCCATCCATATCAGTGGATAGTATTGGATATTATGCTAAATGGTAAGATGTTTGACCATAAAACCCTCATTTCAATAGAGGCTTTCTTTTTTTTTGGTGCCAGTGGAGATACCTCAATAGATATCCTGGTCTCCAGAGGAACACTGCAGTAGCCATGAGGATCCCCACAACATAGATGCAGGTTAATTCACTCCAATAGTACAATGGCAGTTGTTTTTCCCTCCCCATGATGCTTACTCCCACATACATACAAAAGACAGAATAAAGCTTCCATAGGAATTATTAGGCAAAGGGAAAATGCAATTTATTTTAAAAGAAAAATGTAAATTACAAAGGATTAGTAAATAGAAAGTGATCATAGTTACCTCCGGCATAGATGTTGTTTTACAAAGCAAGTTGTTGTAGTACGACTAGTTAGAACACGCACCGGGAGGCTCCTAGTGGTAAAATGCTGCAAAAATGAGAGAATACAATTGAACCAATGAAGCAGCTCAGGACCGCTCAATATTCAAGTAACTGAAGGATAGTTAAACCTAGTGTATTAATTTTCTGAACAGATCAAAGGACTTCATTATTTTCTTTGACTAAATTAAGTTCCTGATTGAAAAGTAAATCAAAAGCAAGATATTGTTAAATGTGAGTGATATATGGAATATTGTACAAATTGAGTGAATCACATGATTGGTCCATGTGAACCATAGGTTTCAAAGTGACGAAAATTTATATAAGATTTTCCAGGGCTCATTGTGCAGATGCATGTGTTAATGACATAAATTATCCTTTAATTCTTCTTTTGAACAGTCTTCCGTGATGTAACCTTTATTATAAACTGTGTTCCAATTCAGAAGCACTCCATCTTAGGTTCTTACTTCTTAACTTTGAACTTACATAGCTACCAATACATGAAAAATATCATTCCAAGTTTCTAGCTTAGCAATTCATGTCCACATTCTTTTTATATTGTTTTATTTAATTTGTCACCATGGTTCATCTAAAAGATTGGCATATTTATAGGTAAACACAGACTTTCTCTAATTGGTGTTGTTTCTGTTGAGGTTGAGAAAGTAGCAAAACAATCATATTCAGATATTGGTGATATATTTACTTACTTTCACATCTATCCACTAAAATCAAACCTAGATGCAAGAAACCCTACATTACCATTTAGTAAGTACACAGTTATCCAACATGAAGCCTCGAAAGAACTGAATTCAGTTATGATTTTGCATTAATATAAATGACACGCAAAAGAAAAGTCCATAAAAGTCGTTCGAATTGTCTACATCGCCAAATTCAGGACTTAGCTAAAGCTAACATTTTACCTTCCTTATGGTTTACTGATGTACTAATGGGAAGGAAATGAAAATGCAAAGGAATTCACACCCCCATTTCAAAATATAAGGGGAAGCTAAGATTTTTTTTTATATATTTTACATCTTGTTTAAGCTTACCGCGACAATTCCCCTTTCCTTTCTGACCAAATTCATGAATAATCGAGCTTAAAAATCCCAATTGAGCTTCAAACTAAAGCTCAATCAGTTCTACTAATACAAGAGCATTGAATTCCAAAGCATTTGATATCACATCCAATTATAAAAAATCATAATACCCACAATCTATAAGGTCTAATTTAAGAATTCCCGCACACTAAACAAATGCATATAGTATAATTTAAAACAGTTCAAATGACTCTTATCCACAATAAACACAAATAGAATATAAACACATATTAGCCAAAAAAAAATAGAATTACAAGTATATTGAAAGAAGGGTCTGTTTTTCCCTTACATTGGGGTCGTGAAAGTGAAGAAACGGTGAAGAAATTCTCATCGCCATTGCTATTACAGTCCACAAGCTATTATACTCCACAAGCTCTCTGCCTCTCTCTCAATAAAATAACTATAAGAAATATAAGTATGAACAGTTCCAATCCCTTCGTAATTTATGGCAGGATTTATGACCAGTTTGGTAATTATGCTGAAATGATAGAATAATAAATATAGGGGTGCTTTTGTCAAAGAGCTTCCAATTGTTGGTGTAGTATTGTCCAAATAATTTATACTCCTGCTTTCTTCTTCTCTTCTTTTGTGTTTGGTCTTCTTTTAATGGAGTAATTTAAGACAATGAACTCAATACTGTTAATGAAAGAAGAAATTTATCACTTCTAATAATTTCTAAAATGGGAAAATGATACTCTATATCCTCTGATTTTTTTTTAGTTCAGATTTACAAAAATGCCATCTAAATTATAAATATTTGTGTAACATATCATTGTATTGTATTTAAGTCTCCACGTAGCCGACGAGTTTTTAGCTCAGTGATTAATACTGAGATTTTATATATTTACCCTTCACTTTATGTACTTATGTACTTTATCTCGTCTTTTTGGGACAAAAAATTATACCTTTAATCAGTTTCAAGAGACTTCGATCTCTTTCATAATTTTTTTTAGCCAGATTATGTGTTTGTTAATGTTTTTTTTTTTTTTTTTGGGGTTTCCCTTATCTTCACAATCCAACTAAATGTTCACAATAATGTCATGATAATATCTCAAATTCAACTTAATGTAGTAATAAATTCACATATGTTCTTGTATACAATTTTGTAATTTTTTTTATATAAAATTTGCAAATTAATGAACTTTGGCCAATATTTTTGAACTTTTACCTTATAAATCTTTCTTTCTAGGAGAAGATGAGAGTTAATTTGATATAGAATTATCACAATTTAAAATAAAATAAAATAAAATTATACTTCTTTAGCTTCTCTTTTTCAAGGACAATATGATCATTCCACTAGTAAACTTCCAAACTTGAAATAAGTAATGTCTGAAAAATGCATATTTGCAGACTGCAACAATTATTATTAAATTAGAATCCATAAATCAATAGAATAGATATCTGGGAATTTTTCCAAATCAATTGCAACCAAATGTTCAAATGTAATTATCAAATCTCTTGAATCTCAAAACTGCAGAAAATTAGAGATTCTGAGGCTGGTAGAGGGGTAATAATGACAATTCTCAACTACTATCAAAAGAAGGAAAATATAAAAACGAAAAATGAGAACCAAATTTTCAAGTTAGGCCTTTTTAGTAGAATTAGCGCGCTTCTTTGAGCCTTGTTGTTTCTTGTCCACCACCTCCATTGCCTTTCTCTTGTCCTTCCGTTCCCTTTTCTTCAGAGCAGTCATGCGTGCCTTTAGAATAGTTGCATAAGAAGCTTGAAAGCGTTGGTGATCCTTCGCCCCCACCTATTCATTAGAGATATGTAGGAGCACTTTAACATTGGGAAGTGATATATATGTCGACAAATCTCACAAACTGCAAATGAATTTTCACCCGTCATGCGGTAGTCCGCGTAGACAGATTATTCCCACAACTTTAATAAAGAATGAATATGAAAGGTTATTCACCATGCATGCGATAGTCCGCGTAGACAGGTTATTCCCACAACTTTAATAAAGAATGAATACGAAAGGTTATTTACCATACATGCGATCGTTCGCGTAGACAGGTTATTCCCACAACTTAATAAAGAAATGAATACGAAGGGTTATTCACCATGCATGCAGTAGTCCACGTAGACAGGTTATTCCCACAGCTTAAGAGTTGGATTGCGATTAACGTAAAACTTTAAGCGATAAGATAGAATAACAATGTGTCAGTCCCTTCTTAATTCGTTTATATCCCATGTATCCGCAATCATCGGCATTTAATATCGATATAAATTTGTCGTCATATGTAACAGGAGACTTTAACATTTCATGTTGTTTTTGATTATTAGGTAGGAGGTGAAGGACGAAGACTAGTATCACTGATGAGTTTTTCTATAGCGATCTTGTAATATCAAGATACCAGGACTTATTTGGGTTTTTTTTGCAATTAACTAATGCTTTTGCTTAGAATGCATTTTTTTCCTCACAAAAAAATAAAGGACATACATAAAACTGCTTCAAATTGCAGCTACCATAATGTACATCCTCCAACCTCCACTCATTATTCGCTTATGCATTCACAACCAGTATTCAGATAAAAAGTTTCTCTCGCTACCCTTCGCACAACAATAATAACATTCTACTAGGCTCTCAAAATCAACCAATTATGTTCAAACTTATGCAACTTGTTTTATGTATCCCACTCTGGCTAATGAGACATACATTAGCCCCCTGAGCAACGTGTTTTAATGCCTAACCAAATGTTACAAATATTTCTCAAATCTGGCTAATGCTAAATGCATAACTTGATTAAACTTCTCTGTCTACCAAAAATCTTTCCCAAATTTTATAACACTGCCAAAGTATCGAGAGAAAAACAAATGTTACAAATGAAGAAATTACCTAACGAAGATTTTAATGCATTTCATCTCATTAGAAACAGAACCACAAAGATCAAAGTAGCTTAGATTTTAAAAAGAACCGGATAATGTCAGGGAATTGTAATTAGTTAATTACCGAAAAAGTAAAATATTTTTTGCTACGCTAATTTGAGTTCAAAGTCTTCTTTTACGCAATTCTCTATGCAAGAAGATTACATGTAAAACAGAAGTTATAAAGCTCATAGGTTACTCAAATGTTTTAGGAAAGGATTTCCACACCCTAAGATTACAATAATGAGTAAATGACTTTGATGGTCAAGTCTTAACCAGTACACGCATGAGCAACTGTTAACATGATACTTATGCTTAAGGTATCAGTCGAGTTTCCCAACATGCACTGCCAATTCCCAAAGTTGGAACATTCATGGCCAATTTTTCCTCCCTCAAGCCTTTCAACTAATTTTTATTCTTGAAGAGAAGCCTAAAACAGTATCAATTTGAAAAATATATGGACTAATCTGGGATAGAATCGTATTAGAAACACTATAGAAGTAATACAACTAAAGAGTTACTAGGAAATAAACTCCGCACGCATCGCATGCAAAACAAAGAAGTAACATAAAACTTCACCAGTAAACAAAATTAAACACGGAGTCTTAAAAGGTTGTTATAGGATATTACCAAGGTGGAAATGGTCTTCTTTCCATCAGATGCTCGGACGAGACATTTATACTCAATAGCTTCCCCAGCGGTTGTCATTTTATTCCTCTGAACCTTAGATTTATCAGATGCTGTGGACAAGACATGGAAGCACATATCAATATCTCAGACAGAATAGAAAGTTTCCTCAATAAAACCTCTATTCAAACGAGAGAGAGAGAGAGAGAGAGAGAGAGAGAGAGAGAGAGAGAGAGAGAGAGAGAGAGAGAGAGAGAGAGAGAGAGAGAGAGAGAGAGAGAGAGAGAGGGAGGAGGGAGAGAGGGAGAGAGGGAGAGAGGGAGAAACCAAATGGAAAATAATGGAGAAAATTACATCGTTTAAGTGTAACCCAAACAGATCCCTTCTCTGTACTGCGCTCAAACATGCTATTAAGCTCATTGAGAAACGGATCTAGTTGCAAACGGCCCTAGCAAAACAACAAGAAATAACATACAGTGAAATCTGGCAAGGTCTCAGTCATAGATGCAATCAATTATGATCAAAAGGAAATTCATTCAAGTGGAAGGGCAACATGCCAAAGAGTTGAGGAAAAGGCATATATAATGTGCGATAAGCTGGTACTTTTGATCCCAAAAGAGAATTATAACCATCTGCATAGTTGTCAATGCATTAAGTCGAGGAGAGAAATTAGCCGGGAGTATAAGCGCTCAAAGGATAAGGTGCCCAACTAGGCATCCATAAGGCAGAAAGTCGTTAACTTTAAAAATTTTATACATGTAAATCATATAAACATAAAAAATTCCTTAATTTGTAACATTCTAACAATTAAAACAGCTTATTTTGTACATTTACAATATTTTAGTCTCAATCACAATAATAAAACATCACCACCAAAAAAAGGAAAAAACACGTCCATATTTTGTACATAAGCAACATTTTTATAATAATAATTAAAAATAAAAAACAGAAGCAGCTAAGCACATAAAAACCCAAAAAAATAAAAATAAAAGGCCAGCATATGTACGTAACTAAGGTCTAAAGGTACATATCTTGTACATAAACTTTAAAAAAAATGAATTATTAGTCTTTAATTATTAAAAACAAACAAAAGTATAATAAGAAGAAACAAAATAACTACTATTTTGCTATTACCACCACAACAACAAAAGTCATAATAGTAATTACGAATTACTATGTATAACCTGTCAGCAGCTGAGGGTATACTACTATGACCTTCATCCAAACAAAAAAAAGAAACAAAAGAAGACCGCAGCTGCTGAAGATCGACAGCTAAGTAGAGAAGCAAAGGTTCAGATCTAATTTACAGAGAAAAGAAGAGTCGGCAACAGTCGCTCTCTCTCTCTCTATATATATATATATATATATATATCTTTCTAATCTTTAGGGTTATTGACTCTCTTTCAATCGCGACTGGGATGGGGTTATGGACTTGTGGATAATTGGGTATGGGCTTTATAAAAAAAACATCTGCCAACCAAAGCTAAGTTGCACAGACTTGAAGACACGTCATCTAAGGAGTTGGAAAGGCGACAACTATGGAGGCAAAGCACTTGACTTTATTACTTGCAGCAAGGCGTGACCTCGCCTTGCCTTAATCACACAGACTCGACACCTTGATAATCATGCCCATTTGCTTCAAGTTCTTATGCTCCAGATGTTGAACGCACAAGAATTCAAATAAAATCAAAAAAACCACAAGCTCTCGTAAATTTATGTTTTCACATTTAGAAAACACATGTAAACATATCACACACATGTATCATATACATAGATGACCGTTAACCAATGCCATCAGGTATAGAAACCCATACTTTGGCATTGGTGGCCACTCACATACCATTGAACAATATGTGCGCATAAAAATCACCAAGCCCGAATTAGACCTTCTATAAATCCTAAAACATTAAACACCCCTCAATATGACCCAGGTCTAATTTTAAAAGGTTATACACCCTTCAATAGCTTTTATCTGTATTCATCAAGTCTATCCTATTAAAAGAATCTCCAACTCCAAATTGGTGTTAGCACCTGCTATGGTCTTACCTCCATCGCATAATTCACCTACTACTAGCTGTTCACATCACATTATCTTCCAAATATGGCCACAATAAAATCTTCTACCTTCCATAGGAAAAGTAAATAAAAAAAAACCACTCACCCCCAAAACCCAGAACCGATTCCCACTAACTAGAACTCAGATTGGCCCATTTTTATCATCTTCTGTGTGCAAATTGTGCTTCAGTTTTCCATATTCTTTTTCATATCATCAATACCCAATTTATACCACTCAATGGATATATGAAAAATTACAGTATCTACATTACCATCAATACCCAATTTATACCACTCAATGGACATATGCAAAAAATACAGTATCTACAAGGATTAACTACAGCAAAAGAACCATGAAACGTTATTATGTAAAACTGACAACCCCATTAAAAAACTAAATAAATCAGAACAATCAATTCAAATAAACAGATATGCGAACACATAGACAGCGAATAGGAGAGAATATTTACCATGGCGAAACCTTCGATTTAAAATCAACTGCAGAGGAAAACCCCAATCACACTCGATGACTAGCTTCACGATCGGAAGGAAAGACAAAAACTGATCGAGAGTGCAAGGCGTATTATTTAGTGGAGCACTATTTTCAAATTTGTTTTTGACAATCATATAAAAATATTAAAAATACATTTCCATTTATGTGATTTTTTTTTTTTAAAGTTTGCTGTTCGTTCTATTGGTGCATAAGATATGAAAGTTCAAAACACACTTAAAATCTTATTATTGTAAACGCAATTTATTTTAAATAGTGGTTATTTAACTCATAAGTATAATATTTAGAGGTTCTGAATATTATAAACGCTAAACACCAAACAAACCCTAACAAAAAAAATTGTTAGTCATTTATTTTGAGTTGTTCTAAGCAAGGTTCTCAGAATCAGACCGTATATCGAATTCAAAAAAGTATCGGGTAAATGGGTTACTGGTCCAATCAATCGAACCGTTATTGATCCAGTAACGTCATTAATATTTAAATATATATTATTATTAATTAATAAAAAAAATTAAAAACCTTACATAATAAAAATGAGTTGCAAACTTGCAATATTAATAAAAGTGGTTAATTGTAATATTAAAAAAATTGAAAGAAAAAATTAAAAAAATTAAAAATCGGGTTTATCGGTTGGACCGGTAGTCAACGAGCCAACCCGAGTTTTGACCAAAATCGGATCATTGGCCGTATCGGAAGACAGACCGGTTCCAATTTTTATCTGTCTGACCGTCGGTCCTATCCAAATTTTAAAACATTGGTTCTAAGCGTCTGGGAGGCGAGAGATATCTCGTACTACTATGTAACTGTGTGAATTATCCTCCAAAATAATAATAAAATATTTATTCATACACCCCAAAGGAGAAAGTGCAATTTTTATATATAACATCTTACAAAATGACGTTATTATTTGATAAATTACTTAATTATATACGGTGTTGCCTATATTATATATTATGACAAAAATATATCAATTCTTATTCAGAAGACATAAAATCACATAGTATATAAATCAATACATGCAAATATGCAATTGATTTGTCTTCTAAAAACAAAAGTCAGCATTACAACTAAGGCCGTAAAATGAACAAACAGTTCGGACTCGATTTCTACTCACTCGATTAAAAATTCAACTCAAGGTAAACTCGAAATATAAATGATTCAAATACGAGCAAATTTTAAAATTTCATAAATTACTCGAACCTCCTCAAATTGTAATTTTTTATTGATACTCGGATCATATTCGTTCGAAAAATTTAAACTGCTCAGACTCGATTCGAATGCTCGACTAGCCGACTAGGTAACTAAAGAGTCTCAATCAAATCTTATTTTATACTCAATAAATTTTGTGAACCAAATCTGAACAATTCAATACTCAACTCAACTCGGTTCATTTATACCCTTAATTACAACATTATCTAGTTACGGTTTAAATTTTTTACTCCATCCGTTTTCAAAGGGATAAATAAAGTACATTTTCTTTCATATTAAGAACGTATTTAAGTAGAGGAAAAAGAGTAAAAAAAATTCAAATTTATCCTTAGATATCTCATACGATTACATAAAGTGACAAGTACTTTTTATTTTTTAACAGTAATAGACCCTATTAAATGACATATTTACCCTTCACTTTATATATCTTAACTCATCTTTTTGTGGACAAAAAAAAATTGTCACTTTGCTCATCATTCTGAGGACGAAGGGAGTACATCATAGCCTCATATTTATTATTTTAATTATTATATTACAATAAACTAATAATTTATTATTGTCAGTGATATTCACTGAGAAAATACATATATTTAATATTCACAAATTTACAAGTAAAACTTTTTTGCTTAATAGAGAAAGTAATAATCATAGCGTCCCGAAATGGGTTTCCAATTGTCTCTTTTATTAATAATCTCATTTATACTTGAGTGAAATACAATTACTAAAGTTTATATGGTGAGACCTATAATATGTTTAGCACATAGGTATCATAGTAAATACCAAAATACTCAAAATGCATTTAAGGCTATTAAAATTGATTTAAAATACCATAACTGTCCCTTTATGAGAATTGTAAATACAAGAGAGGAAAAAAAGGAATTGATTTTATTGGACTAAATTCCTGAATTAATTCTATACTAATGAATCTTCTTCTTTTCCAAACTTAGTAGACCTTATTTAAGTATATTTTAGAGAGCAAATTAGTCTTTACACATATTTTATGCTCTTTCTATCCCCAAAAGGATAATTAAAATGTATACATTTTTGTCCCCAAAAAAATGAGATAAAGTAAAGGGTAAATATGTCATTTAATAAAATTTATTAGCATAAAAGACTTGTATAATTTTGCGGGGCTACTAATAACTTTTTTACTCTTTTTCTTCTTTTATTTTTGTGTAAATTGTAATCTGCTTATCCTTTTGGGGACATATAGAATATTTGATTTTTGTGTACAAAACAATTTGTACTTGCAAAAAGTCTAAAGAGACAGGAATATAGGACATGAATATTGGACAGGAGTATATTAGATTTTTAATTATTTATGTTTTGACCCCCAATGGGGTAAAAATACAAATAGATTAAAGTCCAATACACCTCCCGTCTAATATTCCTGTCTGTGTAGAAGAACTCTTTGTACTTGATATCATACTTTTGTTAGAATTTGAGCTAAAATTAAAGTGGGTTTTAATAATTATTTAAAGTGAATCCACATATTAATGTGTTCTACTCGATGAGCAAATTAAATTAAGTATTTGGAAGCTCAAATCAATGGAGTAATGAATGAGATATTAACTTTCAAATATCACCCTTAAAAATGATAAATAATAATAAATACATGTGGGAAACCAAGTCTCACATCGGTTAAAAACTAAATAATTAATAGGTTTATATACATTAAAGTTGCTCTTGAATTTGGGCCACAAGAGGCACCCCACTTTTGTGAAAGGGAGAGTACCTAGCCAAGGCTTGGTTCAATCCTGCGCTCGCCATCGATCGACTGGCCTGGTTCGCGGGTCTAGGTTATAATTTTTTGAACAAAATTTATTTAAATTTTTGATTAAAAATTTATTTTAGATAGTTCTATTATCAAAATTGTGTCATTCTGATAAACAGTATTTATTATCAAAACTACGTCGTTTTTTTCTAAACGGACGCGTCTTTTCTACTAAGACTAAACTATGTTGTTTTTGTTCTGATAAGACTAAAACTATGTCGTTTTATGGATCGAACGGACACGCCCTTTCTGTTAAGCCTTAAAACTACGTCGTTTTGGATAAATAGTACTTTTTCAAGGGGTTATGTTCCTTCTGAAGGGTCACTAATATCTCCTCTAAATAAATAGGAGGGGCAGCCACTTTACTCACTCAATTCACCAGCATTCAAGTCTTCATTTGTTCATCAATTTTCATAGTTATTTTGAGAGAGAGAGTTCTAAGCATTTCTTTAGTTCGTTGAGTATACTATTTGGAGTGCTACTATAGTATATGTTGTCATTATATCCTTGAAGACGAGTGCTATTAATTTTGAGTAGCGTACTGAGGGCATAATTGTTTTAAAGACATAATACCAAGTACAAACCTTGAGAAATTAAATTATGCAGATTCAAGATAAGTTGATATATCTATATAGTATCCATTATGATTTCATAACAACTTTTACTTTTAAGGACGGACGGAGTAGTTAATAACTAAATTGTAAGTTGAAACTAGGTGTGTAAACGAATCGAACCGATTCGAATTTTGTCGGACTCAAACACTGTTAGTTGAACTCGAACATGTTCGAGTAACATGATCGCACCAACACCATGTGCGAGTTCGATCGTTAACTGTTCGCGAACATGGTCGAGTTTGTTAATATGAACAGTTCACTAACGTTCACAAACACATTTTCGTTCGCAAACACTTTGACAAACCACGTCGACTGATTATATTTCTAACTTCCAAGTCGGTTAATAAATTTCACATGTAAAAAATCGAACCAATCGAACACATGTTATAAATCAAATTATTCAAACCAATCTCGAATCAAACTCGAACTTCTCGAACCGAATCGAACTGTTCGCGAACACAAACGAACCGAACCATATAGTTCGCGAACATGTTTAATAAAGCAATCAAACGTGAAACCATGTGCGGACACGACTCAATAATATATTAAATTTGAACTCGAACTCGAACTCAAATTCGAACGGTTCGATTCGTTTCCAAGACTACTTGAAACTAAAGAAAAGCATAGATTGAACTTAAGTAATATTAATGTGTTACAGTGAACTAGACTAGTGGAGTATATTGAAATTTGGATGTTATTAGAGAATGACTCGGGCCACCCATGGGCTGGACCATAAATCTCAAATTTCATTAAAGGACTTTTTGGTGAATGAGTCGAGCCTTCGAGCTTAATTCGACTCATTAGACCTGCTGAATATAATTAAGCATATTTTTTTCTGTCAAAATAATTAATACACTACTTTATAATTTTCATTATATATATGTATATTATTTTTTGATTCGATTCGTCCAAACACAACATCATCACTTTTCATAGCAGTGCTTGTCGTACCACATGTGTTTGTTCATCTATCGGCGTTTGTTGCATTTAAAAGTTCAAAATATAGTTGTGAATCTTATTCATTTACAAGTAATTTATTTAAGTCACAAATGTTGTATTTGGGGCCCAAATACAACGCTATAAAAATAGTGCAGTTCGCTTGATGATTAAATATTCAAACCCACAAAATGATACCACTGCAAGCATTCTAAATATCGGTTACTGAACATACCCCGTGTTAATTTGATGACTGATCGGGTATAATCCACCGACCCCTACATGTACAGAAGGCTTGGGCCGAGGGGAGCTTACCGGGCCCAATGGGACGAAGCCCAGATTGGGATAGCAGGGTTCGGGATCGGGTATCTGAGCTCTTTGGGCCAGAACCCAGACCCAGCTGGTATCATCAGGATCGGGCATCTTAGTCCACGAGACCGGGGCCCAGACCAACATAATGATGAACGGGATCGGATTACCGATCCCTTCGGGCCGGAGTCTAGACCGAATAGGTAATGATCGGGATCGGACTACCAAGCCCTTCGGGATGGGGTTCAGACCACTTTGAAAGGTCCATACCGAAGGATATTTCTCGGATGGAGCCCGGAGCAATAAGGAGTCTAAAGGATTAAGGGTCTTAACCCTAATCCTATCTCCATACTAATTCTCATAAGGCAAATGGTTGGATGACCACCAACTTGTACTTTTAAGAGAGATTGAGTTGGACCCAAACAATGGTAACTGCCATGTTTAGGAGTCCTAACTTGACTGGGACATGGACTCTAGAGGTGGTGAGAATGCCTATAAATACAAGGCTTAACCTAATGGTAACAGGTAATTATTATTATTATTCACTTGAGCACTATACATTACTGCCTCCATTGTTAACCTTGTGACCAGCCTGTACTTATTCTCACACCGGAGCTATCACCCGGCGGCCCCAGCCGTCAAGCTTTGTTGGTGACGTGTTATTGTGCAGGTTTGAGCGCGTGGATTTGGTGATTGGACGCGCCGGCAAAACTTGGCGTTAACATTGGTGCTAGAAGGAGGGGTTTAGTGCTCTAGTGAATCACGTTTGTACTTTTCCGGTAGAAAGGACATGGCCAGTAAGGACGGTGGAGCCTCAAACCAGGAAAAGGCCAAAACCCACCCGACGACCCTAGTTAGGGCATCGGTCAAAGATAGATTGGGACCCAGCAACCAGGAAGGCAATTCGGTGCAGGTCCAGTCGGCACGAAGACAGCTGTTCGTCCCCAGTCAACGTACTCCGATCCCTCAGCACACCCGTGTGGGAGACAACCAGTCTCAGGCCTATGAACGACGGGAGGAGGATCGGGTGGAGAACAGCAAGGACCAGCGTCAGTTTATTCTGTTGACCAGAATACAACAGAACAAAGACGCCATGCTGGCCTTGCGTCTCCAGCAAGAAGAATTGGAGTTGCAGATGGCTAAGGTGGCTGGAGAACAGGAGGCTTCTTCGAAGAAGCACAGACATCGAAGCCGATCTAGATCTCCACGACAACGTGAGATAGGAAGGAACAGAAGCCGATACAGAAGCCATTCTCGGGAAAGGAGGAGCCAAAGAAGGAGTCGTTCCCCCGAAAGAAGATCTGAACGCCTGGGCCGATCGGGACAGAGGGCGAAAATCGGATTTCCCGAATATGAGGAGGACAGGCGCAGACCTTCCTCCCGTAAGGAAGATACCGACCACCTTGCTCGAAGAGTCGCGGAGTTGGAGAAGCTTCTGGCCGTGAAAAATCAAGTGGGAACACCCTCGAGCTGCCACAGTTCGCCCTTCTCGCCCGAGATTAATCAAGTCACTGCTGACCCAAAGAAGAAAATGCCCCTGATGGAGACATACGACGGAATGGGAGACCCGTATGACCATTCGGATGGATATGATAGGTTGATGACATATTATGGGCATTCGGACGCAGCAAAATGTCATATGTTTGCAACCACCTTGAAGAAGAGTGCCAGAGAGTGGATGGGAACTTTGGCACCTGGAACGGTTAGTTCTTGGAACGACCTTCGGGAAAAATTCCACGCTAGGTTCGGAAGCAACAGGAGAAGGGGAAAGATCACAGCTTCCCTCATGCAAGTGAAACAACGTTCGGACGAGACTCTTGGCACCTACGTCAAAAGGTTTCGGGAAGCTGTGGGATCGGTGGCAGAATTGAATTCACCACAGGCTTTGGGATTCTTCACAACGGGTTTGGATATGGGGAGGTCAAAGAAGTTGATGAAAGACCTGGTGATCAACCCACCCTCGGACTTGACTGAAGCCTTTCATCGGGCCGAAGGGTTCATTGCCATTGAAGAGGCAATGGGAAATTTCAAGCCACCTTCACACGACAAGTCTAGGGACAGAGACAAGCCGAACAACCAGCGATCGGACAACAGTCAGGGGAGATCGGATAATCAAGGGAAAAGAAACTATAACAGTGAGGGATCGGGCAATGGTCGTCCACCCTTCCCGGGCAGAAGCATCAACAGGGTATTCACTCCCCTCAACACCGACCGTGCAAGAATATTGGAAGATATCAAGGACAAACCCTTCTATGAGCCCTGCAGGACGAGGCCGAAACCGGGGAAGCGCAGCAAAAATAGGTACTGCAATTACCATCAGAACGTGGGCCATACGACAGAGGAATGCCTTGATCTGGGGGATCTCATCGAGAAAAACATTCAGAATGGGACGTTGGTTCAGTATGTGGCCGGCCGGGAAAATGCCAGGACTCAACCAATAGAAGAAGACAGGACTCAGGCCCGAGAAACCCAGCCAAATCAGAACCAGCCCGCTCGGGGGGTGATTGATGTTATATCCGGGGGTTCCGTAGGGCGCGTGATAGGACAAAAAAGAAGTGAACATCTAGACGCTGTCTTATCGGTTGCAGGGTCCTCAGTAAAAAAGGAAAGGGTTTTCCCGGGGGACAGTTATTTCCTTCTCAGATGAAGACTACCCTTCGAATACCATAGAGTTGCATGATGGGGCATTGGTGATAACGGCTCAGGTCGGACCAGTGGACATGAGAAGGATGATGGTGGACAACGGATCATCGGTCGATATACTGTATACACATGCTTATCAGAGGATGGACCTAGGCGAAAAGAAGATGGAACTGGGAGGGGAAGGGCCATTGTACCGATTCAGTGGCGACCCGGTGCATGTGTCGGGCACCATCGAATTGCTGGTTAAGTTTGGCACAGCTCCCCAACAACTGGAGATTATGGTCAGATTCTTCGTTGTTCAGGTAGATTCGGCTTACAACGCCATATTGGGAAGACCGACCCTGGCAGCCTTACATGCGGTCACCTCCATACCTCATTTCAAGATCAAGTTCCCCACACCGAACGGAATCGGAGAGGTAAAAGGCGACCTAGATATCGCTCGTAGGTGTTATCGGAATACTTTGATCTCTTCAGGAACCGGGATAAGCAAGCAGAAGCAGACGATGGCTATTGAGATAGAACCCTTTACAGAAGGTAGTACAAAGCCACTTGCATTACCAGCCGAAGAAACAGAGGATATACAACTGATCTTGGGGAACGAGAAAAAAATGATAAAGATCGGTTCAGGATTGACATAACCCTTCCGGACCGGGTTGATCGATCTGCTTCGGGCGTACGCGGATATTTTTGCATGGATACCCAGTGATATGCCCGGGGTGGACAAATCAGTAGCACTACACCGACTGGAAGTAGATCCCAATAAGAGACCGGTCATACAGAAGAGAAGAATTTTCGCCCCGGAGAGGCAGAAAATTATCGATGAAGAGGTCGCTAAATTACTAGAGGCAGGGTTTATCTTCGAAATTGATTATCCGGAGTGGCTGGCAAACGTGGTGCTGGTTCAGAAACAGAATGGGAAATAGAGAATCTGCATTGATTACACAGACCTGAACAAGGCGTGCCCGAAAGATTTCTACCCCTTGCCCAACATTGATCAATTGATTGACGCCACCTCAGGGTACGGCATGCTGAGTTTCATGGATGCTTTTTCGGGATATCATCAAATCTCAATGGCTAAGGAGGACATCCCAAAGACAAGCTTCATCACACATCGGGCCATTTATGCATATCGAAAGATGACCTTTGGACTGCTGAACGTAGGGGCCACTTATCAGCGAATGATGAACTATGTGTTTACAAAGCAGCTAGGCCGAAGCATGGAGGTCTACGTAGACGATATGATTGTAAAAAGCGTGTCAGTTCGAGATCATCTGGTGGACCTGGAAAACTGCTTTGAAACGGTTCGGAAATACAAGCTTCGTCTGAACCCAACAAAGTGTACCTTCGGATTAGGATCAGGGAAGTTCCTGGGTTATCTAGTTAGCAAAAGGGGTATCGAGGCAAACCCGGAGAAGATCCAAGCGATACTGGATATGAAATCCCCGAAGTCTTACAAAGATGTGCAGAGGCTGACAGGTCGGATAGCGGCTCTTAGAAGGTTCGTATCAAAATCAGCCGAAAGGTGTTTGCCATTCTTCGACACTTTAAAGGGGCCAAAAAATGAGAAGAGTTTCCAGTGGACCTCCGAGTGCGAAGACGCCTTCCAGGGGATCAAGCAATACTTGTCCTCGGCACCTTTGCTGATGAAACCGATCCCCTCGGAGCCACTATATCTATACCTAGCCGCAAGCACGATGGCGGTGGAGGCGGCACTGGTACGAGAAAGAGCAGGAAAGCAGTTCCCGGTCTACTATGTCAGCCACGTCCTTCGAGATGCAGAAACCAGATACCCTAACCTGGAGAAGTTCGCCTACACTCTGATCATCGCAAGTCGGAAGCTTCGGCACTATTTCCAGGGTCGGCTAATAATAGTCTACACAGATCAACCTTTGAAAAAAGTACTGCACAGGCCTGAAGTCTCGGGGAGGATAGCGGCATGGGCAATGGAACTAACTCAATTCGCCTTAGAATACCATCCACGGACGGCAATTAAGGGGCAGGCCTTGGCGGATTTTGTGGTGGAGTGTTCTTTCAGCGAACCAGATGTGGCTTCGGTCACCAAAGCTCGATCACTACAAACTGCCTTGACCCTCTACGTGGACGGGTCATCTACCTCGGACATCAGCGGAGCGGGGGTCATTTTGACTAGTCCTGAAGGGTTCCGGGTCCAACAGGCCATTAGGTTTCGATTCAAGGCCACCAACAACGAGGCCGAGTACGAAGCCATTTTGGCTGGACTTAGATTAGCCCAATGCCTGGAGGTGAGAAAGATAGTGGTGTACAGTGATTCCCAGCTGGTGGTTAAGCAGATATCGGGAGAGTATGAGACCCGAGGGGCCCGAATGGCAAAATACTTGGCGGAGGTAAAGAACGAACTCTCATACTTCGAGTCGTACAGCTGTCTAGGGATATATCGGACAGACAATACAGTAGCAGATTCCTTAGCCAAACTAGCCACAACCGAAGCAAGTTCATTCACCGGATCAGTATACTTGGAAATATTAGACAAACCTAGTATTCAAAGGACAGACGTACTGACCCTGGATCGGCTCGACTGTTGGCTTACACCTTACATTACTTACCTGGCCGAGGGGATTCTGCCTTCGGATCGTTTGTACGCTAGAAAAATCAAACACAGGAGTTCTAACTTCGTTCTTATTGATGGGGATCTGTACCGTAGGGCATTCACCTCTCCTTTACTGAAGTGTCTGACGCCTTCGGAGGCCGAGTATACACTGAGGGAAGTACATGAAGGAATCTGTGGGGATCACATGGGAGCCAAGTCATTGGCTTACAAAATTATGAGGCAGGGATACTATTGGCCGACCATCTTCCAAGAAGCAAAGGACTACGTCAGAAAATGTCCAAAGTGTCAGTTATATAGCTCCATCCCACATAGACCTCCCGAAGAGTTGTGTTCCGTCTTATCCCCAATTCCATTTGCTATGTGGGGGATTGATATCTTGGGACCATTACCGAAGGCCAAAGGGCAGGTCACTTTTGTAATCGTCGCAATCGACTACATGACAAAGTGGGTGGAAGCCAAACCATTACATAAGATTATTGAGCAAGAATGCCTCAAGTTCTTTAAGGAGTATGTTGTTTACCGGTTCGGCATTCCGATGGTCTTGGTCTCGGATAATGGCAGACAATTTGTGGGGTCTAAATTCGAAATTTTCCTAAAAGAGTTAGGAGTCCAACACAGAAAGACTTCCGTGGCCCACCCCCAATCCAATGGACAGGTAGAGGTCACCAACAGGATCCTGCTCACAGGAATTAAAAGAAGATTGGATGAACTAAAGGGACGATGGCCCGAAGAGTTGCTCAGTGTCCTTTGGGCGTATCGGACTACCCCGAAGACCACTACAGGGGACTCACCGTTCAGACTAGTCTATGGAACCGATGCACTGATACCCGTTGAGATCAGATCACCAACACTTCGAATCAGTCAGTACCAAGAATTATACAATGATGATGGTTTACGCTTGAATTTGGATCTATTGGATGAGGTTCGAGATTCAGCATCGATAAGACTAGCTATATATCAGAAGAAAACGGCCCGACATTACAATCAGAATGTGAAGCGAAGGAGGTTTGAGGTCGGGGACCTTGTTCTTCGGGAAGCAGAGGCATCAACCCCCCAGAACACGGGCACGTTAATGCCTAACTGGGAAGGACCTTATGAAGTAACTGAAGTTCCGAAGCCGGGAACTTATCGGCTTCGGACGTTAGATGGTACAGAGGTAAAAAATACATGGCATGCTGGAAGACTTAGAAAATATTATCAGTAAGAGTCATGTAATTTACTTTCGCTTATGTAAGCTGCTTTACACATTAATAAAATAAAGTAGATTTCTCTTCGAAAAATTTCTTGATCTTCATTCAAATTCTAAAAGTCTACAAAACCCCTCGGACTGGCGATAAACAGATTCGATCAGAACAGTTACAAAACAACTTGAACTGATCGAACAAAGTTACACGCAGATCCGATCGGGCAAAGTTACAAAAGAAATAAAGACAAAAATTACATGTGAAATCCTAAACTATGGATCCGGAGCCTCGCCTGTTGGGTTTGTACGAAATCGTGACGCAATCAAATTGCAAAAATTAGCGGAAGCATGGTATATCAGAGTTTAAAAATTTCTACAAAACCATTACCCGGATCATCCTTTATGCAAATTATTAATTTAAAACGATAAATAAGAAGTTATGGAATCATACCCTTGTAGAACGAAGCTTCCACAGGTACTAGTTCAACTCCTTGTTCTTCGTGATCTCCTTGAATTTTCGGGTTAGATTCCTTTCTTTGATCAACGTTAGCCACCCAAGTGTTTGGCCTCTAGAGGTGATCCACCAAGGAAGATGAATTATCAAGAAGGAGGGTGTTTGGTTAAACATTAGTTTTCTATCTTCTATAGAAAAGGAGTACTCTCCAACAATTGGAATTGCATCATCTAATATCTATTATAAGACTTCTCTTATATAGACATTGGTCAACCTTTCTAATCCTATTAGACATGGGATTTCTTTTAATTAATTAAACTCCTTTAATTAATTTAGGCTTCCCACCACATGGGAATAATTAATTAAATTCATTTAATTAATTTTTCTCCTAATCTTATTAGGAATAAATGAGAGTACTAAATATTAAATTAATTACTAAACTCCTTTAGAAATTAAAATAATAATAATTGTAATAATATTAATAAGACTCCTCTTATTAATTTATATTTAATATTTCCAAAATATTAAATAATAAACATTAAGCTATTTAATTTATTCTATCACCATAGATTAAATTAATTATACTTAATGCATTATTACGATTATGCCATTACCTTCTTAAATAATTATTCTTCCTTTTATGGTGTGACCCTTTAGGTTCTCCATATTAAACCGGTTGTGAATAAATCAATTAAAACAATTTTAATCTTATTTAAATAAATAAATTAAACTAATAATTTATTTAAATAAATAATATTTATTCTACAATAGGGATAAGCCTCCCTAGCGATCAACGACTTTCCAGATAATATAGATTTCAACATTAATCAAAAAGAACCTGTGAGTAAATAGTTACCGTACAATTCAATCCTTCCACCATACAATGTCCCAATTAAATATAAGACATGGATTTACTGTCAAGTCTTATTTTATTTAATTATATGTATTTCGATTAGAAAATGCACAACTCCAAATAATGCAAATTAGAAACTCCTTTCTAATTTCATTTCACCTTGGCCAAGGATTCCTGGGTTGTCATTTAACGAATCACATAGGACATATCTCCTCTTTTACTAGAGGTGGTAGATTCTTTATTGATCATTCATTATCTCCATATGTAACTCATTATACCCAAGCATACCCTATATATGCCTTAAAAGGTCTTAAGGAATAAGTCAAAGTATAATTTGTTACATACAAGATACTATGATGATCTCAAGTCCAAGGATTACTTGTACTACTATCACATTAGGAAGCGAGTAAATCTCCATTAGGTATTCCATAGCGAATCACATTCAGTGAACTTATTCTCCAATAAGCACCTACATACTTGCTTTAGTGTCTCCACACAAATGATCATGAGATCAATCATCCTCATCCAATGAGCAAGCAACATATGTACCAATCTATCCGGATTTACTAATCCCCTTTTTAGTAATCCCACGATTGGGAACTATTTTAGTTTTAAAACTTTCTAAGAATTTAGATCTCATTAGCATGATCATCATCATGATTCTAAAAGCATTGCTTAAAACTATGGGTTATTTACATATTATAAAAACAGCAACATGTAGATAATTAAATGCCTTTAATAAATGAATATTTTATTAATAAATAAATAAGATTGTTTACAAAGTACGTGCTTTATCATCATACATGATTGGCTTGTATGCACACTACTATCATCGCCATCAGCATCCTCTCCGGAATCAGACTCTCCTTCGGAAGAATCGAGAACAGCAGCATCCAAACCAGCGGTATCCATCTTACCCCGAGCACTCTTCCGATGAGCGTCATAGCCTTCAGCAAACTGGGCCATGACCATTTCATGGAGTTCAGGAGACTATCGGTATTGTTGAACAGCTCGCTGTATGGCTTCGGCACGATCTGACTCCAGAGACGAATTCTCCCTCATCAACACCATCTGTTGGGCGTGCATTTCGGAAATTTGACTCTGGAGGATCAGAAGGGCATTCTGCTGATCCAGGTCCTTCTCTTTTAGAAGGGTCCTCTCCTCGAGGAGCTGTTTATTATAACTACCAAGGGCAACGAACTCCTCCTGCAGATTATGATATAGCCTCTGCTGTTCGTTGGCTTGACGTTCGGCTAACTCAACTTATTTCGGGTAGCGGCATGACTTTCCTTCTCCTTAACCAAATTAGCCGATAAACCCCGAATACCGGCCTCGAGTAGCTCCACATCGGCCCGAAGCTGAATCTCCTTCCGGGTAGCCTTAACGACCGGGGGGATAGCTCGGGCCAGAATAGCGTTAGCCTACATCGGAGAAAAAGAAACAGGTCAGTAATGGATAGGCAGATATTCAAAGAACACAGAGTCCAAAGCCTTCGAATTTACCTGACACTGGGCCTTAATGTAAGAGACCAAGAGGCCCTCGGAAGAATGCCCCTTGAACCGAGCATCATCCCCGGGAAGTTTGAAATGATCCAAGGCATCAAAGGGGAATGCTTCAGAGGGGCTCTTAGGCCAAAAGCTTGTTGGAAGAGAACCCCCAGACGAGCCGGACGCAGAGGATGGACCGGCCTTAGGAGTGGGATCGACCTCAGCATCAGGTGTAGGAACCGGGATGACCTGGGGATCGGGCCTATCCACCAACTTCGGCTTCAATCGCTTGGGGCGAGGTTCGACAGCTTCGTCTTCAGTCTCCTCGGGATCCACAAGGACTTCCACTTCACGAGTTGGTGGAGGAGCCGACTCTAACACCTTCCGCTTCTGAGAAGATGGCTTGGGGGGGGCCTTCGTCAGAACCCTCTTCTTTCCCTTTTTCAGCAAAGCCACCTTCTCAGCCTGAGACATCTGCGTGACATCCTTCGGGGGAGCGGGAGAGGAATCCACGGAGAGCTCAGAGATTGGCATTGTCTCCCCTTCGGCGACACCGTCCCCAAGCGGTAGGTGGATCGGGCCGGAATGAACGGGGAGAGGGGAGATAGACTCATCGATGCCCTTCGGCTTGAAGATGGTCACTACAAAAGGAAATTATACGTCAGAAATTAGGACAAAACAAGACAGAAGAGAAGAAAAAGACAAGAGTGATCGAAAGTGAAAGCTTACATCTATGCTTGTACAACCAGACCTCATTGGCCAGAGTGTCCAGACTCCACATAGTATTTTTCACCTTCTGGTAGAAGGTTCGGAATTCATCTCTTCGGGCAGTCGGAAAGGTCATTACTTTCACAATGGTGTCATCGGGAGACGACCAGTTCGGAAGTAACTGCAGATCGGTCCCCTTGACGAACATCCACTGGTTGTGCCACCCCTTGTTGCTAGAGGGGGTTTTTGCGAACGTAGCTCGGCCGAAAATCCGGTTCAACTGACGAAAGCCAGGCTCCTTGGACTTGCAGACCGAAAATAGTACGAAGAAAAAATCGAGACTGGGGGGAACCCCTAGTTCTTGACAGATGGCGATGAAGCTTACTAAGTGGATATACGAGTTCGGCACAAGCTGTGCGAACCCGATCCCCACAAAGCAGAGAAACGACGCAATAAACTCATGAAGTGGGAAGCGGACCCCATACTTCAGAGCGTATGTCGGAACGGCCACCCACTTGCCTTCGGGGCGCCAGAACATCCTCTCATCGGGTCTTGGCACCCGAAGCTTGTATTCTCGGGGAAGGTTGAAAAGTTCCCGAGCGTCAGAAAGTTGGGTGGGGGTGATGGTGGATTTGGTGTTGATATGGGAGAAGTCCGTCTCAGAACGGTAGACGGACCGGATCCGCGCCTCGGTTCCATCAATAGAGTCTTCGGTGGGAGCTTCCGGTAAGTCGACCGGCACCAAATCGGTGCTGGCGATGGTGACAGTGGCGGCCATTTCGGCGGAATCAGGGGTGACCTCAATAGGAGGGGTCGAGTCGGGGATGGAAGCAGCTGGAAGAATGCCGGAATCAGCCATTAGAACAAAAACTCGGCGAAAGAGAGGTGATTTGGGTGGTAAAAGGACTGATCGGAGTAAAAGAAGCCTCTTGCCGGAAATCGTGCTCGCCGGAAAATACTTTGAAAGGGGCTTAGAAAAAAGGGAGTTCGTAAAGAATGGTTGTCGTGGGGTGAGGAGGTATTTATACGGATGCTGCACGAATATCAACTGGTGGCTAATAATGACGTTGGGCCGTTCATTTCTTGTGTATCGTGTACCGCATTAATTAGGTCGGTTGGATTACCTAGGCATCTCTTTAAATCTCTCATTAAATATCCCATTAAAGGCTTGTTATAATGAGAGACTGGGGGGCAATGATCGGGTATAATCCACCGACCCCTACATGTACAGAAGGTTTGGGCCGAGGGGAGCTTACCGGGCCCAATGGGACGAAGCCCAGATTAGGATAGCAGGGTTCGGGATCGGGTATCTGAGCTCTTTGGGCCAGAACCCAGACCCAGCTGGTATCATCAGGATCGGGCATCTTAGTCCACGAGACCGGGGCCCAGACCAACATAATGATGAACGAGATCGGATTACCGATCCCTTCGGGCCGGAGTCTAGACCGAATAGGTAATGATCGGGATCGGACTACCAAGCCCTTCGGGATGGGGTTCAGACCACTTTGAAAGGTCCATACCGAAGGATATTTCTCGGATGGAGCTCGGAGCAATAAGGAGTCTAAAGGATTAAGGGTCTTAACCCTAATCCTATCTCCATACTAATTCTCATAAGGCAAATGGTTGGATGACCACCAACTTGTACTTTTAAGAGAGATTGAGTTGGACCCAAACAATGGTAACTGCCATGTTTAGGAGTCCTAACTTGACTGGGACATGGACTCTAGAGGTGGTGAGAATGCCTATAAATACAAGGCTTAACCTAATGGTAACAGGTAATTATTATTATTATTCACTTGAGCACTATACATTACTGCCTCCATTGTTAACCTTGTGACCAGCCTGTACTTATTCTCACACCGGAGCTATCACCCGGCGGCCCCAGCCGTCAAGCTTCGTTGGTGACGTGTTATTGTGCAGGTTTGAGCGCGTGAATTTGGTGATTGGACGCGCCGGCAAAACTTGGCGTTAACAATGACAAAGCGAGTATGGAAAAAAAATATGGACTAAGGGGCTATTTGTTTAGGATTGAATACATCTGAATGGCTGAATGACTGAATCGGTCAGTCATTAAGTGTGTTTGTTTTGGAAAAAAATCGTCTATAGCTAAATCGGTCAGATGATTGAGCTGAATGACTAAGTTAGATTTTTTTGACTGAATAACTGAATGAGCAGCTGAATAAAGTAAAAAAAATTTAAAATTTTTTTTAAAAAAATTATCCATTATATTAAGTAATATTAAATAAATTTACAACAACTTTGAATTTTTTCAGAGGGATAAAATAATAAAATTATATCATTCAAATATTTCAAACATATTAATTATCAAACAAATTTTTTTATTCAAATTCATTCAATTTTTATCAAACAAACCTTAAGTTTTATGTCATGCCCCATGTAGCTAAAATTTTAGACTTATGGGCCAATAATTTATTAATCGCCTTTTATAATAGAAGTCCCTTAATTCGGCCCATTTGTATGAGCCCTCACTTTCTCTGTCTCGCGTTATAGAGCACGCAGAGCAGAGTTCCCACGTCAGCAATGGAATCGAATTTCGAAATTGAGAGCGTAGCCAACTTCATACGCAGCCAAAACTTCAGCAGAGTTGCTTTGCAGGTAAACTTCTTCAACTTTCTTTTCCAATCGATATAGGTCCTTTACATAAACCCTACTCAAACCCTAGAATTGCATGACAACAAATAAAAAAATACTCTTACTTTTTTATATCCATTTTGTATATTCTCTGTAAAATAGGAAAGCAAATGAAGATTAATGAGAAAATTGCTGTGGTTTATGTTTTTTTTAATTGCTGCAAATTCCTGTTCAACTGAAGTAATTTAAAAAAAAATAGGAAACTGATGATTGAGAAATTGCCGTAGTTTATGTTGGTTTTTTTGTTGAATAATGTTACAGACACAAACTATTCTACAAATATTTTACAAACTGCTGATGTGGCATATTCCACCTCAGTTTTTTATGTGGAGCCGAAGACTATATTGAACTAATTTGTTGATCAATATGATGAGGTGGAGTATGCCACATTAGCAGTATGTAAAATGTTTGTAGAATAGTTTGTGTGTGTAGCATTAATCTTTTTTGTTACCGAACAAATTGAGTCGACATAAGTAGTATTGAGCTCTAAGAATTATTATGGAATCAAACCGATTGCTCTTTCTGAAGCTCAAGTAAATTGTGTTGGTGGTTCACAAGGCTAAAAATTTAATCTTTTGTTACTTAAAGTACTTAAAGAAATGCTGATATCAAATAGACCTTACCTTACTTTGCCCCCCTATAATTTACGGAAAAGCAGGAGAATAAAAATTGGATGTTTAATTATTAGATAACAGAGCTAAGTATAAGAAAATGTTATGGGTAGCAAAGTGCTACTCTTTTAAGCACATCATACAATCTAATGATGAATCACTTGCTATTTAATTACAATATCCAACTCTGAACTATATCCCTGTTCAAAGAGAAATGAAATTGGATAGTCTGTCAAATTTATTTTTATGTATATATATAAATAAAAGATGTAAGCTTAATTTACACCAAGTTGATAAGAGTAATTTTGTATTGGACTTGTACAAAAAAAAACTGTGGTTCTATATTAGGCTTCCAAGTTTTATTTCTCTTCTAATATAGGAAATATAGTAATGCATCTTTTATTTATTTTCCTTGACATCCAACATATTAAGAAATTTTCCTTTATGATTATGTAAATTTTGATAATATTATTACAAATTTTGTTGGTTTTAATTTTTAGTTCCCAGACGAGTTATTGAAGGATTCAACGAGAGTGGTTAGAGCATTGCGAGAAAAGATTCAGTCTCTAGCAAGATCATGCAGTGAAGGCAATGGAGATGTTAAGGATATTGGGTTATATGTAATGGCGGATACAACATATGGTAGTTGTTGTGTTGATGAGGTCGGTGCATCTCACATTAATGCTGATTGTGTCATTCATTATGGACATACGTGTCTGAGTCCGTGAGTACATTTGGGCACTCTTTAATTATTATTCTCCAGGTTCTTTTTTCTGTGCATACTGTTCTATCTTTATTTGGTAGATATTCATGTTGACGTTGTACTTGATTTTGTCCTTTTTTATTTGGGTAGTACAGGACGTCGAATCTTCCTGCATTCTTTGTTTTTGGAAAAGCTTCAGTTAGTACATCTAATTGTGCTGAAAATTTATGTACTCTTGCGCTGACCAGTAGCAAGCCTATTTTGGTAAGATAAGTTACTTTGCCTTTTTTTCTTGTCTCCAAAATGAGTTTCCTTTTTCAAATTGCGTGTAAATTCTCTCTCTCTCTAGTTGCTTAGAATTCTGATATAGTGCTCGACCAATTGAAAGCCTATTTGGGTGTGATAGGAGCATAGTACTTTACGTATCTAGCTTACAACCCCAATACTACTTCAAATGTTCACCGAGGTGGCTTTCTAACGTATCCTTTTCTTATTCACTAATTCACTTTTATATGCAGGTCCTCTTCGGTCTGGAATATGCTTATGCAATGCAAGATATCAAAGAAACAGTAATAGTTGAATCATCAAAGTTATGTGGATCGACATCCAGATTACAACTCCATTATGCTGATGTTATTTGTTCAGTTATGAATCCATCAGAGAATTCAAAAACTTCCAATGAGCATCGGGATCCGGTTAGCAGCACAACATATAATGAAGGTAGTGGCAGGGCTGATGCTATGAGTTATAAGATTGGAGGCCTAAATTGGACTATACCCGAGGGTTTCAAAATAGAGGATTACACACTCTTTTGGATTGGATGTGATAACTCTGCTTTTGCAAATGTTGTACTGACATTCAATGGTTGTGAAATAGGTACAGATTTTAATTTTCTTAAACTTCACTTTCAAAGCTTTTGGATAATATAATGAAAAAGAAAGAAAGGGTACTTCTACAACTAAAATATATGACAACCTTGCATTTTATTTAAGCTTTCTGCTCTTCTCCAACTTGACTTGGTGACAGCCTTACTTTTGGAAATTATAGTTTACTTATTTAAATATGTGGGAGCAACATGTATACTCCGTACTTATCTTATAGTTTATCGGTTAGAGTGATTGGTATGTTTATTTTTTTGTCTCTGTCCACATAATTGAGTTCTAGATTATATAATTTGAAGCATCACTTCGTTTTGATGCTTTGACATCTTTGCCACTTGCCGGCCAGTTCCTGTTTGTAGTGTTTATACTAGTTTGATTTATTTGATTTCTGTGGGCCTTAGTGGCAATCTATGTATTGTCTTTCCTTATCTAAACTTTATCTTATAGCTCTTTGGTCATTAGTTTTTTTTTCTAAGCATGTAGTCCATGTTAATAAACATAATAGCTTCAGTGGCAAACTTTGATGATGCCATACTGGTTCAATTATTCTGAGGACTCAGAAGTTTCTTTTATCTGAATTGGTAACTGAGAAAAATCGCATGTTTGAAAAACTACTGGAGATGTTTGTCAGTTGTCACATCATTCTTTTGAATTTCTTAATGCAACAGAACTATTGTAGAGGGGAAAAAAATAAAACATGCATGATGAATTCCTTCGTCTGACTTTATTTGTCAAAAAAAATCATCTTTATATTAATTTTGCTGGCTTTTGTCTCAGTCAGATATGATGCTACAGAAAATCGCTTGATAACTGACCTTTCTCAACAGAGAAGAATTCTTAAGCGTAGGTACTATTTGCTATTATAATCTTCTTTTTCCCTTTGATTTGTTGCCTCTTCTATCTTCTTATGACTCAACTCCTTTGTGTATATCCACTCGCCACTTCGGTAGCTGTATTATGTGATTTACATGGTGAATAATGATATGCAGATATTACCTAGTTGAGAAAGCAAAGGATGCTAACATTGTTGGAATACTGGTGGGAACTCTTGGCGTTGGTACGTTTACGTCTGAGAGTTTTTATTATTTGTTTGCTGCATTCTTCATGTAGGATTTCTCTTTAAAAATTCATTTCTGGAGATGAATAGCCCGTGATGTGCTAATGTAATATGCATTATTGTTCTAGTCTATTACTGTCTATAGAGTGGATGAAGAAAAGATTTCTTGTTTCTTTTAGACTTTTTGATGATTTTTGTTTTCCCTACTTAAACCATGTCTAAGTTACTCTTAGCTTAGGTTGTATTTAACGTAACGGTGCACAAATTAATAAGATCTACTCATTTTACATTGGATTATTCTAGTTATAATGATAAGTTTTTACATAATTGTTCTGATAAAAATAGAAATTTTAATTTTCTGGAAATTATTATATAATATCTAGTAATAATTTGGGTTCATCCAGCATATTAGTCTGATGATTAGGGCTGTAAATAGTAACCGAAAAATTCGTATTCGTCCGTATCCGTGTTCGAAAAAAGCGAATATTATTCGTATTCGAAAAAAACGGATATATCCGTATTCGGCTTAAAGGTATCCGCAAATAAACGGATACGAATACGGATATAGGCGTATTCGTGGTCGTTTAACAGCTGACCGTAAATATATCTGGCGGATAGCGAATATCCGGATTCGGATCCGTATCCGAAATTCGTATCCAAATAACTTATATATTATATAATAAGCAAAATAATTTTTTTAAAGTGACATTCTTTATATAATAATTAGTTTTCACCATCATACGAAAATTATTTTAAAAATATATCATTTCATTTCTAAAAAGCAGGAAATAACACTTTTATTTTAATATTAATAAATTGATTTAAATATAGTTAATAGGTTTTTACTATTATAAAATTAAAATATTTAAAATGTATCATTTATCAAGAAAATTATATATTAGAAGAACAAAACTATAGTTATTAGCTTGTTATAAGTTTTTTACTATCAAAACTTACTTGCAATGTTGGGAGACGGAACAATGAACAATATAATTTTATTGTTAAAATGTGTTAAGTCTGAATTAATTTAGACGGGGGTTGAATAATTAATTCACGTTTATGAATTTTCGGATGGAGGGAGTATTTATCACTTTCATTTGTCCAATTATTTAAAAATTAGAAGTCCAAATATTTAAAGCAAGTCCAAAGAAAATTTTGGATGAAGTTGGATTAACTAGTTGTCAGTTGTTACATATACATTATAACTCGCACTTTCTATAAATATAATAAAATAAAATAAACTTTTTATAACTACGTAAATTGTAATCTATGTATTGAGGATAAATTATAAATAAAAGTTCTCATAAACATATTATTAAAATTTTAATCAAGTATTTGAGAAAAAATAATTAAATATTTAATGTAAATTTTTGAATCTAATTATAAATTATAAATATTCATACACATTACAATATTGGACATCTAAACATTAATAAACATTAATAAGTAGTATTGAAATTTAGGATTTCAAAAATGATGAAAACTTATTTGAATTGTAATTAAGAACATTGATTATTGTATTTAAATATTTATTAAAAATAAATAAATTAACATTCATTCATTAATAAATTATATTTTAAAACTCATTATTTTTTTATCCTAGTTATAGTTAGGACTATAAATGGTAACCGGAAAATCCGTATTTGTCCGCATCCGTATTCGAAAAAAGCGGATATTATTCGTATTCGAAAAAAAACGGATATTATCCGTATCCGGTTTAAAGGTATCCGCAAATAAACGGATACGGATACTACTGTATCCGAATCCGTATATATCCGTTTACACCCCTACTGATGATGCATCTTGTTAGACTACTAAATGTTTTTTTTTTAAAAACATTATGCAGCTGGTTATCTTCATATGATTCGTCAAATGAAAGAGTTGATCACAGGAGCTGGGAAGAAGGTCTACACTTTGGCCATGGGAAGACCAAATCCTGCAAAACTCGCTAATTTTCCCGAGGTAAACTTTGATAAGTGCACCTGAGAATAAACATTTTTCATGCAAAAGTGGAGTTTAAGTGACTTATTTTTCTCTTTCTCAGTGTGATGTTTTCATTTATGTCTCTTGTGCACAAACTGCTCTTCTGGATAGCAAAGAGTTCTTAGCTCCTGTTATTACCCCCTTTGAAGCAATGCTCGCATTCAGCAGGTACTGATCATCCTCTTTATAATTAAACTATAGCTATTATCTTGGTAATATATCGTGTAGTTTAAATTAATCCTGTATATCTATTGTCCATTATTATTTTGGTTTCTTGAATTGCTTTCAGTATTCCTGGCAGCGGGATTTTATTGGATATTTAGTTTTTCTGGCAACAGGCATGTTTGGAAATTAAAGAAATTGTTTCAATGAATGTTTATGTCCAACACATATAGACAGATCTAGTAATGTCAATATTGTTTGTAACTTGGACAATGAAAGTGGAGAATGGGTGAACTGCAATTAGGTGTGCAAGTTCTATGGCCAGGTTTTTACTTTTGAGGGAAAGCCCCATTAAAATTGGTAATCCTAGGTTGGTCAGAAGACTCAGAACCTCAGATCCGTGTCTACCATATCAAAAAACAATGTCTTAATTATTGGTGTATAGGGGGACAAAGATCCATTTGAAGAGCTGCTTAGCATAGTTTTGACTTGAGCTAAAAATTTAATAAAGCCTCCAATTTTCTTTCTCTTGTTGTGGCAAGGATTATAATTTTAAAAATTGTGCTTGTGTCTAAAACACTTGTCCATCAGTTCCACATTCAAATTGTGATAATAAATATATAGCTTTCTAGTAATGCACAATGTAATTACTAATTAGCTTGCTATACTAATTTTCGTTTAATGCGTGTCTTTCTTTCCCTCCTTATTTGTCTTCCCAGGGGAACAGAGTGGACAGGAGCATATGTGATGGAATTTCAGGAGTTGATATCTTCAACTCCGGTGGAAGTAAGAAGCCCATCAAATGAGGCAAGATTTTCATTTATTCGTGGTGCGTATGTAGAAGACTCTGATCTGCAAGGTAATTTTCTACTGGTTACTGAATATGTTATTCTTCTTTACAATATTTGATGTCGCAGAATATTACATAATGTTGAACATGTCATCCAAATATATTTAAGCTGATTAGAACTAAGAGGCCGTCAATACTATCTGAAGTTTAACTAGTAACTGACTCAGACATTGGTTTTAGTGCTCTGTTAGAACTTTGATGATTAAGATTATTTATTTAGGTGTCCAAGTTATTTGTTTCAGTAGAGCACTTGAAATCAAAGTCTCTTGGACTCAACCTACTTAAAGCCTGATCATTAAGCCACTAGAACTCGCATAGAACTTTGCAAGGTTCTTTCACAGTCCAATCTAATAGTGCCATGATACATAGAAAGCAATTTACTATAGATACTTGCTCCTTTATTTTCTGGAAAATATGATTCATCTTCTTGTGAAAGTTCTCAAGGTTAGTTTCTAGGTATATTGCTGTATCATTTATTGTCATGTTGTCACTTTCATCTCCCTAGGGGTACTCCATAGCAAACATGAGTTGTACGCTATGGTATATGGAGTCAGCAATCATTAGAAGGATCCTTAAATGGACATGACACGTATACACCTATTTTTAGAACATTTTGGTTCATTTTCCACCAAACTACCGTGTCCAATACTTGCACCCGTACCCATACCCATTCCGTATTGTTTCGACACAGGTACTTCTAGATTTTAGAATAGTCCTTGTAACACAGGTTGTACGGCACGACCCATATTGTCCTTGTCGTAGAGTTTTCTTTAGTGGTTTCAGAGCTAACCCGACTATGCAGTTTTTGAGGTTTCTGTCCAAGCACCCCTCCCTGCGAGTAATTGTTGGCTTGCCTCGGTAGAAAGTATTGGATGTATAGAATATTTATTTTCTTCTTTGTTATGTGATGTTGGGAATTTAAAATACAAAATAATGAGGACATTCGCTCTTATTAGAATTGTAAATACATTTCGATGGTCATTTCCTTGCAACATAATATTCATTGTTTTTGTAGCATTCTTCTTTAAAAAAAATATTATTTGATGTTGAGGGACTTTTCTACTTTATAATTGTTGAACATGTGGGCCAATCAGAGATCGGTGACGAGGAAGATAAGGATGGAGCTGTTGCTATAGTGAATATTATGGAGAAGGCTCTGCAGGTGCGTGACAAGGATCCTCAACCCATAGTCAAGGGAACAGCCAACTCTGGGCCGGAGTATTTTGCAGGCCGGTCTTTTCAGGGTCTTGATATTTATGGCAAGAGTTCTTTGCCGGAACCATTTTTGATTGGAAGAACTGGCAAAGCATCAGGGTATGAAGATGAGAAATGCAAGCACTAGTTTTGGGCAAGACGCCTGCCAATGGCAATGACAAATCGGGATATTTGCTGCTAATCTGTTGTTTATGGTAAGAAAAATGCTCGAAAAAGGCCCTTGATATTGAGCTTTTATCTCGTATGTTAGTAATTGAAATTTCCCTTTTTCTTTTCTATTTTTGCTGGGAAGTAATTGAATATTTGGCCTGCAATGTCAAATTGGAAATTTTTTGTGTATTTATTTATTGCAGAAATAACTTAAATGATCAAAATTATAAAATCACTATTAACTTTTTTAAAATTATTTTAAGACATTTTTAAATTTAAAATTACTATGATTTATTTAAGTTTTTAAAATAATAAATTTTATAATTAGTAGTATTTTTAAGTAGTTTATGATATTTATAATTGTATTGATATAAATTAAATGAATTTATTTTAATTTTGAGTTTGAAAATTTTATAATTTGAAACCAAGGGAATTATTTTTTTTGGAACTGGTCTAGATTAACCATACTGATACAACCAATCAATTGTACAAAAATTCTAACAAATGACCATGATAACATGTAAAAGAGTGGTTCTAAAATTGTTTTAAGTATTTTTTGGTGAGATTCGGCACTTGTTCTCTTATCTCTTATTCACATACCTATTTTTAGCAAGAAAATGACATATTTTGCTATTTTACGTGTCGATTTTGTGTGTTAGATACGTGAATAAATAATAACAGTAACTATTTTAATCACATCGGTAATATGGTGAGCCAACTTTATAATTTATCCAATCTCATGTATTTGATATATGTCGCAATTGTAAGTTGACCGAAAGTTTTCGTAATACTTGTTTACAAGAGTATGTTTACAACAGCATAAGGTTCAAATAACTACTCATAAGGCTTTGGGTGTTGTCTTGAGATTCATTTCTGTTCCAATTCAAGAATGTTAAGATTTCAGGTAAAAAAAAATTAAAAAACAGAAAAGAAAAAAGAGTATTTTTACAAGAGTTTTCATAATACATAATGTTAATAACGGTCAGTCTTTCCAGTGAATTATAGAAAGCGAACTAAAAATGAACCGGCTATAGCGACAGTTTTTTTCGTCGCTATAGCATAAAAAACTGGTTTTCTATGTTATAGCGATGAAAAAAACCCGTCGCTATAGCCGGTTCGCTTTTAGTTCGCTTCCTATGGTTCGCTAGAGAGACGGACCCATGTTAATAATATAGTATTTTTTAAAAATAAAAGAACTTTATTTTCTCTTTCCATTACTTTTTTTTTTGTCAACAAAATTCACAAACACAACTTCAAGAACCATTAATAACTAGTTGAAAATGGTTACAACATATAAATGTTGGCGGTCCATTTGTTATGACGGAATGTTTCATATGTGATGATCTATAAAGAGGCGCTGAATGACAAGTGCAACATTTGTTATAAGATATAATTTTTTTGTTACATTTGTTAAAACAAATGTTCTATTTGTGCTGGCCTACAAAAAGAGTGTCAAAGGACAAGTGCAATATTTGTTTTAACAAATGTAACAAAAAATTATAAACTTGTACATATAATGATCAAGAGTACGACAATTCATGGAATCCAAATCCGAAAGAAACAGAAAATTGATATTTTCACGTGTGTTTTTGATATTTTCACATAATTTTCTCTCCACATGAGAAGAAAGTGGATCTCACTTTCATGTGTAAAATAGCGCTCTTTAAGAAACATTAATTTCACATGTAAAAGGTGATATTATTTCTCTTTGGACGTTTCTCCTTAGAGTGCTTCTGCGCGGACATGGATTTTGAACAGAAAAATTGGACTGAAAAAATAAAATAAATTTGTTACAGCGAAAAATTGGACAGTACAATCCATTTGTTCGCTGGAATAAATCTATTTTGTTCTTCTGATCTAATTTTTCTGTCCAAAATACCTGTCCCAATAGAGTTATTATTCTCCTTAAGCCCACAATTTGTTTTATTCTGCAAAAGTCAAATAAAATAAACGGTGACATACTTATTTTATAGGCCATTATAAAAAATAGTTAGTGTGCTATGTTCTTTGACTTCTTTCTGATATAAAATTCATGATAAGGATGTAAAGGCTGAAAACATATTTTCATGGCCATGAAATAAAATGATCTGAATAACATTTATACGAATATGGTTCTAAAGTTGTTCGAAGTATTTTTTATTTTTTATTAGCAATTGGAAAAAAATTTGACATATTTTACGATTTTATGTATTGATTTTTTTGGTAACAAAACTCATAAACACAGTTTTAAGAACCATTAATAACTTGTTAAAAATGAAACTCAACTAAAAACTCAATTGTTTTTTTTTTACAACAATGCTACTATCTAAAAAATGATTACATAAAACTCACATACACACACATGCATATTTCTGAACTTCGCTTGACACGTAGAGCCCACAATTTATGTGAGGTTTGTGTGACCATTTTTTATGTGATAGTAGCATTATTTTTTTATTTAAGCACAATTTTTTCCCCAACTTTGACAATTGAAAACTCAAACTCCATTTTTCATTGAAATAATGCTACTATCACATAAAATATTTCACATAACTCTCACATATACACATACATACTGCGGGTCCCGTATATCAGACGGGGACCCACAATATGTATGTGTGTATGTGAGAGTTATGTGATAGTTTTTATGTGACAGTATCATTGCTCTTTTCATTGACAAGTCCAACTCAACCAAGAAACCAAACCAGCCACGCTTCATACACAACCACGTGGCTAACTAACTTTAGAGTACACTATAAATATCTCCAACCCCCAAGCCTTATTGTTCACACCCCCTTTAATCCTTCATGAAAATGACAACCTTCAATATAACAAACAGCTTAATAATAATACTTCTCGCCGGAGTATTTGCCGGAGAATTGATAACAGCTCAAGATTGTGGTTGTACCGCCGACCTATGTTGTTGTCGGTTTGGTTATTGTGGCACAGACGCAGATTACTGTGGCACAGGGTGGCAAGGTGGTCCATGTTATGCACTACCACAGCAAAACGGTGTTTCAGTTCCCAATATTGTTACTGATGGTTTCTTTAATGGGATTATTGATCAAAACCACCAGCTTTGGCGCAGCGGTTCAAGCTCGTTCTGGTGTAAGCCGTAAACCCGGACATCCTAAGTTCGAGTCCCGTTTGCAACAAAGATTAGGACATGAAAAATGTTTTATGGTGGCCACGGTATTCTCTAAGGCGCAAGCCGGGTAGCAAACCGCTCTGGTACTGAGCTGTGGAGATTAGTCGACCCTGCGGGTCGAAACTCCACATTATCAAAAAAAAAGAAAAAAAAAGGAATTATTGATCAAGCGGAGTCGAGTTGTGGAAACTCTGAAATCTTATCCTTTGTTTGGTAGGGTTGATAGGGAAGATGATTCTAAACGTGAGATTACTGCTTTTTTTGCCCATGCTACTCATGAAACTGGACGTAAGTATTTAATCTGGAATAATGCTGCAGACACAAACTATTTTACACATATTTTATAAACTGCTGATGTGGCATACTCCACCTCAGTTATATATTTGACCATATTTTTTTTCTTCTAAAAATTAGTTTTGAGAAAGTGCTAGTAATTAATGTATATTTGTGATTACCATTTAATTGTGCCATATAGGTGTTTTTGATCTTATCATGGAAGGTTGATGCATGTTTTATATACTGAGCAGATTGAAATTAGGTATTAAAATTTTAAAATTGCATACCTTTTTTTTAATGAAACAATATATAAGAAGTTCATAGTTTGCTATTAACCCTTTTAATCATATTAAAATTTATCAGAATCACATTTGAGAGTACATAAAATTACTTCGATAATTTTAGAGAATTGATAATTTTCAGAAGTAAATTTAATAGTTCCACAAGTTTCTCCTTGACATGAATAATAAGTGGGGTCCACCCTCATGTGGAACTAACACTTTCACTTGTGAAAATATCAATTCTCTAATTTTATCCCAATAAATGAAATAATGCTCCATAATTATTAATGTGAAAAGTAATTTTCATTTGGCAGACTTTTGCTATATAGAAGTGATAAATGGTACATCTAGAGACTATTGTGATGAAATTAACACACAATATCCGTGCGCACCAAACAAGGCCTACTACGGCCGAGGCCCAATCCAACTCTCATGGAATTTTAACTATGGGCCGGCAGGAAAAAGCATCGGATTCGATGGGCTAAATAATCCTGAAATTGTGGCCCAAGATCCTATTCTTTCCTTCAAGACAGCCTTGTGGTACTGGATGAACAATGTTCAATCTGCCATAGTTTCGGGCCAAGGTTTCGGGGCAACCATTCGGGCCATTAACGGGTCTCTTGAGTGTGATGGTGCAAACCCGGCAACGGTTACTAATCGGGTCAGGTATTACACCGAGTATTGTAAGCAGATTGGTGTTTTGTCTGGTGATAACCTCATATTAGGCTAGATTCGTACTCGCTCGACTCGAAATATAAATGAGTCAAATATGAGCAAAATTTTAAAGTTCGATAAATTACTCGAACCTCCTTAAATTATAATTTTCTATAGATACTCGATCATATTCGTTCGAAAAGTTCAAATTACTTCGGGCTCTAATTCGAATCGTGCTCGACTCGGTAGCTAAATGAGTCCTCAATCAAACATTATTTTATACTCGATAAATTTTGTGAATCAAATCTGAGCAACTCAATACTCGGCTCGACTCGACTAGTTCGTTTACACCCTTACCTCAGATGTTAGGAGGGTAAAATTGTAAGGAAAAGATTGTAACAAATAAAAGAAGGTTTCTCCTTTATTATTCTTTAGCTAGCTTTAATAGTATTTGTCCAGTACTTGTTATGTAATAAATTCATTAATATCCTAATAATAATAAAGTGTTTTGGTTTGTGGATTATAATTACATATATTAGTATCCGGTGGCACAAGCATTGCGTATAAATTATGTAACGTAAAATAAGAATTTTATAAAAATTGGAAAGACTAAATAAAAAGATATAAAAAGGACCATAGCAATATAAGTAAAACTATGGGGGCAAAAGGAGACAGTGAAGAGTGTGTGACCCAAGGAACGGTAATTGAAAATCGAGGTCTACTACTATTAGTAGCGAACGGTAAAAAACACACATCATTCGCTACTGATGCCTAATTAGAATAAGAGTTTGACTTTATTAAATAAAGTTTAAGGTTTATTAATTAGGATTTCGGATTTATAAACCAGGATGTAAGGTTTAGTAACTCCTTTCTAAATTGGGTTTATGGTTTATGATTTATTAACCACATGTTAATAAACCCTAAATCCTAATTAATAAACCTTAAATAATAGTTAGTAAACCCTAAACCTTGATTAATAAACTATAAACCCTAATTAATAGACCCACATTACTGCTCTATCTTATAGCTTTTCGATTCCACGTTAGTTAAAATCTATATTTGACATAAAATTAGTCGACATATAAATCATTTTCCTTTCCGTTCTAAACATATTTGTTGCTACATAAACCAGGTTTTCTTTCTTTCTTCTGCCGGTAGCCAATTTCTTTTTGGATAAATAGAAAGGGCAAAATGGCCTTGAAGAAGATACACTATAGGAAATGATGATCAGATACAAAAGAGAATTCCAGTATTGACATATACACTCATCTTCCAAGTAGTCAGTTTAAACTTTGTAAGCAAACTATGAACTAATACCTCACCCAAGCCTTCTTGTATCAGCAACTAGTTTTTTTTTTGGATTTTCCAGCACACCAGAGCAAATCGATAGGACGAATACGAGTATAATTTTTTGAATCATTGCTTTTCAAGCTTCTTCCACAAATAAAAAGCTCTTCTGATGATCGTATCGGCTGAAAATCCTTCTGCATAAGCACTTATTGCTGTCAAGAGGCTCGTAAATTTTTCTCCACTGTCCTGCAATTATAAATATAACCAACACGTTATATTTGAGAAAACAAAAAGTTATCACGTCAATTTGAGATATTTTCAAACTCAAACTCAAAATTGAAATGATTCATTAAAAATTATGCAACAATAAATTTTACAACTAGTAGTACATTTTAGATAGTTTGCAATATTCATAATTGCTGTATCAATTAAAATTAAAGGAATCTAAGTTAATTTGAAGTTTGAAATATTTAATTGATTTTAAAGATCAATAATGATCTTATATTTTTTTGGAAAGGAGGGAGTATAGTGTTTTGGACAACAAAGTTGTTGATTTGATACTATAAGAATGATATGCATACATGTTACTTGTGCACACAACTAACTATTCTCCAAGAGTATACTTATAAGAAATGAGAGACTCTAAACAGGAAACGTCTTGGTGCTTTGAACAAAGTAACGCATCGGTTTAATCTACAAATTCAAGTCTTTTATATCTACTTGACAGGCAATAAATATATATATAGTTATTTCAAGGGCATACCCCTTTATTTTACATACCATGCTCACCCCCTTTAGCGACGGATCAGACGACGGTTCGGTCCGTTGCTATAGAACAGATAAACGGTTTATATGTCATAGGCGATGGTTCGATGCATCGCTAAAAGTTAAGACGACAGGTTCTCTGATATACGCGACGGACCGAACCGTCGTCCGGTCCGTCGCTAAAAGTGGTGAGCAAGGTATGTATGATCAAGGAGTATGCTCTTGATCCTTTCCGTATGTATATATGGGAGGTGATCCACATCCAAATTTGGATGGGATCACCCATCCATCCAACCCAATCTGGGAGTCCGTTTGGAGATCAAAAGGCTAAGAAATAAGCTTACCGCATAACAAGTATTAGGAGCCTCATAGTTATGTGGTACCTGACCCACATATCAAATAACCTTGTTGCCCTCGGATGAATAAAAAACAAGGTTCTCAGAACCGGATCGTTTATCGAATCGAAAAAGATACCGAATGAATGGATCACTGGTCCAACCAGTCGTTGACTCAGTAACGTCATTAATATATAAAAATATATATTAGTAATTAATAAAAATTTTAAAAATCTCATTTTCATGAATTAAAACATAATAAAGATGAGTTACAATATTAATAAAAGTGGTTAATTTTAATATTAATTTTTTTTGGTAAAAAAAAAATAATTTGAAAACCGGATCAACATGGTCAATTAACCGGGTTTACCTGGTTGGACCGGTGGTCAACGGTCCAACCCGGGATTTTGATCAAAACCGGTTCACTAGGCCAAAACGGATCGATTCTGATTTTTACCAGTCCGACCGCCAATCCTAGTCCGGGTTTTAAAACATTGATAAAAAAGAATACCGCATAATAGTTATGCAGTATGTATTATTTAATAAAAATACCTACCACACGACTATTGTGCGGTAAGGCTTTTCTGCACAATAGAACCGATCCTAAAGTTACAACATTTAGTTATGAGTATACTGCACGAATAGGAGGATTAAACCAAATTTATTTCTCTTTTATTAAAATTCAACACCCTGTAAACAAATACTATCCACATTCAAAACCCAAATCGCAAGTTGCCAAATAATCTACAAATTATTTGAAAATAAAAGAAGAATCCATATGAACGAAACCAACAAAAAAAATGGGAGAGAGAGAAGGCACACCAAACACGAGTGACAACAAGACAAGTGAAGGATTGACTTCTGGTGCAAATGAAGTAGGTGGACGTGGCGGTGAATTGTTGCCTGCCGTAGGGGTTGCCGGTGCAGGTGGTACTGCCGCCAAAGTAGGAGGGGGGGGGGGTTTGCAATAGGAGAAGGGATGGAGCTAGTACCGGTGTTGGGTGGTTGTTCCGAATGGCCAAAACAATAATATGCAGCTTTTAACCTTAATCACAATTTGATTTATTTCCGGTGATAAAATAGAAAGGACCTAATCTATCATTCTTGAAAACAGAATCCCCGTCTTCTAATTGTGCAGACCTAATCTATCATTCTTGAAAACAGTCTTCCAATTGTGCAGAAAAGCCTTACCGCATGTTAGTTGTGCGGTAGGTATTTTTATTGAATTAAACATACTGCATAACTATTATGTGGTATTCGTTTTTATTCACCCAAGGGCAACAAGGTCATTCGATACGTGGGTTAGGTACCACATACCATGTAACGGTAGGCTTGTTTCCTAGCCTTTCGATCTCCAAACAGACGGTTCAGATTGGGTTGGATGGATGAGTGATACTATCCAACTTTGGAAGTGGATCACCTCATATATATATAGGGTCCCATTCCATAGCACACGTTAGCTAGGCCACTACTTCAGCTAACAGATCTTACACCATTAATTCAGAGATCCAATGGCCCAAAGAGAAATTAGCTGCAACTCTTACCTGCAGCTAGAGATTTTTTTTTACTGGCCACAGGTAATAGGTGCGGCCAGGAGAAATGTCTAAAATACCCCCACCTTAGTTAGATTTAAATAGTTTCAATGTATAAAATGTTTGTATAAATAATTTCTTAAAGTAATAAAAATTAACATTGTCAACTATATATAATATATTTATTTTTATAAATAAATTTTTAAGAAAAAAAATTAAAATTGTATTTTTTGTATAAATAAAATTTAAAATTTTTACTTATATATATTCAATGTATTTATTTGTATGATAATTTCTTAAATAATAAAATTTAACATTGTCAACTATATTTATTGTATTTAGTTGTATGAATAATTTCTTATGTAATATAATTTAACATTGTCAATTATTGTGACAATTTGATTATTTAAAATTTAAACTCCATATTGTCATACAAATTGGAATTATTCATACATTCATATTTGAAATTATTTATACAAAAATACAATGTTAATTTTATTTCTTAAAAAATTATTTATAAAAATAAATACATTATATGTTGACAATGTTAATTTTTATTACTTTAAGAAATCATTTATACAAACATTTTATACATTTAAACTATTTAAATCTAACTAAGGTGGGGGTATTTTAGACATTTTTCCTGGCCGCACCTCTAACCTGTGGTAGTAAAAAAAAAATTCTCTGGCCGCAGGTAAGAGTTGCGGCTAATTTCTTTTTGGGCCATTAGATCTCTGAATTAATAGTGTAAGATTTGTTAGCTGAAATAGTGACCTAGCTAACGTGTGCTGTGGAAAGGGACCTATATATATATATGTATATATATATACCCGCAATAAAGACACTCATGATGCATGAAATTGGGGAAAAGAGTAGAATGTTCAGTATTTAGTATTCCCTTCGTTCCACAAGAAGAGTTTTTATTTTATTTTATTGCAAAATTTGTAGATTTAAAGGATATACTTTTGTTCCATGTTTACCCCTAAAAATAAGAAATTGTTAGTTTAGTAATAACGGCATGATAATAAAATTATGATGACATACTTGAGAATAATAGTAAATAAAAAAAATAAACGACTCTTCGTGGAACAAATATTTTTGGCACATAGGACTCTTTTTGTGAACGTTGGTAGTAGTATTCAGCAACTGCTTACATCACCAAATGATGATCACAAATAAAGAGAATGAGTATGAGTAAACCCGTAAGACCCCAATTTTGATTTCAGGGCTATGGCCAAAGTAAAATAGCTGCGAAGGTAGAAACAAGATATCTAACAGATACTGCAGAATTAATACATTGGAAGCCAAACAGAAAATTCATATAAGTGTAATTATTAGGAAAGACAGATGCTTTTACATGGCATGTTAAGTGGCACAAACCTCTGGTTTTTTAAACGTGAGATCTTGTGTGGCAAAAGGAACCATGTAGAATGGAAGATCTGAACGTAGCAATGCCTGCCACATTGTAAACATTGGTATAATCAGAACAAAAATTCAAGGAAAGGTTATTCAAGCATTGAGGTAGAAATAATATAAAAAAATGATCATAAGATGGAAGATTCTTTCAGCTCAGAGAACAGTTAGTTGATTTGCAACAGCAAATGCCTAAAACTCAACTCCGAGGAACCAGGATTAAAATAGACGGAAGAACTAAGCACCATCAGATGCTGACACAAGTTTTGTCTAAGATAGTCAAGCATTTAGAAGAATAAACATATTAATTTAGTTGGTTTAGAGAACTTATCAACAATAAAGAAGATATATTAAAGTCCCTTCTTCTAATAGCCACTTAGTCAGCATATATTAAGGTTGGTTAGTATGTCAGATGCACTTCAACACTTTGCCAGAGAGAACTCAAATCAATAATTTGGAAGATAAGAAGTGCTGGTACACAGAAAAATCAAATGCTATTTTCGAGCCGGGACCATCAAATCAAATCAGAAGATGTGCATTATGGTTCTCTATTAATCAAGGATACAAAAGCTACCAAATGAGAAAGAACGGTAATTTGGAGCAAAAATAACGATCCAGAGCTGGAATTAATATCGTATCATTGCATAGCGTTTACTACTATAAAAGCAATGCGAGAAACAGCAATGAGAATATGGAGAATACCAAAAGATCAACTATACTAGAGGAATTTTTACTCAATAGAACTAAAGATTGAGCAGGTTCACTAAATCAGTCTGTTATTAGCAACAAAAGCATAACATTGACAGCCATTCAGAAATGGAGCTAGAGAGCTTCACAAATTTCATAAAATGAGATTGATGCTTTATGATAGGTGATAGCTATCCCCATAAGAGAGGATCAAATGCGTACATAGCATGAGGTAAGTCATATATTGATGCTTTCTTTAACTATCAAGATTAAGACAATACACAAAGAACTAATGTTTGTTCAACTGCACTCTATCACATGTTTATGACCCTTTTGTTAAGGCAAGTTTCTCCTTCAAGCAACCTAACATGCTAAGCTAGATTGAGCATCTGGATTGTCAATAATTAAGGTGCCATCCAATAATTATCTTTATCACTAATAAGAGTGGATGGTTAAAGATACCCATAAGGCAAACTCACAAAGAATTTACCACGATTCCAAGAAAATAAACATCAGAAAATAAATAAACAGAATAAAAGATGAAGATAGAAAAAGATGTGCAGCTCATAAATCCACTCAATACTGTGTAGAGAGTAAAAAACTAGGCTTGTATTTTCCTCCTTGTACATCAAAAAGCCTGTTTTACATTATTTCAGAGAGTAAATCATGCAATTAAGGACATGAAGAACAAGATAATTTTCTGAACTCAAACTTATCATTGTATAAAGGTATCTGAGAACTCAAACTTATCATTGTATAAAGGTATCTGATAAAAGCAACTAATAGCACAGGAAGACATGATACCAGATTCTTGCTTAGGATAGCTTCCTCAACATTTGAAACCAAAGCCTACAAGTGAAAAATAAAAGATGAAACTATTACTAATCCAACAATATAATTAGAAAATGGAAAAATCATACACAACAGACCATATACAAAAGAAAGATACAACAATATACATCCTTTTACTGAACAAAATATCAATAAGATAATGTGACACAGGAGAATTTATATCTGCATGATCAAGTTTACTGTGCAAGGTCACATGTTCGAGTCTATCCCTTAACCCAATTAGGATGAGTAGTGCATAAATTCTATTTGAGCTTCAAAAGTCATATAACTTCAACATGAGTGAAAACTTTGCTTTCGGACTTAAATCTTAGCTTGTTTTATTTAGAAAAATAAGAAAGAATGAAATAATTTCATCCTCAAAGGCCACTTTTGAAGAGAGTGACCAACAAATGTAGGGTAAGGGGAATATCTAAGATCCATCCTATTTTGTCTCATATTTATTTACTAGCACTAGGATCGTTACAGATTATCATATCCTTCTTTATGTTTTTCAAACATTGATTTTTTGTTACATTGATAATAGAACTTAAAATCAAGATCATTGCTTTTTTCCCACAATTGAAGTCATTTTGCAAAACCCTAAAATTCAAAATTAATATGGAATCTTTTTATTTTGGTTAATACAATTGTAATTATTGTAAACTATATTAAAAGAACTAAATTAGAAAAGTTAAATATATTCAAAGCTTACGCGAATCACATAAATTTTAATTTTAGGATTTTACAAATTGACAAACTGGGACTCTCTTTGTGGAATGGAGAGAGTAATATATTATGAAAGTTAGTAATAATACACAATATGTCTAGAATAATCTTTGTGCATCTTTTCTTTCAATTCTCTCTTGTTGACTGTCAAATAGAGTCAGTCTGCAGACAGGTTTCTCGGATAAGTATGAAGAAAAAATGCAAACGTGTCACGTAACCATAATATATCTGGTTCAGGATAAAGCACAAAAAATACAACACCAAGCGATCCAAATTGATTTCTAATTTCGGAGCAGCTGTATGAGCAAGATCTGATTCAGGTATAGAATTCTGAAATGGTCCAATATTCTTAAGTTATTTGATCACTGAAAGTAAACAAATCCAATTCATATCCACCATATTTTTAAGCAATGATAATTTATGTCAGACATACTAACTTGAATATCTTAGGAGAAACCCAAATCCAGAAGGACTGAGCCTCACAACAGTACAAATATAAATAAATAAAAAGCTCTATTTCAGCCCAAGATCATCAAGCTTTTAGCAAACAAGGTTCATGATAATGTGAGAAGTTCAACTAAGCAATCAAAAACCTTTCTGATCCGCTCCTCTTCGACTTGATCAACATTTTTCAACAAGTTCTCCAATGTACCTTTCATACGGAAGAGCACAAATGACAAGTTAGTAACTCAATGTTGCATTCTAAAACTAAGAGTAATTGCAAGATATTGGAAAAGGGGGAGTATAATTGAAATTCCTAGCTGCTCTACAGCCTACCGTGAAATTCCTAGCTGCTCTAGTTACAATCTTAAGAGAACAACCAGAGGGTTTATATTTTAAAGAGCTAGTAAAGAAAATGATTCCTTCACTAATTTGAGGAAGGGGAATGTAGAATGTACAAACACGGGTTTACATAGCTGTTCTTATTAGCTGTATTGCAAGTTTTTCAGCTAAACTGATTTATCACCATTTGTTAATAAATCACTAGTGAGGAGAAAAAACAAGCATTTACGATATAGGCAACACATTTGCAATGGAGAACTCAAAGCTTGTCATACTTTGACAAAACCTTATTTAACAGCAGAAAAGGTAAATCATCAGAAAATTAAAACTTAATCTAGCTGCATTGAACCTACATTAATTAGGATTCCAACTTACGAGTTTCATTTCCCATCTTCTTTGAAACCAAATACAGCTTAAACTTTTTACCTTCCTGTCATTTCCATAATAATAGGAAAAAGCTTATAAATTTTCTGGGTTTTCAAATTAAATGTCTGTTGTACATAATTTTATAAATATCAAGAAACTAACACTGCTCGAAGCATCATATGGATAGAGCCAGAGGTGTCTCATGCAGTTCGCAGATATCACAATTACGAAGAAAAGGAAGAATAAGCATACTGAGAATACAAACTGCACACAAATGGGTGCTAAGTAAAATTTCTGGACATGACATGGTAACTTACCAAATTTCGTAATCAATTGCACAGCATGCACATTTCCAATCCCTTCAACTCCTGCATTAGAACATTGATTACCAAGTTTTGATGTGCTGTTTTATAATTGAGTTACCAATCAAGCAATACCAAAGTAAAAGACTTCAACTATTAATATAAGATCAGAAAAGCAGAGCGGCAACAAACAGGAAAAGGAAAATGAAAATACAACTTTTGAGCAGGAAACTGAAGAAAATGAATGTCTTTCTTACAGATAACAGAAGTAGATTTCATTGATGAATAGCGAGAGATAACAACGCATGTGAAGGATAAGAAGTCCTCCTAAAAGGAACCCAAAAAAAACAAAGAAAATAGTTTTTTTTTTTTTTTTTGGGGGGGGGGGGGGTGGTTGTTTGTGGGAATCGCTACATTAAATGGAGCACTGCCCACCAATCTCAATGAAGATCTGATAAAGAAATTTCTCAAAAGCTCCCAATACATGAGCCCAAAAGAGAAGCAAAGAAACTAAGAAAGACACTATTTCAAATCAAATCAATAAACATTGCTCGGTCACAAAAAGTCGTAGCATTCGTCTCGATCCAAACTCTCCATAAAATGACAAAACAAGCATATTCCCAAAGAATACTTCTATCACTCGAACTGCCGATACTCGTATATCTGCATAGGAGAAGACCTTCTGAAGAAGAACAAGTCCAACATTCAACCAGCACACTTAATAAACAATACCCCAACCACCAAACCATTCAGACAATATACAAACAGGTGAAAATAAGACTTTGTGGGGATAAAGATTTGTAAGACCTAACGACACCTCTCATGCATGTAGTTAGTGTTAAGCCGACCAAGGTTCAAGGACCACACAAAAGCCTTAATTTTTTAGGGAACCTTTGCTTTCCAAATATAAGAGGCTAGAGGAAAATGACGCACTGGATAATAAATTAGTCAGTGAAGAAAATGAATGTTTAATCTACTCTATATTATGATGCATTCCTATATTTTAAATTTTAGATGATATGCCGATCAAGGGGTAATTGGTAATCTCTACTTTTAAACATCTTCCAAAAAGTACAATCTAATTGGGCATTAGCAATAGGATGAAGCAAAACATCACGAGGGCAATACAATCAACAAAATTTCAAATCATTTCACATGGGGTTAGAATGCCAATAGAGCTGAGTTTAGCGGGGAAAAAATGAAAAACTAAATGAACCCCGAGTAAAATCTAGGTTAAAGCTAACAGCTGCAACATGCCTAAGATTTAAGGTGGTAAGGAAGTTATTGAAGTTAACTATGGGGAATAAGCAAATGATCTTCTGAGGGCCCTGTTGTGATCTTATGCATAATAGGGCCAGGACACAAGTTATGAGTGTGTTATTATATTTTATATTTTTATTCCTTCAAACAAACATGGTACAAATGATTGTTTCTTTTGGATAATAATATTGATTCTTAAGATAACCTTCTCTACTTTCACCAATGAAACTTTATACTTTTCCAAGAGTCGGTTGTAGAAAGGAGTCAAACCAAAGTTGCAAATTGGCGTAAACCTTTAGAAGAGATTTAGATCAACAAAATCACAGGCAGATTACCTCGGTCTAATGGACGTTAATTCCTGTAGAATTTTTTGCAGGAAACATCATACTATTGTCATGTTTATGTTTCAAATGCTCCAAGGTCATGCTGAACTGAATCTTCTTTCTACTTTATCAATTACAGGAGGTTACTAATATGATTTACGTTTACCACTCCTGTTGAATTTTTTCGATAGCTGTTTAGTTATTCTCTATATCTCAAAGAAAGTACTTATATAAACATGAAGTTAGTTCCATCAATGAAGCATATATGTCTAGTTACCAATTTTATTACTACCAGTCCCCATGTTTGGTGGTGACACGTAGAAAACTCACTCATTAACAAAAACAAGAAATAAGGCTTCAGGATTATATTACAGCTTGAAGAAGGTACATGAGAATTTTGTGACATATAAGAGAACTTAGGGCTTGCTTGGAGCAGAGGAAATTGAGAGTGTAAGTGTGCTGATATGAGATAAAGTCTAAGGGCATCCACATTATGCAAAAAAGTAAAATGTTTATATTACCAAAAATTGACCATACTAACATCATTCGCTGACAAAGACCAGCACTGCAACATGATTCTTTTAATACTTTCCATATTTTCATAGCTTTTTCAAAAAAACTCTTGTAGTTTGCACAATCAAGAATCATCTTTGCGCTATGCCATCAAACTGCATATAATTTGTTTTTTTTGGGGGTGGGGGCAAGGGTGGGACGGTGGGGGAAGGTATAACCTCCATTTTATTTTACTTCTTTCCCTCAATTTTTTTTCTTTCGTTTGCCAGGTAACTCTGAATCACGTAGCCCACCTCATAGTGATCAATCCTTGCATAAGCAAGTGGCAACTGTAGTTCCTCAATCAAGACTTATAAGTAATTATCCTTCGAAACTGTTGTTCCACATTAATTTTTAGAGGTTTCATTATAAAGGAAGAAAAATCATTAATGTAACAATGTAAATGCCTCATGTAGAAGCCAAACAAAAACAGAATATCAATGAGAAAACCTACTAATAAACACAACTATTTAACAAGTTATTTGAGTTCAATCAATCCAAAAGAAAAATAACAATCATGAATTTTAAATGAAGGAATATAGCACACTAGGTTACAGCAAAATTTGCAATATAAACACCAAATCAACAACTAAACAGTCTGAAAAAGTAGATAGATTGGTTGATCTCTACATGCTCTAAAGTCTAAATGTAAAACTTCTGTAATGATGCATTAAATAATTGCCTATTAATTAGTGAAACAATTGGGTTACATAGCTAACACCAGATTATACAACCACACACTATGTTCAAAATTGATCCGAATCTTTGAGTAAAAGAGACGGCTTCCACATACAGGAAATTAGCCCCCATTTCCTGATTCCTTACTCTCCAAAACAGATAAATGCTATATTACCAAAGACTAAACTAAGCAGAAGCCAGTGTCGTTTCACTTTTCCAGAACACTAAATAATAACTTTTCATTATTTTAAATTTAATGTTGCTCAAAAAAACCTGGTATATTATCAGCTCTGTCACCCACAAGTGAGATTATATCAACAAACTGAGAAGGTTTCAATGCTCCATACTTTTTAGCAAAATCCTCTATTCCAAATGAAGCCATCCTGGAAAGCAAAACAAGTGTCAGAAGTCCTAGCAGAAAAGTTAAGACAAGTAGAAAGTTGCATCTGAAAACACAAAAGACTTTAGGCAGCAGAATCTAGTTTTTTTTGAAGATTTTCAACTAATTTCCTTCCTCCTCAATCCTCATTCTTCTCTTATGTTTTGCATTGGCACAAGAAAGGGAAGTATTAACTCAACAGCACCAAAAGAATGGTTCTACCTGAAAACATGTGAGCCAGGGTGTATGCTATGTATCAAACTACCTTCTACACCTAGATGCCCAATTCCAAATAGACTTGCCAAAAAATTTATAAAGCCAGACTAATTTATAGAGCCAGAGGCAAGGGTTGTCTCTCAGCTGGTCTCCTCACGAAATAGAATGCTTATATCAATTTAGACAAACCATAAAAGACAATTTTCTAAGGTTATTATAGTAAATTGGACGTTCAAAATTCACATACACAGTTGGAAAATAAAACTCCCACAGAACTCCTGCATAAGTGTGTAACTTCTTTATCTCAACCAGTCTCCCATGTTCTCATCGCACACATTCCAATATCATCTTCTTCTCTTACTTGGTAATTGGTATATCTGTATATGCGGTTTCAAACTTAGTCAGAAAACATAAAGAGAACCTTTTTGAGACTGAGATTGAGACTGAGACTCTGAAGAGAGCTAATTGTTCTGTTGAAGGCCCAATGAAAATGACAACATCAGCAGTAGGCCAAAAAGAAAAGAAGCCATCACGTTGATCACAATTTCTTTTACCAAACCGTGCGTGCTTGGTTTTGAAAATTCTCCACCAGCTTGCAAAAATTAGGTTCTAGCACGAAGTTGATTAGGTTCAAGGATTGCTATTATCAGTTTCATTGTTCAAGGTAGATTCAAAATTAGATGTTATCATGTTCCCTAAAATTACTAACTATTCTATCCATTCCATAATTAGATATACATTTTAAAAATTAGTTAGAAACGTTGTAGTGGTGGCATGTGAGGTACTTAGTTATTTAATCTTAATTTATAGCCTACAAATATATCTTTACTTTTGGAATGGACTATAAAATCAAATTTTGGAATGGAGATAATATAAAAAATAAAGATGATAATACTATCACATTGTGTATATATGTGTGTGTGTTACTTTGCTTAAATGGAAAACGCATAGCGTGTGCCCTGCACGGCGCCACATTGAGGCATGGCGGTAGCCAACCGCCAAGACGCCTAGGCGACAAAACGACCGCCATGGCATCCGTATGGCGACAAGTCGTTCATAAATGTGCAATTTATATATTATTTATTTTACTTCACATGTATATTAAACAATCAAATTTCATATACATTAAAACTCAAAATATAACACTATGAAATACCATTAAAAGCACAATGATGTAATACACACAGTCTAAAACAATATATTTTAGTAGTTAAACACTGTCCACTATCTAAAAAAATACCAACTGTCCAAAACATATCATGTAAAGTTCATATTATGTAAAGTTAGAAAATTTATATTATGTAAAGTTTGCAAATTTTAATACGTGAATTTGTCAAATCTTAAAAATTGGGGATTCGAGTGCAGCGGGGATACGACTTATTTAATTAATAATTATTTAATATATGTATTACATATAATATTATACTACTTATCCTACTAGTTGCTGAGAATGGTGCATTATAAGAATATATATAAATATGTACTTTTTTTAATTGTACAAAACTAAAAGTGTAGAGACAGATGTGCCAAATATAAACATATGGGACTACAATGTGAAATGAATAAAATCTAAAGGACTTTACTATAATTTGACTAATAAATAAAAGAAGCCACAAATATCAGAATACAAATGACTTCCAACTAAGAAAGAGAGTTGCACCCAAAGAAAAAAGAAGCAAGAGAAAGAGAACGGAGAGAATAAAAGGCAACACAACGAAGAGTGAGAAACAGACCCAACAACGCCATCACCAATCTTCGCGGTTAGTATTTCTTCTTCCATCTTTTTCTTTTTTCCACTTCTTTCTTTTCTTCCCTCTTCTTAAACTGAAACTCTAATCTGCAACTCTACCTTGGTTGCCAGCTATGGGTCGACTCAGTTGCTGGGTTATGTGGGTTGTGATGGTGGTTGAGTTGTGATGAGGCTACGATGGAGTCGCCGAAGCTGCGATGGGTCAAAGAAGTCGTGATCAAGTCCAAAGAAAGTCGCGATCAAGTCGAGTTGCGATGGGTTGAAGGAAATGTTGCGAATCGCGAAGTCAAAATATGCAGATAAGGGTTTTGCCTTTCTTCCTTTCTCCTTTTTTAATCGATGGGTCATGGGTATTATGTCCATGGGTCAATGGGTCAGAAGATGCTCAAATGGGTTAAACATTTAAGTTGGGGCAGAGCTGTAATATCCCGAATATTTACAAGGCTAGAATAAGAAAATAAAAATTTTCCGAAAAAGGCACGAAAACACTATTCATAAAACGTAAAGTCAACTTTGGGAAAGTCAACATTTTTGACCAACCGGATTAGTTAGGAAACCTAACTAGAAAGTAAACTAAGTTAGATTAACCAAACTAGGTGAAATTTGGTTATGTATTAGACAAAGCGAGGGCATTATGGCCATTTAGGAAAGCTTATATGCATATAGCTTATGTATGTATAGGTTTTTCCTTGATTAATTAGTTGACAAATGAGACTTTGCTTCCTAAAATGTGTTGTCCAAAATTGTGTGGTGTGTTGTGGCACATGGGTGACTAGGCTTGGTAACTCACCAAGTGTGATGATGAAGCATGTGACTCACTATGGTGACTAGCCATGGTGGGGTGGTTTAAGGTCTTAAATACCCTAAGTCTTGGTTTCCTATAAATAGAACCCTCATTCTTAATAAATCCTCACATATTCACAAGTAATTTAAGAGCAAAAGAAGCTAGAGTAATCATAAGAGAGAGTTATATTGGTAATTGAGAGAAGGAAGGAGAGCTAAAGTCTTGCGTTTTCAAGTATCGAAAAGCTAGCACTTCAAGAGGTTGATCGAGAGACGCAAAATTAGCGTATACGGTAAAGGCGAAAATGCAAGTTTTCTATCCTAAACTTATGTGCAACTATTTCTAAGCTTGTTCATATGTGATAGTTGATAGTTGATATGTGATAGTATATGTATGAAAGCCCTATGTAATGTTAAGTAGGATATGCTGATTAAATGTTAAGTGTTTAATGATATGTTATGCCATATATGATTATGTTCTATCATTAAGCATGAGTTAACATGATCGTTAACTGAAAGTTATGTCAAGTCAAGTATGTTAAAGTTTATATGAAAGCATAAACTGTCTATGTAATATTAGATATACTTGATGAGCCGTAGTGCTCATTCTTGCGAATAAAACTTTATTTGCAGTTAAAGAAGAATGATAAGAAGATCATGAACGTAAAGAAGAAGCGTAGATTAGGTTTCATTTTTTATTTACTTGTACTTGTATTATGTCATAATAACTTCCGTAATACGAACAAGCAAACCATGTAATCGAAGATTATATTAATAATATCATGTTATTATCATCAGAATGATATTGTGTCTTTAATTTGATATAACTTAGAATTGTTAAAGATCTATTAATCTAAGTGAGTATTGGTAATATGAACTGATCATGTTATGCCGATACTCTGAACTTCAGATAGATAGTAAAACATTAATACAATGTTGATAAAGAACTATATATCTGAATGAGGATATTGAATAAAACTTGTGAGTGCTGTAAGAACAAAGATTTAGCACCGATGAAGAAACCAAATTCAGCGCAAGGTTCCTCTGTTCCAAGTACAAGTGTGTTATTAATATTGTGAAATTCTGATAAATAGGAAATATCGATATGAAGATATATATCTATAAAGATATATGTCTAAGTGAGAGTATTGAATGATATTGGGAGCTCTGTAAGCACTGAGATTACACCAATGAGCGCCGATAAGATGCCAAAATTACCGGAATGAGCCCTCTGTTGCCAAGAACGATCTTATCATTAATGCGGTGAAAAATAATGTATTGAAATATAGAATGCTTAAATCATAAGGTTAAAAAATTGGACCGATATATATATATATATATATATATATATATATGGTGTTATCCATATATATACGAATGAACTACAAGTAAATACTTGTAGAAAGAATGAGATCGAGATCAGGTTAAGATCCAGGGATGAAGTTAAGGAAATTTATAATTTTATAGTCTGTAATAGACTAATTCAACCAATATGATTATAGGATCATTGGTTAAGTTACAAAAAATGTTGAGTTAACATTGACTTTTATTCGGGCGATGATTGTTCGGATTCGGGGGCTTTACAAGAGCTGTTAAGGCGTGCGCCTTGGCAACTCGGCATCTCACGGCGTCGCCTAGTTTCTCCATCGCCTGGATGCCTAGGCATCGCCTAGGCGACGCCGTGACAACTATGGTGCCCTGGTACTAGTTACAAAAATAACCGCATGTGCAGTATCACACTTTTTACCACATGTCGAAAGCTCTTTCAACCTTGAGTGCACACACATTCATCTTGTTCCAAATGCAACACATTCAGCAGAGAGAGGCCAGCTACAAAACTTCAGCCTCTCATAATTTGTTGTACTTGTTGGTTTCTTTTAAACCAAAAATTATAAAAAGAATAAAGAGAGAAGAGAAAGGAGCAGAAGTACTCCAATCAACATTATATCTGATTATGTATGAAAAAACATGCAACTCGATCACCTCTATTGAAGAGTCAGGTTACATTAATAAAACCTTAAAATCATGCATAACAATAAATTTCTACCATGACAAGTCAATCATACGGTCATACCGCAATAACGCCATATCATATCCTAATCATAGATCAAAATTGGGAATTAAAGGTCAATTTGAAACTTTTCCTGGTCTATATTAATGAATAACTAATTGACATAAGGTTTGACTTTGTGCTCAAGATTCAACAAAGAGGTAAAAAAGAAAAAGCCTTTATTCAGGAACCTTTTTAATCTTTATCATAGTTTCAAACTAATTTTAACAAATATCTTTGGGAATAACAGTAAACAAAGTAATACTAACTCAAATCCACGAGGAGCAATTCGCAAAAGACGTAACGAAGGAGATATAATTTGGAAAAAATCTTTGTCTGGGGAGACGACTCGTACCTGTAGTAAAGGCAATATAAGACTGAGTAAGAAAAATAGTAGAAATAATTACACAACATGATTCATACTAAAGTTTTGAAAAGATATATGGTGTTTTATAGACAAGACATTATAAATCTTTCCAAAAAAATAGATAGTTAAAAATATAATACCTAGTCTTTACAAGTAGTAAAAACATTGTAAAATTAGCTAATGAAAATGCCCCATACTTATAATTAAAACATGTCACATGTTTCACTTATGAAATATTTGAAGTAAATAATAAATGGATTGAAACTACAAAAATTGTAGAAAAATAGAAGAACAAAAAAATTGAACACTTAGCCAAAACTTTCTTCATTTCTCAATTAATATGAGGAGATAGTAAACATACAGGGCGAATAACACTAACTACATATATATATATATATATATATATATATATCAAAATGCAAATAAAGGAGGGGAAATAATGTTATTTATTTATTACTAAATCCTTACTTGTACAAAGGAAAGTTTTCTTGCTCCCTTGTCCTTAATGTTCAAATTTGCGCAACAAAGGAAAGGGTGAGCAAAAAGGAAGACTTCCCGATATTTCTTTACTTCCTAACAAATGATTTGACAAAAAACTGTTCTTCTATTGTCCCATTGATCAATTATACAAGAGAGGAAGAGAGTTAATTAACAATATTCCTTAGCAAATTGATAGCTTCTGAGAACAACAAAAAATGGTGTAGTTCATGCCAAGTGGCACGTATGCTGAATATGTAACCAGTTAGTTGGAGGTTTGTTACATGCAACATAAAGGAAGCTTTTATTTACCAGAGTATTTAACATATTGGGCAAACTATCTCTCTCTAGAAAAAGAGCTTCATGCAAACATTTGTCACAATGAATCACGGAATAAAAACAGACTGCATAGACTACCTTGAACCCATCATTGACGCTCCTTAGTGCTAAGGTCCCGATAACATCGTCAGCTTCAACACCAGGCACCTGCTTCAAAGCATACTACCCAATCATCTTCATTTACGTCAATTGACCTTATTATATCAAGATTATGCTTTCTGACCTCAATCACTTTGATGGACATAGCTTTAATGGAAGCTTTCAAATACTGAAGTCCTTGAACTATTGTATCAGGGGTTGGAGGGCGATTGCTCTTGTACAACGGATAAAGAGTGTGACGAAAATTCAGGCCTACATGATTTGAAAGCATAACTTATTAGATTTACAATTCTTGATATGACTTCTAAGGATTAGAGTAATTTAGTAAAAGAACTAAAAGACCAAAGACTGAAAGAACAATGTTTGAGGCAGTGAGAAAATATATAATATTTAATATTTAGTAGCAATAAATATTACTCCCTTCCATTCCACAAAAAGTCGCATTTGTGCAAAATTTACAAATTTTATGCTTATAGTTTTGTTCCATGTTTACCCTTAGATTTATTGAGTGTTTAGTTTAGAAATGATGACATGATAATCAAATTATGGTTGTAAACTTGAGGACATTGTGTTATTTTATACTGTCATCAAAAGAAATGGGGACACTTTTTTTAGAACGAAAAAAATTAACAAATGGAACTCTTCTTGTGGAATAGAGGAGGCATCAGTTAATGTAACTGACTGAACCTAGACGAATTAACATAACTAGGCCAATTCAATTGGGATGTATGGCAGAGTTTAGCTAAAATTACAGAATAACATTAAAAATAAACAACATATTATATTTTTTAGAAATCAGAACTAGACCTCAGGATGTCTTAAGAGTGCACATCATAATTATTAGCACAAGCTATTTCGGTTCAAGACTATATACTCGTTCATAAAACAGATATATATACTTTTGTCCGCAGTAATATTGCAAGAAGGCATCTAGAGATAACATGGCATGCATCTATAAAGGAGAAAGAAGGTTGATAACATTTCAACAATTCAGAATATTAAGGTTGATAACATTTCAGCAATCAACTTATTAAAAAAGAAAATCAGAATATTAAATCCAACTGCAAAGAATAACAAGTATTCCCAGTAATGGATACCAGCAGCCTCATTAGAACATAATGAATTTTTTGTACAGTCTTGGAAAATATAAAGGAGAATCCGAGTAAAAGGAAAGAACAGAAAATTGAAAACTAAATGTTGAAATTATATATCTACATATATAACTAAACATGGAGCCTCTTATGGTAAGTTTGTGGTAGAGGTAGTACTGTTGTACCTAATAAATTTTGAAGAATCTAACATTGTATGATAGAAAGCAGCTCTTGCCAGATTAAAAGTCTTAGTTTCTTAACTCTCACAAACTTTCTTCGAGCTTCAACATTCTAACAGGGTCCACAAAAAAAAATTGTTCCATCACAACCATATCTTAATACAATATGAACGGCTTCTTATTATTTTATTCTGTTAGTTCTGTAAAAACACACCTGATTTATGTCTACGAACAGCTCGTATGAACCTAACAAAGAGGTTTATAAGACGGGATGTTCTATACATCACATGTTCTAATGTCACATTGATAGAAAATCAGATCAACGTATAGCAACCAATAATTTACTATACAATTATATCAATAAGATTAGTTCAGACTTGGGAGATGCAATGGATTTTGGAATCGATATACGCTCAGCACGTTGGGAGGGCATAAAGCACACAAGTGCCACGCGTACAAATAGAAGAGGTGATTGGTTCAGACGACACATGACAAGTGAATAAGACAACAGATAATTTTTTTTTAGAGATGCCAATAATGCCATGTGTATTATTCACTAAATGGCAAGCAAAGTCGTATCATATTGAGGTGCAGGTATTATATAATAGTGTAGAACATGTATATATGACTGACATTGCCTTTAACTCCAAAAGCCTATTTCTCCATATAGATAGGGAACACCACATCAAATAACTACTATCAGGAACAAGAAACATACAAAAGTTCACATTTTCTATAAAAATTCTCAAATAGGTTGTAAGATATGTTACACAGTATAACAGTACCCATATAAGTGCATGAGATCACAATTTTAACAGGAAACTATCTAAAATGATATTTGATAATAATAATCCAGTTCAACTAGTGTTGCATTAATTCTGATTAGAGATATACAATTTGGACATTTTTTTGAGGTATCGTAAATCACTAATAATGCTATCAGAATCTCTTAGATTTTTTTGTTAAAGTTGTCTAAGGTTTCTTTCATGTTGGGCCTCCCATTTCAACTCAGCACGCAGAATATAAATTAGACCAAAAGAACATACCTTTTGCCACAAAACTTTGGTTGGAAGAAAGAGGCATATGACCAAATGGAATTCCTGTAAAGAAAAATGTTTTAATCAAAATATTGCTTGAAGAAACACGTTTGAAAACCGACTAAGTTACTCGAAATATGGGCACTACTCCAGAGGGCAAGTCTGAGAAGATTAGGGAATATTCTTAGTGGAAAACCTTGATATCATGTTGCTAAATCCGCCTGACAATTTAGTTAAAGAACCACTAATTCCTCTCCCAGCAAAAAGAGAAGGAGAAAGTGCAAGAAAATTATAAATATAATTAAAAAGACCCTCCCAAAACTTTTTCCGAAAATCTTGGTATAAAAACAACGTTTTACTAGATAGAAGGGAAAGTACAAAAAGGGAGGACGTATAAAGAAAAACTAATGAAGCAATGGCCATTAGTCTCTATGAACATCTGAAATAGCAAGTCCTTTTAAAAGCTCCCATAACCGAATTTCAAAGCGGTGCTATAAATGAAACCGCATTCATTTCAGTCCATATACCCTACAACTTTTTAATTCAACCGCCCTAATCCAGTGACAGGGTTCAATCAAGCCAGAACTACATTCTTGGAATAAACAATGACAGTCTCACTCAGGGGCTGATCCAAGATTTTTTTCAGCAAGGGCGAATTTTAATTAATTTTTTTGTTGAAGTTAAATAAAGAAAATTTGAACTAATCATAATATTAAGTAATCATAATAATGTTTACAAATTGCAATAAATATTCATAATCTAAACTAAAAAAGGAATTTCAAATAAAAAACATTTAGATACAATTTAAAAACTTATTTCGGTTACTTGTCATAGTTCAATTTGAATGATTCTCCAAATGCTCAAAGCCTCAAACCAAATTTGCTTTCTATATTTAAACAAAATAATGAATTAATTTCAAAGTATAAACTAGTTTTGGTATCTTTTTATAAGTTTCAAATAAGTTTTACTTGAAATAAGAGAAACAAACCATCCAAAATTTATATCTAGAACACCAAAAATTATGCAGGGTCCATTAGTTAGATGCAGAGAAATAAATTAATTATAACAAGTTAACAACTAGAAATGAGTGGCTACTAAAGGCTCATAGTCATTTTCCATATTTCATTTCTCATTATAAAATAAGTCAAACTCATTGTAAACTATCACAATAAAAGACAAAAACTACTCAATCAAAATGATCTCATTTTCAATTGAAAATCAAACAACCCAAAAACAAAAGCTCAATCAGACCAAACAAATAGTAACCACAAGTCAACCAAATCAATAACAAAAAAAAAATCAAACTTGAATCAAACAATCCTTCACAATTCACACGTTGATGAACATTCAAAACCAAAAACTATACAAAAAATACTTCTAAGATTTCACCAAACTTAAAAACTAAGAAGATTTTTGTACTTGTATTTAGAATTGGTTTATGAAATTTTTTTTGCCCCTCTTCAAATTTAACTCTTCCATTTATTTGCCCCTTAAATTTATTAATTTACATATTTGCCATGCTCCTAAACCTATAAAAAAAATTCAACAGGGGCAGCATAGTAGATCCGCCACTGGTCTCACTCTTGTAGGAGTCTATAGCCCTTTACTCTAAAAGAATCCAAGTGAAAAGGAGATCCAAACCATATGATTTTGAATAACTTTAAAAGAGATCACAGAATGATTGGATTCTTTCTAAAATGACTTTGTCGTTATCTGACATTTAAGATTGAAAATTATAATTGTGTTTCTCATCATTAAAACTAAGTTGACTTTGGTATACCCCAACAACAAGTTCCACGTGCTCAAATAAAGAAAGACTATCTTGAATTGGTGTATCTCAAGCAAGTGATTACAAGTAAAAATAGATTAAAAAAAGGCAACTAGAAGATAGTTACTTGAAGCTTAATGTGAAAAAAGAAAAAACCACATTGACGCTACCCACTGCAGAGTGAAAGCTGCAACAAAACACATACAGGAAAGTAAATGGTTGTAGAGCATGGTGATGAAAACAGACCAACAGGGTAAAAATACGTTGACCTTACACAATCAGCCTTCAGGGTTTTGGCTTTTATAACATACCTCCAAAACTAGAACTAGTAACCTTACAGAAAGTCCAAAAGGAGAAGTTCTCAACCTCAGAATACCAGATAAAGAAACAAGCATTACAAAACGAAATGGTGTTCAGGAGAAAAAGGGAAGAAAATTTTCACCACTTAATTAGATAATAATATTTCAAACGAAATGATACCCATAAAAAACATATTGGACAATAGTAGCACAATCATCCCTGCTAAGCAGTTTCATGAGTTTGTCATAGCTGACTTACAAAACCTACACTAAAGTAAGTAAATGCATTGTTATCCCTAATCTCTCTCTGACCAGCAATACTTCCTTTAAATTTTAAAATATGGCCATATGGAGGATCAAAGAACGAGAGCACGGGGTCTCTATGATGTCAGTACCAAGTGTGATATAAATGTTACTTAGCGGAGAGAGAGGTACGGGTAGAGAGTATTTGATGAATATACTCTTCAGTATTACCAAGTTTGGTATAATGTTAACACAGAGAGAGAAAGAAAGAAAGAATGTTACACAAGATATAGGAAACCCAAACAATTCCAATACGTCAATGTATCCATGTTGCACATAAACGCTTAGTGGACACTTACCAACACATGTCTAGAATTTCACTTACGTGTTCATAATTTTCTGTGTAACGTTTTTCGTACCGTAAATTTTGACTTCTAGGACACTCGCCAAAACATCTCCATGAAACCTCAGACATGATACTCTAGAGTATACGAGGAAGGTTTTATTATAGAAAAGTGAAGGGAACTAATTTAGTCGTAGGTTGGGGAAAGAAAGAGTATCACCATAATAAGATGTAGATCACATGAATATTCGTTGCAGTTACATATCATTACAAACATCAAGAACACTGGCGGGGGATGGGGTTACAAAAATATTCCCCATACCCGCCCCAACACTTAACAACCATCCCCATTCCCACGGGGAATAGGATTAATATTTTGTGGATTGATAAAAAAGAAAAAGAAAAATCAACCACTTGTTTAACCATATTTGCAATAATACATGCATGAAAATGAATCATACGTTAACGCATAAATGATGAATTAGCAAAAGAGTAACAATTTTGTTACTACTAAGCAAATATAGTAATTTAATAATATAAAATCCATCATCATATATTTATTTACCAAGTACTACAATATTTGTAAATTCATATAATTCTTTAAAAAGTTGACAAGTAGAAAAAATAATATAAGGTTTTCACCTTTATAGATATATATATATAATATCATGACATATATTATAATTATGTAAATATAAAAGGGTATAAATATTAATTATTTAATATATAACTATTTGAGTTGGGTTCAGGTGGGGATTGGGGAATGGGGCGGGGGAAGCAAATACCATCCCCTTCCCGTCCCTACATGTAACTATTCGGTAATTCTTCAATCATAACCCCGGATCCGGTCAAAGTCAAAATCACCGGCCCATTCGACGCATGGGGAACACTGTCAAGACAGGTCAAATTTTCATCCCTAATTCCCTAGTGTCAACTCTTTTTTATGATAGTGGTCTTATCTTTTGAGAATATAAACTTATACTATATGAGGCCCAAATAACATATAAAATTGACTTTCATGTTGTTATATATATCAAAGCCCAATTATAATTTTCAAAGTCAAGTAAATAAGGTTAATATTAAAAACTTCACTTAGCTTTGAAAGTAAATAAGATTAATATTAAGGATAATGTTAGGGGTATCAAATTTGTATATCAAATGTATCTAAAATATACATGTTATCATTGTATTGGTATGTAATGACCACTTAGAATCCACCATAATATTGAACAACCAATGTAATTATAATATGTATTTTGGACACACTTGAGACCAGAAGAAAAAAATTGAGACGCCTAGCATTATCCTAATATTAAACTGCTTTGATGGATGGATTCATACGTATCCTAGAACTCAATATATAAAGCTTTACATAACTCGCTCTCATATTGTTGGTTATGCCACTGTTCAAGAGGGACTTGGGACATAGGAAGATACAAGTTTCAAATAACTACGTAATTAAGGGTTTTTCTTGAATAAATCCTTTAACTTTCACAAAGGGGAAAAAGAAGAAAGGATCTAGAGAATAAAAGAAGATATGAAAAGGATAAAAATTAACAACAAAAAAAGGAAAAAAAAGAAGAAGAGAACTTTGAGACACATCACAGAATGCAAACATTACTTTCAAGTCAACTCACTCCAGGAACTAACCAGTTAACAATCAACATAGTTCATCGAAAAAAATTCACATGCATGTTGCAACAGTAAAAAATATAATTTGAATGAAGATGTGCAGGATATGCACTGAGCATAAGCACAGAAGCAAGATAAGTATTAGCATGAAGGGGGATGAAGGGAAAATAAACAACATAACCATATCATAAATCTTACCATCATGGTCGAAAACAACCTGCACAAAGAATCCAACAAAAGCAAAAATGAGATATAGACCTCCCACTATGTTAATGACATGAAGACGAGATTATAAGAAACATTAATGATCAGTTGGCCATTAATCCGAATATGCAGTAACAAGAGTCCAAGAATTTGAAACGTTACATTTCCGATACTATATCAAAACAATTAATAGATGTAGATCTCGGCATAAGACATTTTTTTATTAATATATTATGAGGGAAGGTGAGGGAGTCAATTCAACCTAAAATAATTAAATAAATGATAATCTAATAATGCATTTTTCTTGGCTCCCTTGGGCAGTCAAACATTTTTTTGACTAACTAAATAGTATGAGCTGAAAGTTAAGTTATTTCTCCTCCAACCAACTAAGTAGAACGACGCATAATGAATTTACAAGCAGAATCAATAAGCCGTAAGCAATAGCCAACAGATAACAGAGATTTACAACTCAAAAAAATTGAGAAATAAAAAATATAAAGAAAGAAATGTAGAAATATTGCATGATGTTTTCACTTTGAACTGGTTTCAAAACAATAATACAGAGGAAAAGATGCATACCGCCACATGCGAAGGAATAAATTCTAGAACATCAATTATCTGAGACAGAAATATACAAGGTCAGTTATGTGTAAAATATATAAAATCCATAAAAGGATAATCCCCAGCTTACACACTAGAATAAGATGGAGCCATGAAGGTGCTTTATTAAAAAATTTCATACAACATGCTATTGCTGAATTTGGCTGATAAATGTATTTTTCCAACACCACCTTAGATTCATAATGTCAAAGTTCATAACAAGACCTATCTTTAATTGTCTATGTTGCTAAGTATTGAAAACTATAGCTAATACAATAAATCCAATCCAGCTATATCAACAGCAAAGAGCTAAATACAAACTTTTATTCAATTTAACTAGTAACTAGAGAGTAGTTAAAATCAGAGTTGCCAGAAATACTATCACAATCACAAATCATGTTTTGGAAACGAACACTCAAAAGCACGGTCACTTCAATTCCAGAACTAAATTTTGTGATCCAATTATTGTTTTCTATTTCCCTAAGTTTTCATAATCATGCTTAAATCTAGCAACAATGTACGACAAATTCATTCTATAAAAATCTACCTAATGTGTTAGGAAAGGATAGAATAATTAGTATATTCTAGTAGCGGTATTTTTTGAGTGTAAGCATGTGTGCACATGAAATTAGTTATATTATGTGAGTGAAGGATAAGGGATGAGGTGTTGGTTAGTAGAATTACTTTTTCAGCAATTAGTACCTATATATATGTGTAAAGGGATGAGTATTCCTCAAGTTTTGATATTATGTATTTTAGGAATGAAATTGGAAAGTAAGCTTTCAGCTACTTCTTCCCTTTTCTCTCTAATTCTCTACTTCTATATCTGTTTCTCTCTTATTCTCTGGTTAGGCCACAGCTAGGGCATGACAAATTGGTATCAAAGCTCAAGTTCTATCCAAACTCATCATCTTCTTTCTCTAAATCCTCTGTTTTCTTCTATCTTCAACCTCTGATTTCTTCACTTTTATAAAGCCAAACTGAAATCTACTTCTTCTACTAGTCTCTTCTATCCTTCAAACACTACCCACAAACAGTCCAGACCTGGGAGGCTTATCTTCTTCAACTTCCTATTCTATTTTCAGATTCTTATTTTATTGTTTCGTCATTGTTCATAAACGCAGAAAACTCAAAAAAAATTCAGTCAATTTTCTTAGTTTCTACCATCAAAACACTTTGGGTAGTTCATTACTACTAACAAACATCAACAACGTCAGATTCCAGCCACAAGGGAGCATAACACCATTTCGGATGCTCTGTTTTTCTACAAACTTGCAACTTAGAAATTTCGAGTTGTAAAACAACTTGAAACAGGTATAAAACTCTTCTAACTCACTCGTTTCAGTCACAAATAGATAGCCCAAGCTATATTTCTCATAAACAACAAGACCCAAACATGTTTCAATCCATAAGTTTCTATTTCTTCTCGGTCGGTAAAAATTTTCAGATTCTGTTATTTTACTTGGTTTGATCTGTTTTTGTTTGTGATTCAATGACTTAATTCGCTTTGCTTAGCATATCTAGCATTAGTTTAGTCATTCAAAAACCCAAAAACATAGTTATTATATTTTCAGTTGTTTTCTAGCTCTAAAACTAAATAGTTTATGCTATATTGGTAGTATTAATGCTTATTACTGCCTAGGCTTTGTATTTACCTTTGATCCTTTGGTGCTTGTGCTTATTTGTGTGCTCATTTACTCATTAAAATTCAACTGAGCAATAGGTAATTAGATTTAAACTTGTTCTTTTTCAGATACTCAATTTGCTTCACTGAGGAAACTAAAAAAACCACTCAAGCTCATTACTCTTATTCAAGTAGTGTTTCTACTGCTTGGGATTAATTTTCAAACTCGATATCACAATTTCATTATAAAATTCTGAGAAACATGGTTGGACTTGCACACCAAGTGTCCAACCAAATGCTTAAACAAGATTTCTTGAGTTATAGAGATTGTATCCATGAGAAGTTGCAGCTTATTGATGAAAAAATGGAATATTTCTTGTGGTATAAATGAGTTGCTGAAACAGAAAGGTTCAGAATATGAGAAGTGTTTTGTTAACCCTATTGGTGATAAAAGGAAGGGCAAGATGCCAGTTCACATGGGCTATAGAGGAAACAAGGGATTGCTTGGAAATCCCAACCATGCTGAGAAGTTAAGAGCCAGAATAAATGAAGAAGATGATGTCCAGGAAGAACAACTTTGGTGAAGAACATGAGAAGGAAAAGGAACTCAAGCATCACAAACTTGTGTTACCATCATTCACTGAAGATGATAATGCTAGAAACTGGATCAAGGAATGTAAAGAAGCCAATTGTGAAGGAGGCCCCTATATATAATGATTATGTTGAGAATGAGGAGGCTCTATATTATGATGATCCACCCACTTATGATGAACCACGGTAATATGAAGGAAATCATTGCTTTAATGAAAAGGCCGAGTTCATTGACAACATTCAGCAATGTGCTACACAACCAGAATCTGAAGAAGAGTTCTGGTATAATGAAGTTCCAGTGTTTGACAATAATCCTGAAGTGGAACAAGGATTCATGCAGGTAGAGGGAGTGTTTGCACTTCATGAACTGACAAAGAATTTCCTTGTTAAGAAACCAGTCTCACATGCTGCAAATCGGTCCAGAAAGTGATTACAGAGCAATGTTACCTCTTTATATAAGTTCTTATAGTTAAGAATTCTCTTAGATTCTAAATGAAATAAACCAAAGTTTTATAGAAGACTTTTAGTTGAATCAACAAGTTAGTTGTTTTATAAATAGTTTAGGACAAATGTAATATTTGAGCATCCAATACTAAGTTAGAATATTGATATGTGCAATTATAAGTACAACAACAACAAAAATTTCAGCACGCTAAATTTATAGTATTGGTACGTAAGAGTATTGTGTTTGGGTACGTAAGTACCAATACGCGATTCACTGGGTCAATGAGAGCATCCGGTAACTCTTTGACAGAGTCACCTACATTTCAACTCCACAAGATCCAAAGAATTATACATAACTTTTTGAGAAAATGGGATTCACTCCCGGTGATGTTTTCCATCCAAAACAGTCCAAAAATGACTGGTTTGTATCACTTGAACCTTGGAGAGATAAGGTTAAAACCTCTATGCAAAACTCACATTTGAAGAAAACTAGTACACCAAAACATTTTCCCTACTTTGAGTACTACATATTTCCTTATACTTCTATTTCCGACTGTAAGACACCTCAATGCTTCATAACAGTTATTAAAGATAAGGAGGCTGGAAATTATGACTATCCAATTTATGATAAAGAAGCCACTTGTGTTGCTGATGAATATGAAGGCAGTCCTTTATATGATGAGCAAGCAGAATGTACAGAAGCTTTGAAAGAAGGAATCACAGTAATTGATGAAGAGCATCTTGTGATGGTACCTGAGAATACTTTGGATGGAGGAAAGCATGTCACCTGAGAATGCAACCAATGAGGTATTATTTGACAAGACTATAGCTGACCTTAAGGACAAGTTTGTTCTAAAGGGGAAAGGATTCTCAAATACAGTTCCCATTCTCCCCAAACATCAACCAAAATGCAAGGTAACAACCTCCACCAACAAACTAATGCTCTTATCCTATCCTAGGGCTATTGACACTTGTTCCTTAAGTTCCAAAACTAAAATTGTGCCAACATCAGCTCACTCTTCAGCTGATAGGAAGCTAGTGTTGGTTCAAAAATCTATTGAACTTAAAGAATTTTGTTAAAGTCAAGAGGTGCAGTTCAAGGAAGACTGTCGACCACTTATTGAGTTCCATCTTGAGCAGAAAATTTCAGGATTCTTACACATCAATCTCTTTATTGGGGAACATGGATACACACTTATGGGACCAGGGTCCTTCCTTTTATAGCTATCATCATTTTGGTGGTGCAGTATTGATGCAATATGTCAGAATTCTCAGCTCAAAGAGGATGGGATTACTACACCTATTCCTTGGAAAGATAAAGATGGAATACACCTCCAAAACTTTCAGAGTTCATTTACAAGGCAAAATGATCAAACAAAAGAATGTTTGATGCAGAAGATAAACTCAATTTTCTTCCTTGGAGATTCTCTAAAGCTAACAAACCCATATCAATGGAATTGGACAACAACCATGATTTATTTGAATTATCCAAGTCTTACTAACCTTGGTGCTGTTAGTTATCAACTAGTTATGATGAATATAAGCAAGTATCAATGGTGGCTGTATTTGAAAGAAAAGAAATACAATAAATCAAGGACATTATCAAGCTAATATCAAGAGAGAACTACATCAGATTTCCTCATTATTCAATAAGGAAAAGATTGATCAAGAAGCAGTATAGGTTTTTTGCAAGTTCTTAAGGTTCAGCTTTGATCATCCTGGTGGACCAAAGAAAAGGAAGGGTCCAACCTACAATGATTTTGAAGATAGATGCAAGAGATATGGTTCCAGCAGAATAACTTTTCCATGAGGACATGGAATTTCAAAGGGGTAGGGAATGTCAGGAAAGGGTAACCTACGAACAATAGAATAATTAGTATATTCTAGTAGCAGTACTTTTTAAGTGTAAGCATGTGTGCACATGGAATTAGTTATATGTGAGTGAAGGATAAGGGATGAGGTGTAGGTTAGTAGAATTACTTTTTCAGCAATTAGTACCTATATATGTGTGTAAAGGGAAGAGTATTCCCCAAGTTTTGATATTATGCATTTTATGAATGAAATTGGAAAGTAAGCTTTCAGCTACTCCTTAATTTTATCTCTCTCACAAACTCAGTGAGTAGTCACTGTGTTCTTCTCCTTCTTCCCCCCTTTTCTCTCTAATTCTAAACTTCTATGTTTGTTTCTCTTTTATTCTCTGGTTAGGCCACAGCTAGGGCTGACATAATGTACTATATGTTAACTTTTTAATTTTTTTTTTGGCACTATATTTTAATTGTTAAGTTACATGGCATACTGCGACCCTATTTCCATTCCACACACCAAAATAATCCTCTTCATAGGTGACATAAGCTGAATTTTTACAAAAAAAAAAAATTATTCATAATAGTAAAGGCAAAAATTCATGCAGCTAACTCTAAAGTTAGATGCATAGACATCACTATTCCTTTTTCCTATTACTAAATCCCATTCAATTAGAAATAATAATCCGCTTCCTAGGTTACACTAGCAGAGAATTTTACCATGAGTAAACTATTTTTCATAATAGAAAGGCAAAAATCACTTAGCCAACTTGACATGGTATACGAAAAGTTTGTTATACCAGATAAAGGTGTATGTTCCAAGCGTGCTAATTATAGGTTTCACTTGGTTTATATTTAAGCTTGATTAAAGCTGTGCTCAACTCTACTGGCTGCTAAGAAGAGTAGAAGAAGTTCAAACAAATAATAATAACAAAGAAAACAATTCCTAGTTGAAATTTCAGAAGACAAATCTATGTGGGATTCTGCAGCCTCTCTATGTTCGCAGATAATTGACAATAATTCGCCATTTAAGGTTAAAACCCATCAATACTTTGTTGAAGTAACTTTCAGTGAACCTAAGGTCCTAAAGTAACTGTTTTATATTATCATAAAATAGTGCATGAAGATAGAGAAATAAAGCTCATGGACCTAAAGTAAGTAGTACTTACAAGAGACAAAGCTGAAAATATAGTCAAAACCCAATCTCCATTGCCATCAGCATGTGAGAGATGACCATGGTGGAGTTTAGCTACACAAACAATAGCAATCATAGAATCATTGGCAGAAATAGATTAATGAGAAAAAAAGGGGCAGGAAAAGTTCCATTATCAATGAGCTCGCATTGGTTGCATCCCAATGCAAAATTGTTAAGTAAAAGGGACTCTACTTACAAGCTTAAAAATATAGTTACAACTTATTTATAGAGGAGCAGCTAATATGGAAGAACACTTGGTCCTCACAGTGGTCAGTTTTCAGTAATTACTGGAAATTTCAAATACCGGAAAACCGTTATATATAAACCAAGTTAATAAGCAAGTAAAACAATCGTTAAATTAATTAAATTCTTACACATTTCGAGCTGGAAAACCAAAACCATCTTTGAGTAACATGTAACCAGCAGAATCTAGTGCAGTTAATTTAACATGGACAAATTCACATATTGCAGAAAAAAATTACACTTATTTAGAGAAAAGATACACATTTGGTTTTAAGTTTATGATCATCTTTCCATCTGGATCACAAAAGAATCAAAAGATAAATTGGAAATGAACAATATATCTCTCAAAACTATGCGAGCTAGGGATAGTCAAGTGAAAATATGAAAGAAGTCCTAATATGTATTTTTCAGTATAATAACTAATCATTTTCGTGAAGGTCCTAATATCCTGAACCCATTCTATGATGAAGTTATGCAATTAACTTCAGAAACGTTATTATATCTCCAGGTATATATCAGTCATAAACATAGACTATCAACCTAAAGCAGACTATTTTTTATCGGTTATCAAACGTCCAAAGCTTAGAAAAGTCAAGCATGTGTAACAAAGCCACATAGCAATCAACCCAACATCATTAATAAGTAAACTGAAATCATTAATGCAGATATAAGAATAAACACACAACATACAAGAACATACCAAGAATCTTGTAGTAAGCTCTATAAATAATTGATGTGCCGTCAATGAGCATTACTCGGCCATTTGAAGAATCAATCCTAACTGATGTATCTTCACACTGGGTGGAATCAAAAAATGTCCCTTGGCCTAGTGTTTGTGCAGTTTCAACAGTTCCCAAAGTAGTGGAAGAAATTCCATGAGCATCTCCCGGGAAATTTGCCTTCAAACTATTAGACACTCTGCAGTAGCCCTGAAAAAATATTGGATCAGCTAAGAGTAATCCTACCTTACACTTACCTCAAAAAATATTGGATCTCTAGTTCATGGTCAGTGTGTCTTTATCTAAGAAATATGCTACTATTTGAAAGAAAAGTAGGGAAATTTTACAATGTGAACGAATTTTCAACATCACATTCTAGTATTCTACAAGATGAACTGGAAATCTGATTATTTTTTTCCTGCTTGGAAAAGAAGAAAGAAGTGGTAGGAGAGAAATGGGAAAGTTTTTTGCTCCAGAATCCTAGGTTTTGGCTTGAATCATCATGGTTCTAGAATGAATCTGACGGTTTATCAGCTACTCATATAGTTCGGTATTTTGTATGAGGTCTCCAAGTCCATGGACAAGTTCTGAATACGTTTGGCTATCCCTTTGGCGTTATTGACATAACCGAAATCCTTTAACATCAATCTATTTTCATACTTATCAAAAAGAATAAAAATAAAAAATAAATTGTCCTAATGTTTTACCAAGACATCAAGTTGTATTAATTAAGAGAATACCAGGTCATCTTTATTGAAAGAAAGGTAACATACATCTATAATACAATGTTATACAAATTACTATTCTTCACTAACAAAATTCATTTACTTATCTAGTAATCTTTGACATCCAGCAAGCGAGGCTAGTTTAGAGAGCAGTAAGTTTGTTAGCATTTTCTTCCGATGAACATCAAGAACTGGTGTAATTGACACTTGTTTAGTCCATATTTGAATAAAGAAACATCCCCAAATTGAATTTAAGAAGAATTGCAGTATACTCAATGTGGCACAACAACAGAACAAGCTATACAATTCAAAACAGTCAAAAACACCACAAAATAAAACTCCCACACATGTATATAACATCTCACTTGCAATTTTTCTCCAACTTCAAATAACAGCAAAAAAAACACCATTACCATAAATAAAATCACACCCAGATCAAGTTTATTAGCTCATTGATAAATCATAGTTAAGTAGAACTGAAATAATCACCTTATTGAGCCATACGGATGAAGAATATGAAGACTCGAAAGTCACAAATGGTTTTCTGAAACTACATGAACTGTTTACAACAGCTCTGTAGGTGAGAGAGAAGCTCCTTGCGCTACAATGGAGATTCCTCCAGAATGTGGGAATTTGATGATAGCATGCCATAAAATTCTTCAGTTCGTGCCAATTCGTCCCAGAATTTTATGCTCTTTGTAAATAGTGCTTATATATCTCGATTTGGCGGGTCAATCCTCAGTGGTTGCCCCTTGTCCGATCGGTCCCTCCCGCTCGTCGGGTAAGGGTTTATGGATTAGAAAGGGAGATTACCGCTGGCAAAATCTACCCAGCCCAACTCAGTTTCGGCCTGCCCTTGCCATGACCATAGAGCTCATTCTGGGTCGATTTTCTTTAGATTGGGCTGGGCCTTCCGAATACTAACATTAGAAATGATTAATGGGATAATGAATAAAACTTAGTGGGCTAAGGGTGAGTTTGTTAATAAATGAATAATTTTAGATGGGTTGAAAAATAAGTAAATTTCAAACGGATACGAGTTAAACCCATCAACCCATATACAATCCATAATTAAAATTTAAAATTTGTTGAGAACAACAACAAGCTTAATTTTTTTCAAGCGTGTAAGTTTAATTTGCTAAATCAGAAGCGTTCTTAATTATTTTTTTTGTCATGGATAGCAAAAAAAAACTAGAAAGAATGAGTTAATAAACCATAAACCATAGTTAATAAATCTTACACCCTGGTTAATAAATTTTAACTCTTATTTTGATTAGGGTCCGCTATTATTAGTAGAAAATGTTATGTATTTTTTTTACTATCTGCTACTAAATAGTAGCAGACGTCGATTTCAGTTTCTAATCCTAGTCGTTCCTTCTTGTTTTTAATGATATAGATGGCGTGTGTCCTATAAGGATCCATGACAAATATATGGTATGAATCATTCCCTATATATATATGGAAAAAATATATGTACACATCTTGTGTAATACACAGTCGACTATGACGACGGTTTTTTGGGCTATGGTGACGAGTAAAACCGTCGCCTATAGCTATTCTGGACTATGGCGACGGGTGAACCGTCGCCATAGCCCAAAAAATCCGTCGACATATCTCGACTATGTAATACACAGCTGTGTACATATATCCTTATATATATACACGATCCGGATTTTAAGCTTACCCTTTATCTAGCATACCTTGCTTACCCCCTTTAGTGACGGACCGGGGCGACGGTTCGGTCCGTCGCTATATGTTATCTGTCGCTATATGTTATCCGTCGCTAAAAACTTTAGCGACAATTATATATATAGCGACGGACTGAACCGTCGCCCGGTCCGTTGCTAAAGGGAGGTAAGCAATGTATGTTGGATAAAGGGAAAGCTTAATATCCGGACCGTATCTATATACACGGTCCAGATCTTAAGCTCACCCAACTCACCCCCTTTAGCGACGGACCGGGCGATAGTTTGGTCCGTTGCTATATATACAACCGTCGTCTTAGCTTTTAGCGACGGACAACATATAGACGACGGTTGTATATATAGCGACGGAAGAACCGTCGTCCAGTCCATCGCTAAAGAGGGTTGAGTTTGGGTGAGTTTTTAGTTGGGTGAGCCTAAGATCCTTACCGTATATATATATATAAAAACCAATAAGCATCAAAATTAATTTACAAAGAGAGAATAAGATTCTAAGGATTCATAATAAAAAATGAATAAATAAACTATCAACACTAATGTCATTAAAAAAAGCATATTATCAACGTAGACAACACACGAATAAAAATCAGTTTCACAACGAAACTACAAACAAAGCAACAGTATATGTTTGCAAATGATATATTTAATTTGGTGAATTGCATCCATTTCATTTGTTTGTTTGTTTTTTGAATTTGCTTCCAAGCATCATGTCCATTATCCTATGTACATTTTCCAAATTCTTCAGTCAGCCCGTCAATCTGTAGGAGCATGCATGCATCCTCGTATAGTTATGAGCTTTATTCTCTGTAACAAATATCAAATTAATAGTGCAACTACTCAAAAGATATATGAGCTAAGAAAAGTAAATAATTTTGGAAAATAATATATATTACAAAAGTTTACGTCGACTTTTGACTGTCAGATAAGTATTATTGGTAATCTTTTTGGAAGAATGTGTAATATTACAAAGTTTACGTGTAATGGTTAGGTCTTGGTTCTATTCTTAGCAGCAGATTAAGTGTTTAATTATAGAGCAATGCTACTATCATATAATTTGGGTCACATAAAGCTCACATACACACAGATGCATATTTGCCGGTCCTGCATGTCACGCAGAGCCCACAGTATACATGTGTGTGTATGTGAGCATTATGTGACCTAAAATTATGTGATAGTAGCATTATTTTTAATTATATTTAAAAAAAAGACGGAATTATTCGCTGAACCAACGCATACAATGATGATTCAAATCAATGCTGAAGTGATTCATCATTTTGAGTAAACCATTAACAATGGTTCATAGTTCAAACCATGCCTTTTCAAATGGTGGTTAATAACTTTTTATAAATTCACTCAAATTCACAACTTCGACTCGATAAAAAAAAATCCTTTCAATTTCTACAAAAATGTCATCCTAATATATTTTTCCAACTATTTTCTTCTCTCTCGTTTATAGTTTTAAACTAACAAATTCTAGTACGGGATAATATATGAGTTTGTCTTATCTTAGAATACTAATTCGCAGTAATTCCGTGTAGCAAAAATAAGGGGCGAATATAGTTGTAAAGAAAGAGTGGACGACCATTTGATTCAAGCGGTAAAATTGTTATCCTACATCAAACTACGAAGCGGGTTACAACATTCTTCAGGAAAGGCATGGTTGAGAAAGACAACAAGGTTTGCCAGTAATAATATAGGCTATGAACATAAGTCTAAATATTTATACTAACAAAAAAAATAATAGCAACTATAATGTTAAATTATAGTGTAATGCAGGGTTAATAAAGTTGCAATAATTTTTAGATTTCGGTTTCCTTTCCTATCTCGTCTCTCGAGCTTTCCGATTTTTATAGTGTTATGTAGGGTCAAATGATGACATGTCACTATAACATTGGTTGGGTAGATCTCATGTAATTGGTTATGCCATAAATTATCATTAAAATATTCAATGTCATGTCATTTTGGACCAAAAATTTGAGACCCCTAACATTAACGTTTGCAGGTTTTAAGTTTTGAACAGAATGCATGGTGCAAGGCTCCAATCCCTCTAGTAGAGGACGAGCAATCATGGTCAATAACCAAGACAAGGTAAGGCTGCAGATGAAAAAGATACATACCCTTTTATGAAGTTGGAGTTTTCCAGGCTTTAAGATTTTTTCCCATCATGAATGCCCTGGTCTTCCTTTCTCTTACAAATCATCATAGCAAAGTTCTGTGTAACAAACTTGAAGCTGCTCGAATAATTTAGAATCATCCCAAATCAACTCATCCCACCATTCCTTTTCGGCCTTGATGTCTTTTATCGTGTCAATTACATTAAAGCTCATGTGTAAGATTCGTCAAATTTGGACAATCATAGAAACTGATGTGCTCTATAGGGAGGCCAAGACCCTTTCCAAATGTCAACCAAATTAGGCAAATGGTGAAGCCTCAACCTTTTCAACTTGGGGAGTAAAATTTCACCAGGATCAATGTTCTCGTCCTTAAATATCAACTCTTTTGCTGCTTCACAATCTTCAACTATCAAAACCTCCAAGTGGTGAAGATTTTGTGCCATGGAGCATGGAAGAATAAAAGGCAAGACGGGGCAGGTATGTACTGATAGATATCTTAGTTTAGAAAAACTTCCGGTTGGTACAGGGTTCTCGCATATCTTTTCCAAGCTCCATAACAAATGAATACTGAGGTGCTCTAACAATGGAAATGCACTACCCTCTACTTCCTTGCCATTTAGAACTGTCTGCATTACAGGACATTCCCTCAGTATGAGAAACTTCAATGCATTCAAATTTATAGCCCCAAAATCCGATAGTTTGCAGATAGTAAGGTGATGATCCAAGTAGAAAGCAGTACTACGGCTTAATACCTCCTTCACTGCACTAGGTAGTGTTTCCTCATTCACAAATATCAGGCGTCGATCTTGCTGGTTATAATCAAGTTCCACATCATCAGGAACACGTTCCACAACGCGCTTGACATTATGGCCAACAACAAATCTAAACTTTGTTAAGCGCTGGTCTTTCCATGGCAGACTATCCCGAAGAAATTGCTCAAGAAGCTCAACTTCTGGAAAGTGAATTTCAAGCATCTCCAACTCATTCAAATTTTGTATCTCCATTGTGAGTAATTTTATGCTTTTACTCCACCTCGGATCTCCTGGATAGACAGCAATGTGTAGCACAGTCAAATGCACCAACCTTGATAATATTCCATCCGAAACTAATGTCTGTGGCAGCTTTGAGTACTCACTGCTGTTATTACTTCCATAGAAAGATACTGTCATATGCTTTAACCGAGTCAAACTTTGTACCTCGTCGGGTAAGTTATAAATTGCAGTGCGTCGGAGATCAAGTAACTCAAGAGTTTCTAAAGCTCCAATGGCAGATGGAAGTATGGAAAGATGCTTACAGTCGCGAATTATAAGTGCCTTAAGATTGTTAAGCTTGAAGAGTGACTGTGGGAGGGACTTAATTTTGGTTTGAGATAGATTCAAAACTTCAAGGCAAGGCATGTTCTCGAAAAAAGATTCCGGTATCGCTCTCAAATGATTATTTCTTTGAAGGAACAAAGACAACAGATTGGGGCAAGATGGACTTTCAGGTAGACTGAACAACTCATTGTCCATTAAGAAGATCATCATGGCTTGTTCCCATTTCTCATTTGATGGGGGCTCTATTGATCCTGCACCAGCCCCGAATAAGAACTGATGACCTTTATCGGTCATAAAAGTATCTCTTTTGGGACTCTGAACCGGCTGTGTCAATCTTAAATCAGCTCGAACCAAAAAGCGACAACCTTCTGCTCCTGGTAACATAAGTGTTGATGCAAAATCCCGAAGTACATCATGCATTTTCACAGAAACACCATTTCCGGTACTCTCTAACATAGAGGCTTCTATGAGAGTCTGGATTATATCATTTCCCCTCCGAAACGCATCTTCCATATTTCCTTCAACTAAACCCTCATCAACCAAGTGGTTTAGCAGTTGAGAGATATTAACATCACAGTCTTCTTGATATGATGCACAATATAGAAAGCAATCTTTTACATCACCAGCCTTTAACCTGTCATAACTAAATTTCAATTGTTGGATCACAGCTTCACTAACATGTTTCACGAGAGTGCCAGGTATTAGAAGTTCCCTCAATGCATGCTTCCACTCTAACACATTATTTTCTTTTCTCAAAGCTCTTCCAGTAACTACAATGGCCAAAGGCAAGCCACCACACTCCGCAACTATAGTTTCTGCATAGAGCTTGATATCTGTTGAATAAATAATCCCACCGACTTGGTCATGAAACAATTCCCAAGCTTCTTTCCTGGAGATATGCTGAATTTTAAGTTCTTCATCTGCACCCATAATTCGGCAAACATCATGGAATCTTGTGGTAAGTATAATCCTGCAATCAATTTCTTCACTGGGAACAGGAATTCCCGCATCATTCAAATCAATTCGATCCCAGACATCATCCAGAAGAAACAATAATTTTTTGTTTCTCAAAGAATGTAATAATTTAGGATGGAGATTGGTATTGGAGCCTGAAAGGTTATTTAATAATTGCATCTGAACTTGATCCCGGATCTTTTTTGAGCTCCAATGTCGGGATACAGTTACCCAAATGATTGAATCAAACATGTCATTTGTTTCCTTGTCATTGAACAAGGATTTAAGGATGGTAGTCTTTCCAATCCCACCAATACCATAAATGCCAATCCTTCTGACTGAATCTTCCCTCAATAATCCTATGATCTTCAGCACATTGTCATCAATCCCTCTCTTCAAATTCCTCCCCTCAATTCTGTTTGAAAGAGGTCTGATGATTCTTGGTTTCACTACTAACATTGAGGCCTTCAAACTTGACTGCAATCTACTCTTCATTTGACCTTCTTCTTTACACACATCAGGATTACTCTCAACTATTTCAGTTTCCTTAAATTCAGCAGGATCGGAAGGAATTCCAGTTTCATACATTGCGGAAAAAGTCTCTCTCCCTGGAACAGGAGTAATCTCCTGCCCTGTCTCGGTTTGAGCAGCACCCAAATCTTGCTCCAACATAGATTTGTGTAGTGGCAGGTGTATTAGTTCACTTGCTGCCTTATGTCGTGTTACTTTTTGTTTTCGTCCCACTGGCATCATAGACTCGACGTTTGCTGCTACTGCTGCTTTTAGTGTTTCTTCCAAGGAATCAATCATCATCTCATTAGATTTCTCCAGTTGATCAGCAATCTCATAATGCATTTTCATCAGCTTCTCACCCACTCTCTTATGGAAAAACAAATTAAAGTCAGAGCCCTTCCCTTCATCTTGTAATATATCGTTCACTTCAGATATTATTTTTTCTGCAGTCTCAAGCCATGTTTTGCATTCTTGTCTTGGCATGTCCCCCTGCAACAGTCGCTTTATTTTATTTCTTTCTATAGATTCCCTCACAAAATTGAAAAGATCAACTTTTTGTTTAAGCTCTTCAAACTTCCTCTCCTGGCGTTTTGCAGGTTTAAGTTGTTCTAATTTTCTCCTCAGGCGTTTGACAGGTCCAACTTGCTGGCCAACTTGACTTAATCCTCCACAAAGCACAGCCATAACCACTGCCATGTAAATTGATAGCCGAAACACATTATAAAGGTCTGCGACATGCTTTCTAGAAAATAAACAAAACTAAATAACATAATGGTAAATGTCTAATTCCATCGTGCAATGCTCATTATTGTAAAAAAAAAAATTCCCCTTCTTTTGGAGGAACCCTCAGCCACCATCTTTGGTGCGCAGTTGGAACCCCATGACCCCCAAACGTCTCTGTGGAGTTTTGAATCCATTAACCCATGACCTATATCTTATAAAGGTATTTATGATCTTCACTACCCCTTGGGTTAAAGTTACTCATAGGAGATATAACATTAAATCTATTATTTTATTATCTTTGTTCCATAGAATTTATTGGATATTAGATGCCCACTTGGACCAAAATTTTGCAAGATCAGGAAGTAATGTTTTTTTATTCTTCTTTTTCTTTTGAAACCCCAATTTGATATCAACTACACAATTATAATATGAATAAATGCACATTAACGATGGAAAATTACAATAATCAATCAAGCCTCGCATAAAGAAAGAAACAAGCCTCACGGATTGACGGAGGAAACAAAGTTCACATCAAAGAAAATAAATTCACACACAAAGGAATGAATCTAACATGATACATAAACTTCCCCTGACCCCGTCTTAACTAACAGGCTAAGAACTTTTTAGCTGAGATGAGCTTAAAATCAATGAATATAATTTGCAGAATCACATGTTAAATTCAGAGGCAAACAATTACACTGTTGAATTTCAAATCAAGAGCAAGCAAAAACTTAAAGTTCCACTGTTTAAATAGCATTATGAATATTATATATGTTGGGCTGTGGATATTCGGGCCGGTCGGGTCAACATTAGTTGGACCTTTGGAATATTGGGCTATTTTCTAAATAATTATTTGGTCTGGGCCGGAGCTGGTTGTGGGTGACAGGTGGCAGCTTATAGACTAAAGATTATCCCTAATCTGTGAGATTAGCAGGCGGCTTATTGAGATGATGGGCCCAGCCGTCTTAAGCCACCTTCATTAATGTGGAGTTGACATAATATTGAGTTAGTGGAGAGGAGGGTATGAAAAAGCCTGCATGCAGCCAGCTGACGTAAGCATTGGGAGAAAACATGCAAGTTGGTGAGATGATATATGAGTACAGGGCACTACACAAGGAGGTAACTTCACATTTTTTCTCTACAGACACTAGAGCACACAACCTTCATTATTAACCCTTCTTCTGGCTTGTATTTATTCTCACACCGAAGCGATCCCGGCGGCCCAAAACCGTCGAGATCCGGTGCTTACGTGTTCATGGTGCAAGATTAGGCGTGCTTTTCGTGATTGAGGTGCATGACGAGATCTTGGAGTTAACAATATATATATATATATATATATATATATATGAATATAATTTTATGGGAAATAATATTTCCACGAGATCCCTGCACTTATGCGGAGAAATTTGTGAAAATATCAATATTTACTCGTGATAATAACAATTCCCTAAAATTATGACAATTACACTGTTGAATTTCAGATCAAGAGCAAGCAAAAACTTACAGTTCCACCGTTTAAATAGCATTATGCTGTGCATAGAATCAATAAATACAGCATTTATGAGTGAAGAAGTAGAAGAAGAAGAAGTAGAGGGGAGACTAACCAGAGATTTATCCCTTTCCTTGTGAGTATGTTTTCAATTATTACAGACGCATTAATTTCTCAAGATAGAGAATTCACAGGCGAGGGAGGGGAAGCCAATTGGCGCCCACAGAAGACATGGTAAAATCTCTACCAATGTGAAGACAACGAATGATACAGTTGAATTCGGTAATCTCGCATCGATATCATTTCTTTTATATGGGTTAGGTATGAATTTTATAAAGAAACGTGCTCGTACGGTTTGCAAAACTTTCTGGAGAAGAATTTTTTTTTTTATTTTTTTGTTAGTTTAGGTAAAATTTAACATTTCTACCTTTGACAAGGATGATTACCAACACTTTTTTGGGGTGTTTCATAAAAATTGAATGAATTTGAATTTGAATGATCTGAATCTGAATTTGAATGAAAAAAGTTGTTTTGATAATTAATATGTCTGAAACATCTGAATGACATAATTTTATTATTTTACCCCCTGAAAAAATTCAAAGTTGTTGTAAATTTATTTAATATAATAGTTAATATTTTTTTTAATTTTTAAATTTATTCAAAAAAAATTTAATTTATTCAGCTGCTCATTCAGCAAAAAAAATGTGACTTAGTCATTCAGCTCAATCATCTGACGATTCAGACGATTTTTTTTCCAAAACAAACGCGCTGACTAATTCAGCCATTCAGATACGTATTCAGTCCTAAACAAATAGTCTTGGTGTAGAAATGAATTTTAACATACCAAAAAGTGTATTTAAATATTATTTATAAAATATTAATATATAATTAGAAATATAATAGTTAGTTTATGGGAATATAATCTTTATTACCAAAATCAATTACATATATTTAAAAGTATGCACTCATTAATTTAAACTTTGCAAGTTTGAATAATCCTTTAGACAAATTATTCAGCGTGGCGTAAAAAAAAGGGCTTGCATGAGATACTCTCTAGGGTATCATACAAGTTATACTCCATATCTTAGTTTTATAGACTGAGTTTATCACAATTTTTTTGGTAAAATTTAACCTTACGAATAAAGAGATAATGCAAAAATATAAGTAAAAGTAAATTTTTATTTAATTTTGAAGTTGTGTAGCACCATTATTATAATATTGTAAAATTAATATATATTTTACGACTAAGATTAATTGAACTTTCGTTACAATAAAGGCGATAATATATATCACCAAATCATACGAAAATTCATATGTTAAAATATTTGTATATGTTTTTTAAATCTGTATGGTTGGATTCATATAAAAACCCTAAAAATGGACGTATTAACCCTATAGGATATATTAGTTAGATATCTTATAGGGTATATCCCTTTTTCACGCAATAAAAAAATATTATTTTCTTTTAATATATAAAATAAATACAAACATTTAATATTCAATACTATATTTTTATTATGTTTAAAACATCATTCTATGAGTTTGTTCGACTATCAGCGATTGTAGTATTTAAACTTTTGAACGCATCGTACTAATTTTGATGTATTTCATTTGAGGCCCAAACGCGATGTATAAATTAAATAATTTTTTTTTAAATAAACTGCTACTAAACGGACAAAATTTTTAAATACATTTAAATTTTTAAACGCTCTAAATATATCAAACACCGCAAACGTTGATTAACCAAAAATACATTATATATAATACTAGTGAGATACCCATGCCTCCGGCACTATTGGACGGTCAAATCTATCCCAAATTTTCGACGGTCCAGATGATTTATTAGGGTGAGCGAAAAATTCAAAAGCAGTTGTATTTTGTTAGATAAATTTAAAATTTTAAACGCTCTAAATATATCAAACACCGCAAACGTTGATTAACCAAAGATACATTATATATAATACTAGTGAGATACCCGTGCCTCCGGCATTATTGGACGGTCAGATCTATCTCAAATTTTCGATGGTCCAAATAATTTATTAAGATGAATAAAAAATTCAAAATCAGTTGTATTTTATTAGATAGATTGCAAAGGATACATTACATGGCAACAAAGTATAGTCTTTTTAATATAGGATAGGATAGAATGTCACATTTCAATCGTACGTGTCATTTTTGTCTTTCTTGTAGGAATAGATATAATAAGAGTCCTAAACTTTCAAAACTCCTTTAGCAAAATACTGATAATCCGATGTATCCTCTTTATAAATTATTAGACTAATTTTTTTATGTCACGAATTGTTTAGAAGTTTCCATTTTTAATAACTACAACAAGGTGAATCTTTTTTTATTTATTTTTTTGACTAGGAATTTTTTTAGAACCTTCACCATGATAATGTAATAAATTTAGGGAAATAATTTAATTATGTGTGACCTTATTCAACAAAAAGAGACTTTTATCACATTGACTGAAAAAAATTTACTTTATAATATATGATAGTTTTAGGGAAAAAAATAATTTAATAGAAAAATTAACTTCACTGAAAATTTATAAATTTTCTAATATACGAGGTCAAATTAAAATTTTGTAACTTCTCAATCACATATCACCCATACTCCTCTAAGTTTGCATTTTCCTCTAATTTTCTTAAAATAAACAATAATATAATTTATATTATTTTTTAAAACAATTAAGGAATTAAGTATTTATGAACAATTTTTTGATTAGAAAAGTGTATGAGGGGTCAATAAGGTGTGTGTGCGTATATTATATTACTACTTATTATATTAACACTAGCTAAGTACCCCGTGTGAAGCATGAGTTATTTTTAAAATAAAATAATTTTAAATTCAATTTAAATAGTGATTATGAAATATATTTTTTGAATTTCACATTGACTTACTGCTATTATTAGAATGACTATAAATTTTGCTTAAAAACGAATAACTACAGATCACATATTGAGTGTTACTAATGTGATTCTTGTTATTTTTATTTTAATATTAAGTTTTTATATAATTTCAAATTTTAATATTTTGTTTTTATAATCAATCATTTGTATTTTTATATGCATTTTTAATTAGAACTCAAAGTTGAGTGCAAACCTAAAAACTTAAACGTAGTGTTTAAGCCATACATTATTGAATAATTAATTAATTAAATAAAATCTATAAAAAATAAAATTGTTGTAAAATAATTAATTACGATCATAATTTTAGTTTTAAAAGGTAAGTAAATTTTAAATAGTAATATATAAGTCATAATTTTTTTAACATTAATTAACTTAAGGTCTCCTATATAAAATAAAGTTGTTTTCTAAATTTTAATCGTTAATATATTTTGTAATATGCATTACAATTTTTTTATATTAATTATTATTTACTCATAATAGTTTTCTTATATTTTTAATATATAGTTATTTAGGAATATAATTGTTGTAAAATAATGAGTTTCCATTATAATATTAATTTTAAAAGCTAGCTTGTTAGGAATATTCATGAGAATAGTATTCCTATTTTTATATAAGATTTGATTATGATATAAATGAATGAATATGCAAGTATGCTTGCATTGATGAAAGCTGTAAAGTCCTGTGATAGATAATAGGAATATATGTACAAGAACTTAGAATGAATTGATCAAATATGTTAGGTTGATCTTACATAAACAAAACAGCTTTGTAAAGTCCTTCAAAAAAAATGATGTGCAAGGACTATAAATATAAAGATCAAACTTATTAGGTTGATCTTATAAAGTGTAATAGATAGGCATGTCTGATCATCGAGCACTGCACCAGCCATCGTAGTCTGCCAGGAGAGACAAGGAAGACTCGGGAACTATCAAAGCGGAATCGTAGTCTGCAAGGATAGTAGATTTCGGAGTTCGTAGTCTGTCAAGAGAGACGAGGCAGGATCGTAGTGTGTCGAGAATAACTTTCTCGGAGCCGTAGTCTGCTGAGAAAGTCATGTTCAGAATAGTAGAGACATCCTGTCTAAGAGCCGATCGAGCGTCTGCCAAAGCTAAGTCAAGAATCGTAGGTTACACTTGAAGTAGTGGAGTCTACTGATCATATCAGAGATCGTAGTCGAGCTAGATCAGACATGGACAGCAAGCATGAAGGCAGAAATCGTAGTATGTCAATATCTGATCTCGAAATCGTAGTGTCTGCAGAACCAAAGCAAGATCGTAGTCTGCAGAACTAAGGCCTCAACGAAGATGCTCACAACGCCAAGGAAGAATCGTAGTGTCAACACAATTCTCAACAAATGAGCACTCCCAAAGAATCCAAAGATGAAGCCTCTGGTCTGAGCTGAAAAGATGCAATCTACCTGAAGGAAACCAAAGAGCACTCAACGAATGGCATGCAAACAAACAGAAGATCTAAGCACTATCTTAATCAACATCCTGATTGAGAAGTAAAGTCATTCAGATAAAGTCTTCCACAAGCAAATCAGAAGAAGACTTCAGATATAGTGATTGACTAAAGAAAAGTCAGCAAGTGCAGTTGCTGTCAAGAGAATAGAAGACAACGATCTTAGGATTAACCAGGATCGCAGTGTTTGCCAAACGAAGCAGGAACTAATGCAATTTACACAGAGATACTGGCCAACATATGAAGAACAAGACAAAAGTGATTAAGCATGGGTCAAACCATTGATGATAGGTGAACGGGAGATCACCAGGAGAAAGAGAGCTGGGTATGCCACAAAATTGATGTGTCTTGCAATTCAGAAGGGACCAGAACAATAAGTCAAGCTATCAGTTCCTGAGACAAGTTGAAGCACTGCACAAGTGGAGTAAGAGGTGTTCTACATTGAAGATCCAATGAACACTCTTCAGAATCGTAGTGTTGTCTCAACCAGTCAGAGCAACATTCAACAAGGCAAACTACGATTTAGTTCAAGGTCATCTGCATCAGAATCGTAGAGTTCGATCATCTAAAGATTGAAGCATTGGCAACGGTTTAATCTGAAGACTGATATTCGAATGTTGCTGATTGAGAGCATCGATGCAGAAGGACAATTTTTGATGTTCTGATCAAGAAGTCAGAAAGAAGAAATAAAGGTGACTATCAGCCTGACATGGAATAGTGACGTCTCTGAGGAGGTAGGTGAAGTAGCAGACTGCTGTGTCAGTAAAGTAAAAAAGGAGCTGTCACGTCACATCAGCAGTCTGCATCAAATAACTCGAGATTTGCGAAGCAATTCAAATAGCTTCCAACGACTATTTTCCAATGGGAAGATCATGGAAGGGTATTTAACAGCTGAAGCTTCAAAGATGAAAGTGTTGCTGAGTTGCAAAATAGTTGAGTTGTTGGAATGCTATATTGTTGACTCTACGAGTTCCACTAGAGCTGAACAGAACAAGTCTCAGTGGCAGTGAGACTACGAAAGTGGAAGTGAAGCAGATTTGAAGAAGGGCTTCAACAGACTAAGGCTTCAATCAACAACGATGAGAATGCCATTGAAAATGGCAGCTAAGCTGAGAGTCGAGAAGGCCAAGAAGATAGCATTCAGAAAAGTGACAGAGCACAAAGAAGATCCAGAGAGCCACCCTACGAATCACCATGAAAAAATAAAAGCTAAAACAGAACAGATGCAGAACTATGTATGCATATCATTCAAGAAGGGTTCAGGGAATGCTAAGGACCAGAAGAAGTTGACCAGTAATGTCAAGCCTTAGTAAACCCGAATGGTGATGGTGCACAGCTGACATCAGATGAAGATGAGCAGAACAGAAAGAAGCTCAGCTGCACCAAAAAAGAAGTGGTCCAGACTCTATGCAGAATGTAAAGAGGACCACGTAAAGCTGCTAAGTACCTAAGATGATAAAGCTTCAAGTCATCTTAGCAGCAAAGCACCAACAACAACAAGTAGCCAGGGCCTGAAGGATCCTTGTTCGGAGGGACTAAATAGAGTTCCAAGGCTGCTGGCCTTGAAGAGTTATTAGTGAACTAGAGGAGTTCCAAACCTGCTGGGCTTGAAGAGTTCTTAGTGAACTGAAGTTTCAAGGCTGCTGGCCTTGAAGGAATCTTAGTGATTCAGGGTGCTGCCCTTTCCTTAGTGGAATTCCTGCTAGTGAAGCAGAAGAGTGGATTAGGAGCTTGAGTCTCTGAACCACTTAAAATCCCTTGTGTCTTTTACATTCAGTCATTTACTTTCTGTCATTTACATTATGTACTTAACTGCTATAATTGATGTGTATGTTTTAACTACTTACAACTAAACTAACTCCAAGAACAATGTGTATCAATGTTTATGAATATATCAATGAAGGGGATCTTTTACATATTCCGCTGTGCTTGAAAAGATTCTTAAGTTTGTCATATGCTAATTCATTAGCAATACAAAATAAACTGGAAAAATATTTGAAATTAAAAAGATCTATTCAACCCCCCTTCTAGATCTATTGTGTGCCTACTGGGAACTAACATAGCTAACTAAATTTTAATAACTAATATACAAGTTAGAATTATTTTGTAACATTAATTAACTAAAGATCTCCTATATGTAATAGAATTAGTAATTAAAGTAATCATTAATATATTTCTAATATATATAAAAATTAAAATTTTGATATTAATTATTATATGTACTCATAATATTTTTAATATATATTCACTTAGAGACTAAAGTTGAGTAAAAACTTAAACTAAAATCCTAAATATGATTTTTAAGTTAAAATTTATTATATGACTAAGTAATTAAAGGACTCTTATAAAAAATAAAATGGTTATAGAATAATAAGTTAATATTAAAGTTTGTAGAACCATAAAAAGAGTTATAATTATAGTTAAATTAATCATAGCACTATATAAAAGTATAAAAAGTGTTTTATTTCTAATTAAATTCAAGTTCTATACCAAAGACCAAAGATCAAAGATCAAATACCAAAGGCAAAAGACCAAAAAACCATATTTTGTCTTATTATATATATATATATATATATATATATATATATTGTGACGCCCCCAAAATAGGTTCAATACTCCACCCATTTTGAGTCGCCAAATACACTCAATAAAATTCAAATACAATCTTTTATATCACACGGTCGTGCAAAATACGACCACACAACTGTGAGTGTCAATACAGATATGTAGAAAATATTAATATTCAAACTAAGTCCTCATTACATTTATTATCACACTATTTTAAATAAAACAAATAGTGAGGACTTCTACAGCTCTAACTCGGACCATCACTCCATTTCCCGACTAGTACCCGCGATATTCTCATTTTCTGAAGAGAACAATGGAAGAAAAGAGTGAGCTCAACCAGCCCAGTAAAGAATATTATGACTAAGATAATGAAAAATAAATTATCGTTAGCCTTCAATAAATTAGATAAAATATTATGGACAACAAGTTTTAGATCAATAGTCGCAGCGAAAATAACAATTCATTAGAAGAGTTAAGTAGAGAATGATGTCTACTATCTTCTTTGATTTAAAAGTCCATCATCAATATTTTATCCCTGTAACATCAATCAATATACATCTCGAATCAAATATTCATCTTTGTACTACGGGCCAAAGATATTCATTTGTATCATCAGTTGGTCATGTTCATCTCAACACCTTTCCATCTTTGCACTACGGGCCAAAGATATTCATTAGGTAATCATTTATCATTGCACTACAGGCCAAAGATATTCATCATGTAATTATTCATCTTTGCACTACAGGCCAAAGATATTCAGTTATATCACCATTTAAAACTGAGGATGATAAAAAATAATACAAATACCGGATCCAGTGAGGTAAAGGACAAATATTAGAGAATTTATCCAGAGTTCAAGAATGAAGATCAAAATCTGAATCCAATCAAAGATGATTTGGAAGAAAAAAAATATTTTTTTTATCGTGAATAGTAACTTGACATGAAAAGATAAAAATTTCACAAGAAAGTTCAGACCAATATTCCAGTGAAATAATATTAGATGAAGCGCAAAACTCAAGTAATATCTGATCATTTCAGGAATTATAGAAGCAATACTTACCATAGTAAGTTTAGAGTTAAGAATCTGAAATGAAACAATATACGAACTGCAATTGGATTTTTCACCCGTTTGGCGGTAGTCCGCTCAGACAGATTATTTCCACAATTTAATAACAAATGAATACGAAGGGTTATTCACCCGTCTGACGGTAGTCCGCTCAAACAGATTATTTTCATAATTTAATAACAACTGAATACGAAGATTCACCCGTCTGGCGGTAGTCCGCTCAAACAGATTATTCCAACAGAATAATAAGGAATGAAATAACAACCCTTACGAGTATTGAAAGAAAATAACTCTCTCTATGAATACGAAAGAAATAATACCCCTTACCTTAAAATTTAGAGACTGCACTAGTGTAATAGCAGAATACTCTTCTTCTTTCTCTCTTATTCTCTCTATACTTTCTCTTTCTATAACTTTAGTGAATTGGTCAGAAATAATGAAGAAATGAGCTTCTATTTATAGGCTCGGCAGAGTAAGGGTAAAATAGTCTTTTCGCCATAATTTATGACATCATCGTTTACATCATCGCTCCGATGACATCCTTGCTTACCTCATCGCTCCGATGACATCATTGTTTACCTCATCGCTCCAATGACATCATTGTTTGCATCATAAGAGTTCAAATTCAATTTGCACTCTTCCACCTCGTTTAACTTTTATACCAAGAATTTACTATAATAATGTTACCATTCAAATCATACTATTATATAATCACATCATACTACAATAATGTAATATTATAATAATATATTTGAATAAATTATTTTATCGGACAAGATAAAATATCACTTTCAACAAATGTCACATGTTAAAAATTTCTCCGTTTAAATCCACATTGAATAAATATTTCCTTATTATATATATCAAAAATTAATTATTCACAAATAATATTACAGAACTACAATATTGATAACCAGGTCGTTCCCAGAAAAGAGGGGGCCTTCCGATAAGGATTTTTCCTTACTGGCGCGCAATTAATCAACCCATTTCCTAGACAGAACTTCCTTAGACATTGCCAATAATGCTATCTAATAATATTATTCAAATAATATGAATTATTGATTTGATAATTTGAAATAATGTGCAATGACAATTATTGAATCAATAAAATATTATGCAATTATTGAATCAATAATATAAAATATTGAACAGTAATTACTATAACAATAATTGAGTAAATACCTTCCTACGTAAGAATCAATAATTCGAAATACTGTGCAATACCGTGTGCTACCGTGCAACACTGCGTATTACTGTATTTTAACTATCGGGTATTTCAACAGTACTAACGGTAACAGTTTTGCCATTATTTTTATAAAAAGGTTATTTCTGTCGCTTTTTATATCCGACATTCATTCCATTGTGGGGTCCACCAATGACTGCGCCGTCGTACGAATATTCTCCGACAAAAAGAATATTCCTTGACCAAACGAATATTCCCCGACACAACGAATATTTTATAACCACTTGCTTACTTTGTAAACTTTGCACATTTCACCCATAACTTATCACATTTATCAAATCAACACCTTACTATTTCAAAATAATATATAAAAAAAATTAAATCTTATTTATAAAATTTGGAGTCTTACATATATAGATATAGATTGTAACAAAATACATATTTGATATATACATAATAAAAAAATATTTTTATTTTTTAAGGGTGGTGGGTGTGAGGGGTGGGGTGCGTGGGTGGGTGGCGTAGGGAGTGGGAGTGGGAGTGGGAGTGGGCGTGGGGGTGGGGTGATAGTGATGGCGACTAGGGATGGTGTTGGACCGGTGGTAGTTCTGAAATAATCTAATTAACGTTGTTATAAAAGTGTGTGATATAAAAGTGTACATTAGTCATATTAATAAAAGACAAAGGTTTATTTTATCCATAAATTTTTAATCCCTCCTAATAGGATTATAATACCATGTTAGACATGATATTAAATAATTCCTCATTCTAAATCATTTTGTTATCTCGGGATTAATAGTCCGGAGTCTAATTTAAAAAATAAACAAGAGATTAAGGATATTAGTCCAATCCAAAGGATTATCCTAGTAAACAAACATGGCCTAAAAGACTTTATTTTCACGTTGGGCTACCATGAATTCAGCCATTACAATCAAACTCATTTTATTGAGGACATAAAATTTAGAATAATACTACAGACACAAATTATTCTACAAATATTTTATAAATTACTGATGTTGCATACTCCGCCTCAGCTTTTTATGTGGGGCCGAATACTACATTGAAGTAATTTGTTGATCATTATGCTGAGGTGGAATATGCCACATCAGCAATTTAAAAAATATTTATAAAATAATTTATGTCTGTAGCATTACTCTAAAATTTAATACACTGAGACTATATTTGTTTGCAAATATTACACTTGGGATATGATTATTAATCCCGAGTATCTTATTTGTTTTCAAATTTAGACTTGAGACTATTAGTCCAAGGATTATAAAATGAGAGACTATTTAATACCATATCTAGCTGAGTATTATAATCATAACACGAAGGATTCAAAATTTATGAACAAAACTAACCTTTATTTTCTAATATGACTAACTTATCCTTAACATTCATCATATTTTGTATTTTTTTGGAAAAAGACGGCGTTGCTTCATATTTTGTATTTTGTATATTGTAGTAATGGGTCTGGAAAAGACCTTGTTGCTTCATATATTATAGTAATGGGTCTGGAAAAGATTTGCAAACTAAAATAAGTAATTAAAATACCTAACCATGAATTAATAAATCCAACATAACAATGGCCATGTGATTAATAAGTATTTATGCCACAATAATCCAAATTAGTGGTCAATAAATTATTCGGTCCTTCTATAAAAAAAAATACTGAAATTATTTTTATGCATACTACAAATAAAAAAAATGAAGCAACACTGTCTTTTTTTTAAAATATATATATAAAAAAAATATATCGCAATTAAAAGCATATCATATGTTGAATAACATGACCTGGCCCATCCAACTACATGATATGGTTATATATATATGAATGTAATCATTGTTTATTATTCTTTGATGTATAAACAAGTTTAAATTATAATTTAAAATATGTTATTAATAGTAAGGGTATAATAGTTTAAACGATATTTTTTTATCTAATTTTTTAATTAATTTTGAAAAAAATAAATATAATATGAGATTATATTAAGTTATCCCATAAATAATTTCATAAAAAATAAATATATGATTAAGACTATTTAATTCTCTGATTAATAATCTTAGAATTATAATCCCGAAATTATAATTCTTACAAACAAATATGGGTTGAGACTTGAGAGTGTGTATATGAACTGTGTTAGAAATGTGATATGTCATTAAAATTTCATTAGAGATGTTTCATGATCCTAACACAATTCATGTATACAGTGACAGTGCATAAAACTTGAATTCATACAAAAAACTCACAAAAATAACATTTGAGAAGAAAAACTTGAAGTCCATTTGTTTTTCTACCCTTATTAATATGAATTAAAATTTGATTCATTAACCGCGTAAAATTATGACACATCATTAATGAAGGATCCAGTTAGCATGAAGTTTATTTTTTAGTAAGTTGGTCAATTGGCCAATAGAGTGCTGACACGCAGGGAGAGAAAATATCACATTGGCCAATTATTTATAGTTTATTTTTTGGTAAGTTAGTCAATTGGCTAATAGAGTGCTGACACGCAGGAAGAGATAACATCTCACCGCCTGCGTGTCAGTACTTTATTGATCAATTGACAAAATTACCAAAAAGTGAATTTCATACTAACCAGTCCCATTAATGAAATACTCGTGTTGGATAAAATTGTTCTTATTTTAATAATGTGTTATAATCCTAACTTCGTGCATACACACCACACACTACCAAATTATCAATGTATCAAATATTAATTAACTAGATGTACTGGTTCATGCCTTCGGCACTATTTAGTTTTGGACGGTGAGATTTATCTCAAACTTTGGACGGTTCAAATAATTTTTGAGTTGAGCGAAAAATTCAAAATTTTGTTATATAGATTTAGTAAAGCTATACTTTGGTATTCCAACTTTATTCTTTTTCCACTCTATGCACTTAACTTTTCAATATTTTCAATCAAGTCCCTCAACTCTCCATCTTCCTCACAATCTCATTTCATTTGCCACCCCATCCGAAATAATAATGAACCCCCTAGCAAAAATAATTCATACTTCGGTCTTTGTAGGCAAATTTGTCAGGCAATTGATCCACATGTTCTCACACGAACAAGGCGATTTTCATCGGTTACATAACAGAGAAGAAGCTAGGGTTTTACAAGCCTACTGTTTTTCTAATTCAAACGAACAATTGAAGCTGGACTCATCATCACTAGGAAGGGGGCGATTAAAGACGAGCGGAGCCCATATTAGCCGAATCAAAGATCTCACCAAGCCAGCTGGATTCGATGAAGGAGAGCCAGCTGGGGGACAGATCACTGTCTGAAACTGAGAGATTTGGTGACGGTGATTGAGGTACGTGCTCAATCTAATTGATTATTTACATTAGCCCTAGAAAAAATTATGAATGTTTCATGTTAACAATGGAATATACTCGCTCAGTTCCAAAATATTAACATCAGATTTAAATTTTTCAAAGCGAAGGAAAGACATTTTTAAACTCAAAGGTGATACGATATAAATTTTTGTTTAACCTCTTGTTAATACGAGTATGAATACTATAAATTATCTAAAAATAGAAGTCTCATTTATAATATTATGAAACTTAAGGATAGACTAGTGTCACACTCATTATTATTGTTGGACTATATCTCTCACGTTTTTTGGCCAGCCGGGAGTGCACTTGTTAAACTAGATAGGAATGAGGCAACTTAAAAGAATGAATGTGAAATTTGGTGAAATAGTAGTTTCCCTATCACAGGGGGTGACTTGGAAATTTGGTAATCACGGGTGGTTTTTTACATTTTATTTTTAAATTATGAATATTGTGTTGTTGAATACTATCGTCAATAAAAAAAGTGAACTTTTTAGTGGAGCAAATTTTTCTATTTTATTATTATCATGTTTATATGGTAATGGGACTCTTTTTGTAAACGGATGGACTATTAATAGCTAGATTAATTGTTTTTAAAATGTAAATGCATTGCATCAATTTTACACTTCAAAATATTTTAATTAATTTTCAAAAGTCAACATTGATCTTGAGGGGGGTGCTAAACCGACTGAGGACTACTGGATATGAATCGAAATTAGGGGTAAACCACGCGTGGCGAAGTGGAACTAGGGATAAATCACATTCACACGTAGTTAGATGCATTTTACACTTTATTTAACCAAAGAAGAAAAGATATATGTTTTGGTTCTTTCAACCTTTAGGAGCATGTCCCACGGAAACTACAAGATAAGCTGGTTGCATTGTTAAACAACTGCAGTTGCTGGTATTCTGCAAGAATAGTCAAAAACCAATTTCTTATTACTTACTTTAACATTGTATTTAAGAATGTCGCTTAGCAATTTAAACGTTGTGGAAATATTCATTCGGAATTGATTTTGCCTAGCAGTTAAAAATGCATATAATTTTCAACTACCAACTGCTCTGGACCATTCATGCAGCTGCAGGCATGGAACCTTATTCTGTCTTGTACTGCAAGAAGATATTTCAGAGCCCTACTTTTTTTTTTAATAAGGTTTATATTGGACACGCTTAATCATAATATTTTGGGATACAGGAAAAATATCCAAAAAACAAAAAAAAACTCATTTCCAGACAAAGGTAGTATAATATTCAATTTTCGTGTTTCCATTTGTTCATTATTGGTTGGAATGACTCAAGTGAAAATGATGTTTTTTTTCTCTCTGATTATTCAAATACAAGGTGAAGATGATGTTTACTTTCTTTACTTTTGATTTGTGCAACAAGTTAAAACTGATGTCCAACACCAAGACCAAAAGAAAATTTCCTACTTATGACCATTTAAATAATTTTTTTTAAAATAAATCACATTCTGGAATTCAGTGGACGGAAAAATCGATCTAAATAAGTGGCACTGTAGAATTAAATTAAATAGAGTAAAGAATTTTTGGTTCGAAGTGTGGATTAGTGCAGAAGTTGCTGACAGAAAAGAAGAGCAGGAGGGAGAGAAACAAAGAGATTTGGTATTATAAGTATGGCAGATATAATTGCTTCACCTATTCTAAAAATTGTGTCGGACCGGTTACATTCTCTTGATGGTGTCTTGGGTGAGGAGATACAGATAAAGATGCAGCTGACGTTGCCGAGTTTCCAAGCCCACGTTGAAGAAGGAGAGAAGATGCTACCCGAGTATAACAAGGCGATCAAGTACTGGCTGGCTGAGGTTCAAGATGTTGCTTATGATGCTGATGATCTGCTCGATGATTTTGAAAGTTACCAGTTGCAAAGGAAGGCTGGGAAAAAGGTTTTAGTTAATCCCTTTTCCCGTTTAAAGCTGGAAACAAAGTTGCTGAAACTCAAAGCGAGGTTCATTGAACTTGTGGAGAAGTTTCATCATCTCGATGGCAGATCATCTTCTTTATTTACCAAGAAAGTGGTAGACAAGGATGACAGTGTTGACTTTTCTCCAAATCGTCGTACTGTCTCTTTCAGATTTGGTCGTGTTTATGGTAGACAGGACGATGCCAAGAATATAGTGAGCTGGTTATTAGACGATTCTTGTGATGAACCCGACCAAAACGTTTCTGTTGTTGCCATTTGTGGTATGGGCGGACTTGGAAAAACAACTATTGCTCAGCTTGTTTTTGACGACATTAAGGTGCATAAAAACTTTGGTTTGAAAGTCTGGGTTTGGGTGTCTGAAGAATTTGATGTGACCAGGATCCTCAAAGAAACCTTAGAATCTGCAACCTCACAAAGCCATAACATCTCGAGCTTGGAGACAATAGGGAGGAGGCTCAGTGCAGTGCTGCATGGAAAGAGATTCTTGATTGTGTTAGATGATGTTTGGAATGAAGACGCAGAGAAGTGGTCGATGCTGGCAAGGTGGTTCAGCAAGGGTGCTCCCGGGTCCAAAGTCCTATTAACTACTAGGAATTCCAAGGTGGCTGCTATAGCAGGTGGGATGCGGCAGTATTTCCTTGGTCCTTTATCGGAAGACAATTGTTTCTCTCTCTTTTCTGGTTTAGCATTTAGTCACTCTCAAGATAGTGTGAACAACAGGTTGATAGAGATAGGGCGAAAACTTGTTACGAAGTGTCAAGGGTTGCCTCTTGCTGCTAAGGCTTTAGGCAGCCTATTACGCTTCAAGAGGGAAGAAAGTGAGTGGTTGTCTATCTTGGAGGGAGATACATGGGGCTTACCAGAATCCAAAAGCTCTTTGTTATCTGTCTTAAGGTTGAGCTATGATCATCTACCGTCAAATCTGAAGCTGTGTTTTGCATTTTGTTCAGTCTTCCCAAAGAATTATATAATCAACAAGGGCAAGTTAATTCAGTGTTGGATTAGCAATGGTTTTGTCAGATCAGCGGGGAGTCGTAGAACATTGGAGGATATCGGTGAAAATTATTTCTCGGAATTATTGCAGTTGTCATTCTTTACAGACATAACAATGGATGAATACGGTGACATAGCAAGCTGCCGGATGCATGATCTAATACGTGATCTTGCACTAGCTGTTGCAGGCACCAGCTGCTCTGTTGTAGAATCTGGAGTGTCACAACAAATTTCCAATGAACTCCGTCATTCCTCTTTGGTTTTTGTATCTGGGCCACCAACTATTCCCAAAGCACTGCACCAAGCAAAAAACCTAAAGACACTGCTTATATTATCTGATCATTCTGGTACTTTTGAAAATATCCCCAGTATCTTCCCCGTCTTTAAATCCTTGCGAGTACTAGATCTAAGTCATAGCAGGCTTTGTGAATTGCCTAGTTCTGTTGGTGACTTGACTTGTTTAAGGTACCTTAACCTCTCCCGGACTCATATTAGGAAATTACCCAGATCAATCTGCTATCTTAAGCGTTTGCAGACGATTGAGCTTTCCGAGTGTTACAATCTCAAGGAGTTGCCAAGAAACATTCATAGGTTGACTAACCTGAGGCACCTATACATGCAATCCTGCTCTTCGTTATCATACATGCCGTATGGGATTGGGAAACTAAGGCTTCTTCAAACATTGTCGGTGTTCATTTTGACAAAGACTTCTGGTTTTGGCTCTTTAAGTGACCTAGGTGGGCTAAACCTAAGAGGGACTCTAGAAATTAAAAATCTTGAGCATGTGAGTGATCTGGCGGAAGCCCATGATGCCAAGCTATCTGAGAAGTCGAGTCTCCACTCCTTGGGATTATCATGGGGTCACAATTTGGAGAGTAAATTTTCTGCTCAAGTATTAGATAGCCTCAGGCCATCTCAAGATCTCAAGGTTTTGTACATAAAAGGGTATAGAGATTCCAATTTTCCATCATGGTCTTGTAATACTAACTTTAACCTTGTGAAGCTCTCTTTGATTAATTGCAACTGCAAAGAAATTCCCCCACTTGGGCAGCTACCTTGTCTTAGGGATCTCCATATAAAAGGGCTTCACAAAGTTCAGATTATTGGGCATGAGTTTTACGGTGACGATCTTCTTGGTGGATTCCCATCATTGAAACAGCTTGAGCTTTTTGATATGTCTAATTTGTTGGAGTGGAGAAATTTTAAGCTTTACTTATCTAAAGTAGCATGCCCTCGCCTTGAGACATTATCTATCCAGGGATGCACTAAATTGACCACCCTACCAATGCTTCCAAACCTACGAAAGTTAGCTCTGTCAAACTGCAATTTAATGCTGTTAGGATCCTTGACCCATCTGAAATCGCTCTCCTCCCTTGTGATTGATGAATTTAGAGAGCAAGGGACAATTTCTACCACAAATCTTGGGAGATTAACATCGGTAAGGACCTTGACTATATACGACTGTAATGATTTGATCTGTCTGTTGGATGAGGGCATGCAGGGATTTACTTCTCTTGAACAATTGTCTATTCTGTTCTGTGCTAAATTGAAATCTCTGCCGATGGGGTTGAAATACCTCACTTCCCTTAAGAAGTTGCACATTGAAGAATGCAAAGAATTAGTCAACATCCCAGATATCTTTCCAAACCTCTCTTTTCTGCAGGAGCTATCCATTAAAGGTTGTTCAAATCTAGTATCCTTACCTGATACCATTCAGACCCTGCCCTACCAAAAGATTGTGATTCAAAGATGTCCCAAGTTAGAGACAAAGCTGAATGTACCAAACGATGATGAATCATTTAAGGCGTCTGATTCTGCGAGTGCGGAATCAGAAGTGGCAACTTGACTCGTAGCTCCGGCACTAATGTAAGGGTGATGGAGGATCCAGCAGGCACTGCGAAGCAGATATGTGCTTTAGCGGAACAAAATAACTGTGCAAGCTTGAAGGGGAGGCAAAATTTTCTAACTTATGGACCATTTATGCCTCCAGGTCTGTATTACAGTTAGCAATTCTTTACATAATTGCATAGTATGTGCCTTTTCATTTGAGGTTCGTAACTGATTGCAGATATGGTGTTGTTGAATCTTTGTTTCAGGGTCGCCGGCGGAGCTACACTAGTGTGAGCGTGTAACACTCCGGTCCCGCAACAAAACATACCTGTCATGACTTTTTGGGTGAGCATGTAGTGGTCTAAAATGACATACGAAGATATTGTTCGTAATAAAACTATCGTATCACTCTTTTGACATCTCAAAAAGTGCTTATTTTTTAGCATTTTTTTTGTTGTTGAATGTTTAGTTGGATGAATCGATTATTGTGTAAATAAATACTTCTCTGTCCCAAAATAATTGCTCAATTTTGACTTTTTTTAGTCAAATTGACTATTTTTAAAATTAATAATTAACAATGTATAAATATATTTTTAACATTATAAAAATTGGTATTAGTAGTAAATTGTATATTTTTTTTTGTTATAACCTCTTCACCTATATTTTGGCAAAAATAGTACAAAACATAGTTTTAAAAAATAGTCAATTTGACTAAAAAAAAGTCAAAATTGAACAATTATTTTGGGACGGAGGGAGTATTTTATTAGTTCTTCTTCTCTTTCTATTTTTTATCTACTTGCTAGTTTATTATATGTTTATTGTGATAAACTGAAGGATAGTCTACTATCTTTGTGAAATAACTACATTTTTGGTCATTCTAAAAAAAACAACATTATGGTTAAATATTCTTTGACCATCCAGTTAGCCAAAATCAAGGGTCCGACTTCCACCAATTGCACCATTTTGTATCAATAATGAAGAAAGTTTTCCTGCATATGCTTCTTACAGCCAAAATCAAAGTCCGACTTCCAGGTAAAACACTATTTTGTATTTGGTGCACTGGTATGACTCGATTCATAGTATTCATGAGGTCGAGTGTTCGATCTTTTCGATAGCAGCAAAGAGGGTGCGTGTTAATGTAGCAAAAAAAAAAGAATTTTACCATGATTCTGTCACATCACTAGCAAAAGTCATATTTATTGCATATATACGCTATCTCTAATGATTTTTTTTATATGTGACGACAAATTCATGGTAATTTTAAATATTAAAAATTTAGATACATAGGATAAGAAAGTGTAAAGAAGAAATCTATATTATTGTTTTATTTTATAGTTTATAGTCTTCATGTGAATCATAGTCCACATTCGACATAAAATTAGCTGACATAAGATCATTTTTCTTCCGAATTGCATTAGTAGAGTTACTAATTACAATCTCCTTTCTAAAAAAAACATAAAAAGTCCATTTGTAAAATTTATAAAGTTTATGGTTATATTTTTTAATTTTATTTTTTGAGTACAATTTAATTGAAGTGATACATTTTATATTAGAGGTCTAGTGGAAACCGGAACGAGTGAAATTAGAAAAAAAATTACCTTAAATCGATAACGTTTACAACAACTTCAGCTAATAGATAGACTCAAACATGTTATCTTGCACAGTAAAATGAGAGATCTTTACCACTAGGCTATCCATTTTAGTCTAAATTTAATTATTGTTTGCTTAATAGTAGTAGAATTATAATAAATTTCCGAAAGTAAATTTGAAGACATTGTTGGCAGCAAAAAAAATTAAATATACAATGTCATTTTTATACTATCATTTATTGAAAAAAATAAGCATATTTTTATGAGAAAAAAATATATAAAAATAAAACTTAGAGTGAGTATCTTTCTAAACCCTTAGAAATTAACTTTAAAAAGTACAAATAGGGTCCTCCTAACATGTGCCCTTAAGGCACATGTTAAGCACACAGTTCAAGAGAATATATTCTTGAACTGTGTGCATATTTCCTTGATTTCTGTATTTGCAAAAATACAGAAATACATCAAGGGAATATGCACACAATTCAAGAGAATATTTCATTGAATTGTGTGCTTAGCATGTGTCTTAAAGGCACATGTTAAAAATTTCCATAAAAGAATAATACTCTTTCTGCTATAAAAATAAAATCTCATTTTAAATTTCAAAAGTTAAATTTATAATATTTGATACATGAGAATTGAGATACCATAAGGCTTTGGGTGCATGAGATCTTAGGATCTATTCTTATTTTTTTAAAATTTCAGTGTATTTTTTTTATTGCTATATTAAATTGAAATTTAAACACACTCACACACTCTATCCTGGCATGCCAAAGCTCGATTCCTCAATCTCATGGTTACCATGAGTTGAGTAATACCACTCGGGCCAAAGACATTCGGTAAAAACAAGTGTATTCATTTTATTGTAATTTTTTTTTATTTTTTGTAATTTTAATTAGAACAACTAGAATTTATTTAAGTTTTATTTTTGAGGAATAGAAGGAAAATTTGAAACTTTTTTAAAATATAAATAAATAAATAAAAATAAAAAGAAGAAGAAGGAAAAATTGAACCTCTTTTAAAATATAAATACATAAAAAAAACTTGAAAGAAGTCCACCACTAAGCAAAAGCCACACAACAATATATAGTCCAAGTCCATATACAAAATGGCATGTATACAATAATACAAAGGCGTTCTCCAAGAAACACAGTACTTAAAAAAACAAAAGTTAAAATTACACCACATAAAAAAAAAGAAGCATAAATAAAGGAAAAACAATACTATTTTCGATGAATATACAAATTAAGAAAATACTACAAGTAATCAGTTGGGGTATATCAGTAATTTAATTATACGATTTCTGCTATAAAAAAATTGAAAAAGCTACACTTAAATATCTGAGATTTTGAGGTGAAGTGAAACTGTTATTTTTTTTTTTCCCAAATAGACTGTGCGTGTGATTAACTTGTCAGGGGAGCCTGAGGCATGGTTATAATGGTCAAATCAGTTGAAAAAATGTCCAAAATGTCCATTGTTGTTCATCAAATTTATCACTAATGGAGTACCCATTGTTGCTCATCAAATTCAAATTCAAATCAAATCACTTTGAATATCTCCTAATTCCTATGGGCTTTCTTTCTCTGTTGATTTTGAACATTAATCATTCATCCAACAATCACCCTAATCCACTTCATTGTAATATTTTCAAAACCAACTTTAACTCAGTCAAGTCCATCAATTGAAGCGTGTTAATCTCGTGGCATTGTTCCTTGATCAAATATGAGCATTCTACGAGGATTAATAGCCCCTTAACATCATCAAATTAGTCTCAAATCATAAAAATCATCTCAATTCATGAGTCATGAAAAATCCCTATAAAATCAAGTAAAATCTTATCAAATTTATGAGTTGAAGTGTATTAATCTCTAGGCATTGTTCTTTGACCAAATACGACCATCATTAATGCATCATCAAATCAGTCCCAAATCATAAAAATCATCTCAATTCGCGAAACATAAAAACTTGCTATAAAATCGAGTGAAACCCCTATCAAATCCATGAATAGAAGTGTATTAATCTTTGGGCATTGTTCTTTGACCAAATACGACTATCCTCATTGGATTAACAGTCCCAAAACATCATAAACTCAGTCCCAAATCATAAAAATATCTCAATTCGCATAAAATAAAAAAAATCCCTATAAAATCAAGTAAAACCTATCAAATTAATCAATCGAAGTGTACTAACATTTGGGCATTGTTACTTAATCAAATACGGGCATCATCAATGGATTAACAGTCTCAAAACATCATTAAATAAGTCCCAAAACTCAAAAATCATCTCGGTTTGCGAAACTTGAAAAAATCCTAGAAAATTGAGTTCTAGTGATGAATTTGATGATGTTTGTTAATAATTTGGTTGTTTGCTAGTCCAAAAGATTTTCAACGGCTTTGGGTTTGAGTTTGGTTGGAATTTGGATGAGTTTGTAAGAGAATCAAATTGGGTACTAATAGAGTTGTTGGAGGTTGGAAAAAAAGAAAAGAAAAGAGAAAATTAATAGAAAGGACATAAATGTCTTTATATACTAAGGTTAACGGTGTCAAGACAAAAACCTGTTTTTCAGTTCACCTCAAAATCCCAGGTGTTTAAGTGTAACTTTTTAAATGACATATGGTCATATGAGAAAATAGTAAAACCTCGGGTGCTGAAATGAAATTTACCCTTTTTCAATACAAATGGACAAAAAAAAATTGCGTCCAAACCTCATGCCCTAGTTTTGTCCATTCACGAGTCTCAAATACATCGACCACCACCCATGGAAACATCTCTGATCGGGCATTTGATCAAACAAGCTACAAACAGACGAACAATTAAATAAATAAAATAAAATTGTCAAGAACTGTGTAGCCATAGAACAGCAACAACAATATTACCAAGTCTGATATATAAAATTCATCAAATCAAGTTGTATATTAGACATTTCGTATATCTGCCAAACATGTGGAATCAGAGGTAAGTATTAAAGCGCAAAAATAATGCTACTATCACATAATTTTGGGTCACATAATGTTCACATACACACACATGCATACTGTGGGTCTTGCATGACATGCAGGGCCTGCAAATATGCATGTCTGTGTATGTGAGCTTTATGTGACCCAAATTATCTGATAGTAGCATTGCTCAAAGCGCAATTGCCACGAAGCACTCGAACGTGTCCGATGAGTTTGGTAGCAATAATCAAAGCGCTAGAATAACAAGAACACAAATAGAGCAAAAAGGATAAATGCTAAAAGGAAATATCAAATAGGAAATATTAATGTGAATACTAATGTGTCAATGTAGGGTTAATATAGGCTTGGACCTGAATAAATAATTTTTCAGGAGCAAATAGAGGTTTGAGCCTATATCGTAACATTTGATAACCCTAATCATGAGATATCAATATGGGGTCGATATAGGCTTGAACCTCCCCTCTTGCATAGTTAGATTTTCGGCATTAACATTTGCCTCTCTCACATGGAGATGGGACCTACTCACTATGATTTGGAGGCTAACATTTAATGAAGGCGGGACCCACTCACTATTTATGCAAGAATTTTTCTATCAAACATAGTCTCTGTTTTTTTTTTTTGTAAATATTTCCAAAGGCAGACTAACTGGCTAACTATGGTAGTACATTATTTATGGAGTTCCAGGCTGTATCCTAATAATGTCAGGCCGGCAATTTGTCATTTACAGGAAGACCTCTGTACTTCCTATGATTTTGTTACGTACGATGAATTAAGCTTCTGATCTTAACAAGAACTATGCATGCCATTAAGTTTATCATCCATAAGAAGAATTAATGTTGTTGTTAAGAATTAGGATTTCTACTTCTTGCAGGCCAGCTAGTTGATGTTCGTCTTCAGTAGTTGATCAAAGAAAAAGGAGCTGGACAGGTTAGCTGCAAGATTTTGCATGCTTTATTTCCTCAACCTCATAAATTTAATATCATATCCGATCCTTAATTTGCAGTCATTTAGATGCATGTTTTTTTGATTATATTCTTGCTCTCCTTTTCCTTTCCAAACTGTAGCTTATTGGGTATATATTTTCAGTAAATATTTTCAGCTTATTTGCCAAACGTACGTACGTAGCAGTTTATTCCCATAATAAACTACTATTTTAAAAGGCTGCGCCAAACATGATACTACTCCGGCTTATTGAAAAAGGTGCTTAAATAAAGATGGTAAATAAGCTGTTTCGAAAAAATAGGCTACGACAACAGGTAGAATTAGATGAGAAAAAAAGAAGAAGGTGACTGACTCAGAAACGTAATAAAATTGAGTTACAATATTATTAAGAATGATTACTTTTAATATTAAAAAAAATTTTGTACAGAAAAAAAACAAACTAGGTCAATAACCGATTTTACTTGTTGAACCATGACCAGTGGGTCAACTGTGTTTAGACTAAAACTGGTTTTTTTGTTCAAACGAGTGCCAACCGGTTTCGGTTTTTACTGGTAGATCGGCCATCCGGTTCTAAAACATGTAGGAAACATATCTATGTTCTAAGAAACCAGTCAAAGTGTATGGAACTTATTAGTAATTGAATTAGGATCCTCTCCATTTCAAATGAAATGGAAAATCTTCATTTTATGGTCCATATTTCAAATGAAACGGAGAGTCTCCATTCAGTAATTGCGAGCAAGCTCAATAGCATATTTCTCAAAATGTACACAAGTAAAACTAGCTTATTGGCTTGCCAAAAATAAGTTTCATTCCAAATTAAGTCGGTTTCCTCCAGCTATTACTTATACAAATTCAGTACTATGTTCTTTGGCAGAATGTTTGTGGCTGCAGTTGGACAAGCAGCTGGATCTGCAGTTGAGCCGGCAACTGACGCTGCGATAGGAATATTCGGAATATTGAAGCACAAGTATGACTGTGTGAAAAAACTGGACAAGAATTTCCACGAGCTCGAAAAGGCAGAAAAAGATCTCGACGACAGGAAGGACTATGTCAACGGGGTGATAGAGAGGACAAAGATCAGAAAGAAAGAGAAGCCGGAAACCATAACTTGGCTGGGACGAGTGGCCACGGCTAAACAAGACGTAACAACACTCAAGACAAGGTACGGCGCCACCAAGAAATGCTGCTTCGGACTATGTCCTTTTAGGCCTCTCCTGAGTCTCAGCAAGGACATACTGAAGAAAACCAAAGAGATCAATGGCCTCAAGGGAAAAATGGAGGGCGACGAGAGCGTTATGGTGACCGTACGAGAGCCCGTCAGAGTTGTCAAGATGCATCCCGTTCGAATAAAAAGCCTGCAATCACTTCACCAGAAAGTAGACGCACTGCTGGACTGCCTCAAGGACAAGAATGTAAGGAAGATTGGAGTCTGGGGCTACGCTGGAATAGGCAAAACCACGGTCTTGAAAACCCTGAATGATGAACTGGAATACGTCAAGGACTTGTTTGATGTGGTCATTTGGGTTACTGTGGCCGAGGACTGCAGCGCCAGAACCATGCAAGAGGTGGTTGTGGAGAGGCTAAATCTAGACGTGGAGGGGATCCACACGGATCAACAGCTTAAAGAGGTAATATCTCAGGAGCTGGCGAACAAGAGGTACTTGCTAATTCTCGACGAAGTGTTTGAAAGCTTCAGCCTGGACAATGTCGGAATTCATGAAAGCCATGCGCATGGGAAATGGGTTTTGGCAAGCAGATACAGGACGGTATGTGTGGAGATGAAAGTGGACGAATACGTTGAGATAGGGGGGTTGTCTACAGAGGATGCTCTACGGTTGTTTAGTGATGTGGTAGGCGGCGACGCCTTTCTTCAGCCGCGCCTGAAAGCCATCGCCACGCAGCTACTTGGAGAATGTGGTGGCCTCCCGCAGATGATTGAAACCATCGCGAGTACCTTGAGGGACGAATGCAGCGAGGATATATGGCGCACTAAATTGAGAAGGCTGAGACAGCCAACAGGATGTAGGCTGGAAGGAATGGATGGGTTGTTGAAGGCTTTTGATCTTGCTTATGACAAGTTAAACGAGGTGTCGAGGGACTGCTTGAAGTACGGGGCGTTTTACCCAGAGGGCTATCAGATTTTTCAAGATTATCTGATAGAGTGCTGGCAAGCCCACATGTTTTTTCCCCATGTCGAGACATTGAAGGAGGCACGAGAGGAAGGACACGATGTGCTCAAGAGACTCAAGGGTTGTGGCATGTTTGTGAGGTGCGAGGATGTGAATTGTGTTAAGGTGCCCACCATATATAAAAAGTTTATACGAGACAAGTACCGAGAGAACGAGTTGCTCGTGCTACCAAACGACAATTCCTCGGAGGTGAAATGGGGGCAAGCTAAAATGATTGTGGTCAGTAACCTACAAAACGTGCCTCAAAGTCCCGAATGTCAAACTGCCGCCACATTTCTTCTTCAAGACTACTCGAGGTGGCTAATGATCCCCAATTCATTCTTTGACTTCATGTGTGGGCTTAAAGTTTTGGACTTGAAGCGTGTCGAAATAGAATCACTCCCGCCGTCTATCTCCAACTTGATCAGCCTCAAAGCACTCTATCTCAACGATTGCCTACGTCTAGTTAGTCTTCCTGCTGAAGTCAGAGAACTCAAGGATCTTCAAGTCCTTGATATCCGTCGCACAGGGATTCTCAGTCTGCCCGTCGAGATTGGAGTATTGACTAATCTTAGGTGTTTGAGAGTTTCATTTACAAGACCTCTTCCCAATCAAAACCATATTGGCATCCCATTGCCGCGGAGATGATTCCCTCTAATCTTATTGGAAGGCTGTCTTTGCTCGAGGAATTGGCAGTTGAAGTGACTCGGGACGATCAGCCAGGCTGGAACAGAATTGTAAACAACATTGCGAGTGAGGTTGCCACCTTGCGCATACTGAATTCTCTCCGTTTCTGCTTTCCACACGAAACATGCTTTCAAGCTTTTAACAGCAGCAAACAATCAAGGAGAAACATACCGGTGACCATGTTTAGGTCGTTCAATATTCAAGTCGGCTCTGTGCCACACATGATCAATCCTGTAACATTAGACATTTCTAGCTGCACAGCTGAACGACATTTGAGATTCTCCGCTGGTAGGGATCTCCCCGCGGATGCAATTAAGGATGCCATTAAAGAGGCTTGTTCTTTCCACTTAATCGGCCACCAAAGTGTCAGGAGCTTATCCGACTTTGGAATGGATGGTTCGGAGTGCCTGGAAGTTTGTAGCATCGAAGAATGCATTGAAATGGAAACAGTCCTCGACCACAACATGACAGGAGTGCCTAATGTACTCCCATTCCTGAGGGAACTGCGAGTCTCCAGGCTCCACAAGTTAACTCGTATATGGGAGGCGTCGATGTCAGGAATCCTAGCAAAACTAACAACTCTAGAGCTGAATGGCTGCTCAAACATAAGCAAGATTTTCTCATGGAGGATGACCCAACAGCTCCCCAGTTTGCAGGATTTGACACTAAAGAAGTGCTCACAGCTTGTTGAGGTAATTGAAGAAGACCCCCAATCTAGTGAAATAACCCAAGTTGACAACCCACCAGAAGCCTTTCCAAAGCTGAAGATCTTGAAGCTTGTTGAGCTGCCCATCCTAACCAGCATATGTAAGGATCATGACTCATTGAAATGGGCATCTTTGAAACAGTTGGAGATCAAGGAATGCCAGGTGTTGCAGTATCTGTCACTGAGTGCTACTAATGCTAGACAACTGAGATCTATTACATGCAAGGAAGATTGGTGGGGACAAGTAGTCATCCAGGATAATAAAGTCAAACTGCATCTCCAAGATCTTTGTCATTTTATTTAGGAACAGCACCCCCCCCCCCAGTAATAGCAGAGGAATTAAGCCTAGTGAGTACATACATCCTGACCTCTCTTTTCTTTTCTTTTCTTATGTTCTGATCATTTCTAAGATCCTACATCTTTTCTTATGAATAGTAGACTTCTTGTTAAAATATCATATTTTTCTTGTGGGGAAATAACAACTTCCTTTTTAATATGATGTTTGCTTTCATACTAGTATTACTTTTTTACCTTTGTTTGCTTGAAAGGGATATTTGGGTATTACTTTTTTACCTTTGTGAATCAAATAAATGGAGACTCATCGTTTCATGTTCCAGATTTAAAAATCATGTTCCAGATTTAAAATGTGTTGGAATGTGACATCATACTGATGAGAGAGAGAAAGATGATTTTAAAAATTTAATACAATTTACTAAGTAACGCAAAATTAATAGTACATTTGTCAATAATCATATATGGGTGAATCATTCAACTAAAATTAATATAAGGATATTTTAGTAAAAGATCAATATTAGAAAGAAAAAAAATATCCAGAGTAATCTTGAATTCATACTAAACACTCACAATAACAATTACCGGTAATCACATATCTTCCACCAAATATAAATGACACGACATGACCATTGTCTGTTACCGGTAATCAAATACTCAGTAATCTGTGTTTAGATAAGTTTCTATCATTACTTATAACAAACACCCTCTTAAAGTGATAAAAATGTGACGATATTACCTACTTTGTCACTAAATATAAGAATTTATGACGAACCACTGTTGTCACTTATTCACTCATCTTATTAGTGACGAACTAGTATCTCGTCATATAAAATTGGTATTGTGATAATAAAAATTGTCATAAACTATTAATTTTCGTCTTTACAAAATTTGCCTCCAAAATTTCTTAAAAAAAGTTGCCTCCATATAGTAATGTGACGATATTACGTACTTTATCACTAAATATAAGCATTTATGACGAACCAGTGTTGTCACTTATCCACTAATCTTATTAGTGACGAACTAGTATCTCGTCATATAAAATTGGTATTTGTGACAATAAAAATTGTCATAAACTATTAATTTTTCATCTTTACAAAATTTGCCGTCCAAAATTTCTTAAAAAATTTTTGCCTCCAAATAAAAATGTGGCACGCTGAATAATAAGGAATGAAAAAACCATGAACGTCTAAATAGAATATTATTATATGAAATACTAATAATATTATACTTAATTTAATATTTATACTTGTATCAGGCGCTGTAGCGCCACGTCATCATCAGGGACATGGGGCCGGCGCTGCTGTAAAGCCTAGGACAGGCGCTACAGTGCCGTTGGGCAGTGTCTGTTTTTCTGGTTAGCGAAATTGTGCTGATACTAACCCTGCAGAAGGGCAAAATCGTCTTCTCAGTCCTCGGTCCCCAATACCGGGATGTCAAATCAAATTTGATCACCAATGTCGATCAAGTCAACATAAATTTTTATAAAAATGACAAAAACTATTATAAAACACAACAAAAACTAATAAAAACAAACTCTATTAAAAATAAATAAAGCGAAGAAGCTGCGAATTCTGAAAGTAAGGGGCTGTTTGGCAAACTAACTTATAAGTAGCTTTCTATTGTTTGAGTGTTCGGGAATGACTTATTTTTTGACTTATAAGTCAAAAAAAATAAGTAAGTAACAATTTGTAACTTAAAATGAAATGACTTATAAGTCATTCTTAATAAGTTATTTTGATCAATTGTAATGACAATTTTGCCCCTACTCTATCTTGATAAATTACATCTCTACCACCTTTTAACCTTAGTACTTAGTGGCAAGCCTGATCTCTTCCATCTTCTAACGTAACAATTTCTATTCAGTCTCTGGCTCTCTGCCCTAACAAAAGCCTCCGCCCTCGCCCTCTCCCCGACTCCATCTCCGGCCTCTCCGCGTCTCCGCCTCCGCTTCCCTCGCGGCCTCGCCCTTCTGCCTCTCAAATCTCATCTCTCACCGATTCCAAATTTCCGATCTTTGACTTCCATCGGACCGTCTCTCACGACTTCTCTTTTTTTAACACAACTGCACGAGCAGCAAGCAGGTAATTCAAAATCTTCCATCTACTACCCAAATTAATGAGAAGCTTTCACATGTATGATTTATTTTAGTTGTTATGGGGTTATGGATTTAGCTGTTTAGATGTGTAATTGGACCTATTTTGTCATTTTGTGTTATGTTTCTGTTATAGTATCAATTGATCTTTATGAATTTTGAAAACATGGCTTTTCTCTACTCTTGTTATTGTGTTCCTAATTTGTGAATGGGTTAATTTTGTTGATTTTTTTCCCTCTTCATCTTCAGTCTTCTTCAGTCTTTTTTAGGTTCTAAACTGTAAGCAATTCAGTAGCCCAATGCTTAACTACTGATTTTTTTGACGGTCATATTAATTTTTCATGACATCAATCTTCAGTTTGTGGAAAGTGTTTCATTATTCTACTTCATACAGAAAACATCTTAAATTATTTTACTTCTTGAAAACTTCTTCTAAACTCTAAAAGCAATTAACTAAACTTTTACACATTTTAGTTTTCAAAATTTGATAAATTCACAAAAAAGAGTTTATATTTGTTAGATTTATTCTTTAAGTAATTGCTAATTGTGGACCTTGTGGTTCATATCTACTGATCTCAAGCATTGAAATTCATAATTACACCTATTGAGTGTATGTTTTGAGACTTGTCTTTCCACAATAGTTATCAATTGGGATGTTTTATATATATATATATATAATATTGAGTGCACTTTACCTTCATTGATTTTCCTTGAGTTGATAAACTATCACAAATTATTGCAGTTCCAAGGGAAGTATAGAGTGATTAGTTGTTGAATTGTTAATTGCCACATGAAAGCTCATCTTAACCATTTAAGGTCATAGGAAAAGGGTCACTTAAAATATAGTTTATTTTTTAATTTTATCAGTTGCAAGATAATTGAATGTATATGGAAGTTGAGGGTTTCTTTTTTGTTCATGTATCAAAGGAAATGTTTTACGGTTTTTAATCAACATCAATAACAGTATAAAAATTTTAATCACACATATTTGAGCATGCAAGTTGTAGTATTGTACAATATGATGAATTGATGTTCTTCCGCTCTCCATATTGCTCCATGTTATTAAACTTCTCCTTCAGGGTTAATAGATGCACCTATAAATCAATCTTTCATACTTTCAAATGATCATTAAAGTGACATCATGTTGTTGATACTAATAAGTTATTTACCAATAATAAGTTGTTTAAATAATAAGTTCTTTACCAATAATAAGTTATTTATTAATAATAAGTTATTTACCAATAAGTTGGTTAAATAATAAGTTGTTTACCAATAAGCTGTTTAAATAATAAGTTGGTTATCAATAATAAGTTATTTACCAATAAGTTGATTAAATGATAAGTTATTTACCAATAAGCTGTTTAAATAAGTTGTTTACCAATAAACTGTTTAAAGAATAAGTTGTTTAGCAATAATAAGTTGGTTACCAATAATTTGTTTAAACAATAAGTTGTTTACTAATAAGGTGTTTAAATAAGTTGTTTACCAATAAGTTGTTTAAATAATAAGTTGTTTACCAATAATAAGCTATTTACCAATAAGCTGTTGAAATAAGTTGTTTACCAATAAATAAGTTGTTTACCAATAATAACCTTTGATATGATATTGAATCAATGTATCTTTTTATAATGTCTTTTTTAGTAATCTTTACATTTTTTTTTAACTTATAAGTCGTTATCAGCCGAACACGTTCATAACTTATTGTAACTTAATTTCTGACTTATAAGTCACTATCAATCGAATACTTTTACTTATAAGTCAGAACTTAAAATAACTTATAAGTCGACTTATATTTTAACTTATAAGTCATTTTAAAATAAGTCACTCCCGAACAGTCCCTTGCACCGAAATCATTTCTTTGTGTTTCCGTTAGCTTTCTCTTTCCCTCGTTCATCAATTTATTTTCTTCCCCATTATTATTCATAAAAAGCCTCATCTCTTTCTCTTCTCGTAAACATTTTTTCCACAACGGCTAAAATCGAATATCTGATCTACCCTGCTCTCTCTCTCTCTCTCTGCGCTCTATCCGTCAACTTCTTGGCTTTTCCCTCCTTAGCTCCGTGGCTGTTACTCCTGCTACTCATTCTACTCCTTCAATTGCTGCTACTCCTTCGATTGCTGTTAGGTACCAAGCCCTAGACCAAATATTTGATATATATATATATATATATATATTATGTTTGAATCTTTGGCATGTGGTTTGACTGTAGTTTCAGAGCATGTGGGTTTCGATTCAATTCAATTTGTTGTTAATTTGTGTGGTTCAAATGTATTGAATGAATTGTTGTATACTTGGTTGTGCTTAATTTGGAATATGTGAGCAGCTTAATATTTAGTAACTCTGCTTGAAATTAATTAGGACTTGAACATTATGCAATTTCTTTCTCAAAATATTTGCAACTTGGTTTCCTCCTAATTGGGGGTTCTGGGCTGCAAAACCTTGCTGCTGCTGCTGCTTGATTAAATACCTGAAATGGACAATATAATTTGGTCAAGTTCATTCGTTAGTTGGTTTTAGGATTCATCACTCTTTGAACAAACCAAATCTTGATTTTGGACAGAGGATTGTTTAAAATCAAATACAGAAGTCTAGAAATTCAGTAATGTGGGGACTGAAATCTGCTCCTTCACTTGCATGATAGAACATTTGTTGCACCAACTTCGTATATTTATTCTCTTATCTTCTCAAGCCTTCTTCTCTAAATAACCTAATTGAATGATATGGAAACAGTAGCAATTTATATGCATCAGAAATTCAGAAATCGTAATATAGGTTATTCGATGTTCTTTTCTTCATGAGGCGTGTTCTTTAGTAAAGCTTATTGACGACTAGATACACAATACTCATTACAATGAGTTAAGTTCAGAACTATAGTCAAATTATAATAATGTAAATTATTGTATGCACAAGTTATTCTGTTTGTGTTTTATTTATTTTTAATTTTTTCTAAATTTTAGTTTCTTTTTCTTCAATATTATATGCAAGCAATGAGAGATAATATTGCATTAAGACTCTCTAACTTGGTTGATATGTTTAGAGAATTTGTTTAATTAGGATTCTATTTAGTGCAAGTGTGGATGATTGTTATGATATGATATTGAATCAATGTATCTTTTATAATATCTTTTTTAGTAATCTTTATATTTGATTTTACTTATAAGTCATTATCATCCAAACACTTCATAAGTTGTTTTAACTTAATTTTTTACTTATAAGTCATTATCAGCCGAACGCTTTTACAAATAACTCACAACTTAAAACAACTTGTATTTTAAATAAGTCATTCCCGAACAGGCTCTTATTTTTTGATACCCAGATGTCTCAAAGAGGAGTTTGGCAACTTAAAAAGCTGGTTGTGAGCTACTGTAACTGGGGAGGCAGTAGTAGGGGTATCAAGTATGTATGTTTTCTTTTTCTTTCTTTTTAAATAGCTGTTTATACAAGTTTTGTTTAGTAATTCACTGGTTTTTGTACTGTTAAATACTATAAACTCCAGTAATACTCATGTTAATAAGTGAAGATTCTACCTTTTCGTATGATGTAGTCCGTAATTTCATTTGCTAAAGTTACTTGATTGGAGCAAGTGAATTGCAGGTTGTTGTGTATATGAGGGAAGCTTGCTTTGCTGTATCTTTTATGGTCTAAATGTAGGATGGGTAGCTAGAAAAAGTTCACCACAAAATTGTTTACAAGTACCATACCCTGTTAATATATCAGAAGTTGTAAAGTTGTGATTTGTTTTTAATGGTGATCAACATAAAAGCTGAAAGGAAGAACTAAAATACTAAGCATTTGACCTAGCATTTTAATTTTTAAACCTCTAAGCTTTACTTACCCCCCTCTTTGCACAACTTGAAATAGCTTACCCTTTCAACCAACCTCACAAATAATGGAACTATATTCTCCCTTTGTTTTGACTTTTCAAAGTTAATTTTGATGTGATTCATTTAACTTTCGATGACAATAAATCTTGTTGCTAATAGTACTTTTTAGATAGTTTGCAATAAATGTATTGTCTAAAGTCAATTGAAAATTTGAAATCATATCAACTTTGAATTTAAATTCATCTCCAATTGACTTCAAAAAGTCAAAACTGATCTTATGTTTTGGAACAGAGGGAGTACAACCTAAGAAAACTGCCTATAATCTTCTCAACTCTTATTCAATAAAACACTGGTAAAGAATTTAGTGGACTTGATGGTTGGAGTCGGTCATGAAATTATAATTTATCCAGCTATTTACCAGTTAACAGAGTTTGTTTGTTTTTTCTTATGGAAATAACCTTTTTAATCAGCTTATGTTTGTAAAAAGAATTCATCTTGGACTTATCCCAAGGGGTGGGAAAAATGGTAGAGACCTTAAGAATAACCTCAACGTTGCTGCTTGCTGGTTTATATCCCAAAATTGGGGACAAATTACTTATCAAAAAATAAAATAAAAACATCATGGGCTTCCTTTTCTTTTTCTTTTTTTTTTGTAGCCCCTCTAGCACATTATAGTTTGATACATATTGCAATAGCCATGATAAACATGTTAGCATAAGATCCATGCCTCTGGATCAGCCAACTTCTCAAAACCAGTATTTCATTCGCTACTATTATTTAAATGCGGAAGCCTCAAGTATACAGCGGTAACACTTAATTTCTTATGTGATAATAATGAACACCAATTAGCTAATTGAGTTGGTATTATTGTCGTAGGGAATTTATTGAATCTAAGTTGCCAGCATTTAAAGAGAGCAATCCTCAGCTAGAGGTTGAAACAAAGCTCATCCGTGGTCAGCATCCTCATTTGGAGGGAATATACAGTAAGAATAACTCTCTGTCACATACACTCACACCCTATGTAATGTAGATTTGAGTTCTGTTGACGTAAATAAGCATCATATTTAACATTATATGTGGTCTTGTTTGTGAGTAGTACTGGATCTTTTAGAATTAGTATTATCCAACTGCACTGGCTTACATGAGAGGTACCTTACTTCAAATGAGAGTTGGTGAAAAAATCATTGAGACCTTGTGTATAAGTTCCTTTTTAAGCAACTCATAACATGATTTACCAGCTCTGAGCTAATTTTTAGAAAAATTGTTTAGATGAATTCAACTTACTTTGATCTTATTGAACATCATTATTAGTTGTTATGAAGGCTTTTATGTTTCACCTATTTTATGGTCACTACCATTTGAGGAAGTTGCTATGTGTTAGAAGCAAAGTTTATGGATGACCTGCAACTTCCACTAAACAAAAGCCTAGTTGTTGTCAAGGCTGATGAGGCCTTTAAGATTTCATGTACAAGAACAATTTATAAGCCAAACCAATTTTACCTTGATCGTAGTTTGATGCGGTACATGAAATGAAATCGGGAATGAAAAATGTCACTTTAAAGGAGTACGGTATAGGTAGGTTTCAGCGAATCACATATTTGGTATGAAATACATTTATTTGCAACGTAGCACACTAGTAATAGGTTTTTAAAAAAGAAATAGTTAAAATTAGTTGAGATATAGTTAAAATCAGTTGAGTTGTTTCTAAGCGTATGTCACAACAAGAGCATTTTCAGCAAGATTGCACCATGTTATTGCTATTGCTTACTTAACAGTTGACACTTACAAGGCACCCATTTGGCTACATTAATTGGCATTCCTAGAATCTTCTTTTATATATTAGGGTTCTATCGAGTGTGCTAGATTTACTCATGTAAATATTATATTCTTTGTAAATACCCTAGATATTTTAGAGGATAATATGGTCAATCCTAACCTTCCATTTTATTTAATCTTAGTCATTGGTTGTATGGCCCCAAGGGCTATATAAGAGGATGTTCCTTCCTCTTTTACAAATCATAAATTGAACATGTTACTGTTTTCCAGTAGCTATAACCAAGCTTGGAATGAGCTTGAGGATTTTTCTAAATAATTTGGTAAGTAAATAAAGTTTCAAAATATTAGCCTATCAGAAGTAAGTGATATTGAATACTATTGGACTTGAGATATGATAACTTTTCTGGATGAGTGAAGATGTAGAAATCTTAAGACAACCAAAATTGCCCACTGAAATTTAACTGCTTGGATACATTGAGGTGATAACTGGGTGGAAGGAATAAACCAATTCTTTATAAAATGGGCTATTCTTGTAGTCATATTTTGATAAATTATATAGTCTCTTTTCCTTTTCTTAATCTTCACTAAATATAGGGTAACTATACTTCACCCACGACTAAATGAAAAATGAGATCACTAGTGTTATTAAAGAATCATACATCAATAAACTGATCACACTCAATTTTTTGCTAAAAGTATGTCCAGTGATGCACTGACAATAAGAATATCACCTTACTAGCATCCTAAATAATTCTCCCTATGTTCCTTTCTAATTGACGTTTTAGGAGAAAGTACATAGATTGAGAAATGTAATAAATGTTTTATCTAATTAATTAAATTGGGTAGAAAATCTCAATATTACCCTTTTAAAATTTATTGAAAGATGAAAGAGAAACAAATTAGTATTTAATGTTTGGGGATAATATGGGAAACTAAGTTAGTAATGCTTCCTTGATATCTACATACGACAAATAAAAAAGAACAAATTTTCATGTAATACACCGAACCCACTACAGGCCCGAAGTGCTACACGCCGCAAACCCAAATTAGTATTTACCTTTCATATGCTTGTCTTCGATTGAAGCAGGGCCGACCATGAGTTTTTAAAGGCTTAAAGCGACAACAAAAAAATAGGCACTTAAAAACTTCAGGGCCGACCCTACTTGAGATTGAACTAATTCATCGGCTTTTTTCTTTCTTTTTCATTGTTCAGATTCAGACATGTACTTTTTAGGAGTCATGGTGAATAAAAATTTAAAAATCTGCTAAATTCCATCATAATCTCGTGATTGTCTATAATTTAATTATCAAATAGGGCCTCCTTTATTAAGAGTCTAACACTACTCCCAAACAATTAAAAAACTCAAAAGAGGTTAAATTTTTTACTTGATTCATAATAGCATAAACAAATCCGTAATAGCATAAACAAATTTACTCAATCAGTCATCAAGCCCAATTAAATTAAACAATTCTTCTAAATCTCATAAACAAAACAATTAATTTCAAAATCCTAAAACATAGAATTAATACCTGAAATTAGCTTGAAATTTGTGAGAAGGAATAACATTTAACACTTGAGCCTTCAATATGCCACTCGAGGAGAGAGGAGGAGAAAGAAGGGTTTTGGAACATGTGTTGTTGTACTGATGTGTGATTCCAATTTCCAGTGTTTCATCTCTCTCGCTCAGTCGCTCTCTCTCTCTTTATATACTAATTAAGGCACTAATGGGTGAGAAAGTAATTAGGAAAATGAATGAAGATCGAGAAATTAATTGTCCTCTTCATTTCTCTTTATAATTTGCGCAGACCCACATGGTTTTTCTTTAAGCATTCATGTTGTTCGAGACTTCGAAACTTCAGAAATAAAAATCCTGTAGCTTTTTCATAAAGTTAGGGTACATGTATACATAACACAAATATTTTAGTGGGGCCCTAAATATTTGACATTTTTTGTGGGCCTGAAGCCCCGGCACCTTGGGCTTTAGCCCAGGGCCAGTGCTGGATTGAAGTTTAATTTTACCTAGAATGTATCCTGATTTTTAGCTTGATTCCTCTTCTGAAAAAATCAATGAAACTTTTGATAAAAACGGTATACAGTGGTTGTATTCTTCGCTTAGTAAGTTTAATAATGTCTTGTTCAGATGGAGAGAATAACTTTTGATCAGCGTTTTGAGAAATTTGCTAAAAAATAATATCAACAAAATAATAGTTTCTTAATTTACTATAATCAACACTATATTTCTCTCTCATAAAGTGAATGAATAAACCGAACTTGTTTGTAACGACTACTACTGAGGACTGATCTTATGCAATGCTAACTTTAGTATCTGCATCTATAGCTTCAGAATGTTTTAGTTTCTGCTCTATTACAAGGACTAGGAAAAGAAGCAAATCTAGATGCAGATAAATGAACTAATGCTTTGTATATTATATCTGTGCAATCAAGACTTCTTTATTTCAAAATTTCCCATTCCTTGTTCATATGGATATTCGTAAATTTTACTTGATGCTGTCAATGCTTGCTCGAGTGAATAAAATTTATCTTATTTTGTTCTTTACTTGACACGCAGAGAACAAGAATGAGAAGGTGGTGTGTGTCAAGAATATGACCCCAGAAGAGGTACTTCAATGTGCAACCAGGCTAAGGAATTCCCTGGGAAGAAAGGTGGTGAAGCTGAAGACGAGGCATGTTACTAAGCACCCCAGCGTGCAAGGTACATGGACTACGGATTTAAAGTTCTGAAGCACAATAATGATCCTTCTAGGAGCTTTTTTTTTTTCCCTTTCTGGTAAATTGAAGAACCATTCAAGGTGGAAAATTTGAACCGAAAACGACTGTTGTGGCTGGTGGTTTTGCTATCTCCAGTTTGTTCCCTTCTCGGCATTTCATTAGAGGCTTAGTTTGGCTATTCCATGGTTTAATGTGTCACACCAGGTCGACTATGTGAAGCCTGCAGTTTTTTTCCGAAGTGTATTGGCTATGAATATAATATTTACAATGAAACCATTCTACTGCTTCTCCTAGTAATATTTTATTTTCCTATACTATACTGAGCTACTTGTTAATGTTTGCATACATTCATGCATACTATCGAAATGATTTAACTAGTTTTCAGTTTTCTTTTGTATACATAGTTTTTGGTTTTAATTCATTTTTTGGCAAAAAAAATAGAAAATTTAAGCATTTGGAGCTTCTTTGGTGTTACCAAATATTGTTAATATCTCACCATTTCAAAAGTTTTGTTCTTAAATAAAAATTGAAAGCCAAGGCCAGACATCTGATACGGACCTTAAGGCAATAAAATGAGTAAACAGTTCGGACTCGATTCGTACTTATTTGACTAAAAGTTCGATTCGAAGCTCGATTTGAAATATAAATGAGTAAAATATGAGCAAATTTTAAAGTTCGATAAATTACTCGAAACTTTTCAAATTGTAATTTTCTATTGATACTCGGATTATATTCGTTCGAAAAGTTAAAAATGCTCGGGCTTGATTTGAAATCGTGCTCGACTCGGTGCCTTGAATGAACCTCAATCAAACCTTATTTTATATTTGATATATTTTATGAACTAAATCTGAGCAACTCAATACTCGGCTCGACTCGGTTCATTTACACCCTTAGATACGATTGTCCCTAATTGTTTTTAAAAATCAACTTTTGAAATTTTATAATCAAACACTAAATTAACATATATAAATTATTAAAATTTGGGGTCATCTCAATTTTAAGGGCCTCAAGTCATTGCTTAAATGGCTTAACATATGGGTCAGCCATGCATAGGGAGGAAGGGAAGAGATTTGAAAATAAAATTGATTCTATTTTGGCTCAAAATTTTCTACAAAAAAATGGAAGGATTTGGACGTTGGGAAAATATGGGAAAGTGAGATAGTTTTACCTTACCAAAATTAACCTTTTAAAATAAATAATATGACAATTTTGTCCGGATAACTCTCAGTTACGCATTTTTTAGGTTTTGAAAATATCATTTTTCTCTGTTCGCTCTGCCGAGTTCCTCCGTGCTCGCGCCGCTTGCTACGACACTGTGGTTCTCTTGACGCTTTCAATTTTTCGGATTTGCTTCTCTGTTGAAATCTCTGGTAAGATCCCCAAATCATGTACCCTAATTTTTTCAAATTTGCTTCATTGATTGACTTCGTTATTGGTGAATCCGGGTAATTCTTGTTCTTCCTCTTTCACTCTCCTAATCTACTATATTTTTCGTTTTTGGGTTTATTAGAATTGAGATACATCAAAGTCTATTCTGAAATATATGATTTTGTTGCTTGAATGAAATTACTGTTTCTGCATACAAAATTAATATTTAATTTTCTCTTTTATTTTGGTTTTTTGTTTGGTATCTAACTTATGTTAGATGCAATTGGAAGATTATTATTGAATATTAGCACCTTGTCTCTTATTCGTGTAATTGTATAGCCTACTGTGCTCTAAGCCATCTGTCCAGAGTAGTAATAATGATAGCTGTATAGACTCTTATCAGTTATCTGGGTGCTTAGGACACGATTGCTTTTTTCCCAGTTGCAAGGCATAACCCATGATATCACATTATTTCTGAAAAGTCTCTTCAAATTTGGTTTTTTTTTTTGTAAGAATCTATGAAACTTGTTGGCTAGATTTCCCAAATATGTATAGTTCCCTGTCTGTAGATAGAGGTTAACCTTTCACTCCAAGCTTGGACCCTTTGAATTATTTTGTCCCGAATATGTGCATGTGAGTGCAACAGAGACATTGAAGTTCCTCTGTTTCTTTCTACTGGGCTTGTGGTCGACAAAAACGAAAAGTAACACCAGCCCATTGAATTTGTATTGGAATTGTGCAACCTCTGTTTGACTTATTTGTCAACTATCTTGTATTGTTGTTCAACATGAGGTGGGCGACTTATTTGTGTACTTGAAATGTTGTGTTTGTTTTTTTGGTGGTTGTTTTGGGGTAGAGGGCTTGATTTTGCTAGTTTTATTTTAGGCCACTATACAGACATGGAACTATACATATTCTCTAGATTCATATGTAATCTTTTCAAGGCAATCAAAAGATTTGCAAATTTCTTGTGGTGTATATAAGCATATTCTTACCTACTTGTTATTTGGTCATTTTAAATAATAGATGACTGCTGAAGAAGAGGTGATGAAGATTCGTATGATGATAATAATTCATCATTTTAATGTGCAACAATTATGTATGGTCTTAATGCTTTGGTTTCTTGGTGAATATAAAAGAAAGCTAATCAGTCGTAAACATGGAGAAAACCTTATTAAGGCAATTTGTGCAAAAAAAGAGAGCAAGAGAAGAGTTACTTCATCAAATAATGACAAATAACGACGTTAGCGATATTATTCGTATGAGACCCCACGTCAATTATTACATGACCCTCTTAAAACATTCTAACTCCATAAATCTAAATGACAACTCGTCGATTACTATCATCATCTCCACATCCTTCATTATCTCCTTGGGGTCAGGAGCAATTGCCTTCAAATTACCACTATGTTCTCAAGAAAGTTTTTTGTTTCTTATTTTGAACATTTCGAGGATATTTCTAAAATTTACTTCCAAATGAGCCTTTACGGTACTTGTTCCATTCAACTTGGTGTGTGCAGCATATAGATACACCATCTACATTATCCATTCTTTTAAAATGAGCCCATACAAGACTGTCAATTGGATTGCTCATTAGAACTCAACACTTTTTACTTTTTCGAGATCTCATCTTCATTTGTAATTATATTATGAGTTGTCTTCTCATTATTCTCATTAGATTCTAATACTTTTTGCTCATGTGATCCTCATTTTCATCTATAATTTTAGGATTTTGTTCTTGTTGATTTTCCACGGATCAATCTACATGAATCAAAGCTCAATTTATTAAAACTTCCAAATACCAATTTACTAACACTTGCATATATCTAAAAACTAAATAATCAAAAGCAGATCTTTGCTACAAAATAGAAACATTACAGAGAACTGAGAAGGATTAAAGTTGAACAAGAATGAAATGAAATATTAAAGTTCCTAAGTTCCCACACCATTTCTTTTTCATTTGAGTGTATATGCAAATGGGTTGTACCAAAAGTCTACTACAACCAAATATCTTGATCTTTTGTGCGAAATTTGAGAAAAGCTATGTTTTTTTTTAATTTCCTTTTCTGGGTTCTCTCTCTATTTAAATTTATCTATTATGGGGTGGTTCTGATTCTTTAGAAAATTTGATGTTAAGGCCCATTAATATTTTTGTTTATTGTTAAACACTAATTATCCTTTTTTTCAGTCACGCTCCCTGGAAGTTTGTCATTTTTCATCTCTGTATGTACAAGTGTTTAATACATATAAGCATCCATACAAACACACAACACACATATAAATTGAGAAAATGTCTCTTAGAGAGAGGACAAACCGGAATAATGAGCCAGAAGAGAAGGTAGCTTGCTGCCTTGCTCCACCAAAAAAGTCTCGGTGGCTAGAGAGACTTTGGACTAATAAATCTAAAGCATCCAAAAACCAAAATCCCCAATAGGAGCTAGTAAATTAACTCATAAATTGCTAAAACATGTAAAAAAATTTCAGTAACCAAGAAGGATTTGCGGACTTTTTTAAACCAATTTTCGCGAATAGTTTCAAAACCCACAACAATTGAAGAGACCAAAAAAGGAAAGAGTAGATTTAATATGGTAGAGAAATAAATAGACATTACCATGCTGGCAGGCGAAAAATAAGACTTGAGGATATCCGACTGACTCCTTGGTTCGGCGATTGTGAGGGCAGAAGCGTGACAGGGCAAGGAGGAAAAGTGGAAAACCTTAAATTGGGAGGGGAAAATTAAAAAATAGAAAAGTTTAAGTTTTGTATGTAGTTTGTGAGATTATAGAAGAAAATATTTCATTCTTCCAAAATTTTGAAATTTATTAATTATTATTAAATTTAAAATTGGTATAATTTATTTGATTTAGTTAATATAATACGAAACACTACAAATTATCGTATAAGCTACAAGTGATACTAATAATAACATTTAATGATTTTACATTTTAAATGCAGTTTTCAATCTTGAATTTAAAATAGTTTTAAATTAATTTTTTAAAAATTAACAATAATCGTATATTTTAAACTAAGAAGTATAATACTTATTTTTATTTTTTACTTTTGTAAATAGAGAAAATATAGAAATTTCAAATCTTCAATCAATTTCTTTTTTTTTGATGTATATATATTTTTTTGTTGCAGAGTATTAGAGTTGTGTGAAGAATTATTGATAAGTATTTATTATATTTTTTTGCAATCATTATCTATAAATATTAATTATGTAATTACGATAATTTTCCAAAAATTATGTATGAATACTTTATAATGACTTCGTACCACCTTATATTATAAGATATCAAATTTTAATATATTATTTTAAGTTATTTTTCATCCGTAATATTTAATTCTATTAAAAAATATGGGATTTTTGAAAAAATATCGATCAAGACTTTGTTATTATTTTTTACTATATTAAATTGATTCTATCACATATTTCTTTGCTCTAACTCCTAATAAAATTTAATCTAATTTACAGTGTTAATCAATAAGAAATTTAAAATGAATGAAACTAACAAAATAAATGACATAGTGAAAATTAGATACCGTGTCAATTAGTCACCAAGAAACACATGATTGTATATATTGTTTGAATTGATGAATGTTATTGTTTGAGCTACTAAACTCTACTATATTATTTAATAATGGAATACTAACTATAATATTTTAGAATAAAATGAAATTAGAGAATATGCTTTTTCTAGAGGTTGTAGTTCTAATTGAAGTAGCGTTCAAACTTTAAACTCATAACACCACATGACAACAAACAATGCAAAACCAACAACAACATTATTTTTGTATCTAAATTGATTGTATAGAGATTACTTTGAGATCCATACAATTAAGTCTTACAAACTTATATATTTCAACATAATTATTAAAGGTTTCTAAACAAATAGTTAGGAGAAGTGCACCAAATACAGTAATACAAAAATATACTCTTAGTGACCTCTATGGTGATTTTATATCATCTACACATCTCATTAAGTGCATTTAAAACAGATGTCAATAGAATAGGGTAAAGAAAGTGAAACAACAGTAGAAACTGAAGTTATTCTGCCATCAATACATCAAAACAAAAGTTGCTAAAAGTGATTTCGATAATCAACAATTGCATTTATGTCCATAAAAAAAATAAAAAATCATAAATACTAAAATAACAAATTCATAGCCTGTAATTCCTTAGATTGATTTATTTAAGGAGCAAAAAATATATATTCCTTTTGTTCAAAATTAGAGATATATTTTGACCTTTTCAAGTCAATTTGTGAAATCCTCTATGGGCAAAGAAATCGTGTCTTGCTAGGGTTAGGGTTTCGTGTTGGCTGAAGAGGAGAGAAATCCACGAAGAGCACGGAATTGATTGATTAATTAATTGAAGAGGGGAGAACGACATTCCGCCTTCTGTGGCATCTTCCAACTATTTTTCCATTGACTATCTTGTGAGTATCTTTGTTTGGTTAATATATCATTTTCTTCTTGAATTTTCTTTCCTTCTCCCAAATATATTATGCTTTATCATCTTGTTTGCAGAGCGAGAAGATGCAAGATTTGCCTTTTCCTGTTGATGCGCTTGCCTTATTTGATGACCTCAATTCGGATATTGACACCTCGCCATATAGTGACCTCGGTTATCCTCCGGGTTGTCTTCCGAATGACCAAGGCTTCGAGGATTCATCAGCAGCATAGCAGACCCCTGCTCCTCCATCCTTTGTCTTGACAAATTTTATAATGGCCTCTGAAGTAGCTTCTACCAAAGCTTTCTTCAATCCAAGTGGAGATATTGTTTCTTGGAGGGGCTTCCAGATATCTTCTAGTCAGGAAAGTCTTGAGCGTCTCCTAGCTCGGTTTCCACATATACTTGACCGGCTGATTATTAAGGGTGCTTCCGCCCAGACCTTCTTCCTAGATCAGCTCGCAGGCCTTATTCTCGGGTTGCATACTCTTACTTTATACACTTTGCGAGTCGAGGACTTGAAGAAATTTAGCGATATTGTAGACAACCTTGCAGCCGTGGGTGTTGATATGTCTCCTTTTCGGGCTAGGCTGGATCTCCTCAAGTCAAATTTTAATCTTGTTAGGCTACGTTCAGAGGATTGCTGTATGTAAGTGTAAAGATGACTCCTTTTCAGTACAGCTTTCGGAGCTTGACGAAGCCGCAAACAAATTGAAGATCTATTCCCAATATCTAAAGTTCCAGCTTTAAGGGGTAGAGTGTCAACTTCAGGACTTAAAGTCAACTACCCAAGATGTCAAGAAAATTGAAAACTGAAAATCTCGAGATTCAGAATGCAGCCATTACTGATTTAGAGGCCTTAGTTATGCCTTCTCTTCAGTTTGATATGCCATGGCCTTTAGATAATGACTTTCTGTAGTCTTTTTTCTTTTCCTGTATCAGAAACTCATTTACACATTTCATTTATGAAAGTAGAGTATCTTTAACCTTGTTGATTGCCTTTAATTTGAATGATTCCTTAAAAATCATTGAATCTCAAGTTATTCAAATTAATACTCCAACACTACAATATGTATTATGAACAGGTAAACATGAAATTTGTCAAAAACACGTATATATATTTTTTTCGCAAACCAACACTTAAATCTACTTTTTTTTAAGAAGTCAGAAAAAACATTAAGTATAAGGGAAATTTTGACAATTTATTGATAATCAGATTACTTTTAACGAAAAGCATAACGTTTCAAATAATAAATCTTATTTTTGTCGGAAAAAGCATAACGTTCGTCACTTTTAGAGATAAAGTGCAACTTTCTTGCATTGTTGAAGAAAGCATAACGTTCGCTATTTTTAGAGATATTGTTATACATTAAAAAGACTATTATTTTAATATTGTTATACATTAAAAAAAGACTATTATTTTTTTAAATTTTAATAATATTAAAAAAGACTATTATTTTTTATTATTTTGTACTATATACATTAAAAATAATATTGTTATAATTTCGTACTACATACATTAAAAAATAATAGTCTTTTTATTATATAACAATATTACATGGAAATAATATTAATAATCTATCTATTTATTTATATCAAAATTATAACAATATTAATAGTCTATCTATTTATTTATATTAAAATTTTAAAAAAAATTAATTTTGAAATATTCTAATTTATTTATATTAAAGAGGAGAGAGAATGATGAATATATATTGTGGGTTATGTTATGCATGTATGGAAATAATGAAATGTATTGTATATTAAAGAGGAGAGAGAGAGAGAGTGGCGGAGGAGTGTATATTAAAGTGGAGAGAGTGTGGCAGAGGAGAGAGTGGAAGAGGAGAGATAGAGAGTAAGCCGCTACTACAAGTAGCGGCAATGTCCAAATTTGAGGGCTTTTTGGTAAATAATTATGCTGATAAAGTGTGATGTAACAGCTGCTTATACTAGTAGCGGCTGGGTTTTTTTTTCTTTCAATCTCAGCGCTTAATTATCTTGATCTACGGCTGAAAAGTGGGTTGCTATGAATAGTTTCATGGCAACCGGTTGCCATGGATTGAACCCCTATATATATATGTGTATATATATATATATATGAACTTATCTGAAGTAACCAGAATTATATGTCAAAACTACTACTTGGTATTATGTCCTTAAGACAATTATGCTTTCTTTATAATGCTCAGAGCTGATAGCACTCGTCTCCTAGGATACAATAACAACGTATGCTATAGTAGCACTCTGAATAGCATACACAATGAACCAAAATTATGCTCTTGAACTCTCTCAAATGAACCTCTGAATATGACTAAATTAATGATGCACTATTGATTGAATGAATGCTCAAAATGACTGCTATGATCTGGTATTTATAGGAGGGATTAATGACCCTTCATATTGGTCATGTCCCTTTGGCTGATGAGGTGCAAGTCAGGCCAAGCGAAGCAAGTCTTCAGGAGCGTGCGCCTTGGAACGCCTCGGAGTGCCGCGGCTCTATCCATGGCTCTTCTGTCCGCGTTTCTTCTTGCTTCTTCAAGACTTGATAAATAAATAAAACTAAACTAAAAATTAATTAATTAAATTAATTACCCAAAAATAAATAAATATATATATATATATAAGGATCCACGGCAAGCCTCAGCTAGCTTCTCTTCTTTCTACAAAAGTGGGGTGTCCCTTGGGGCCCAAACCCAAAGGTAAACTTTTTTATATATACTCATTAATTGTTTAGTTCATATTCGATGTGGGACTCACTTCTCACAAGCATTTATTTATCATCTTTACTGGTGATTTTTGGGAGTTATATCTAATTCAGTATCCCAAGGATTTGAGCTTCCAAATACTTGATTTTAATCTACTTATAGATTTATGAATTCATCTCTAATGATTTGAGGAACCCATGTAAATATCATAGTTATCAAGGTGCCAAGTCGAGGCAAGGCAACAACCGAGAGCTTAGGCAACAAGGCACCCAACTAGTCGTCCACAAGTCGACAAGTCGTTAACAATGTAAATTTTATACGTATATATTTAACATCTATATGAATATTTATATATTTATATTTCTAATGATTTATCATTTTCAAAATGTAGGTTGTAGCATATCAAATCACAACAAGAAGCGAACAAGATCAAGTCAAAATGATAATTTTATTATAGTTGTAATTTTTTGAACTTGTACCAACTTTAAATTATATAAATGATGATACGTTTGTAATATTTAGTTTAATTAAATATATTTTTTAAATTTATGTTTTGTTTCTTAAGTTTTAACATTGTATATATAGAATACCATAAATTTCAATACTAATAATTCAATAATTTATAATAAAATTAATATATCTCAACTTCAAGGTAATAAGTGAACAGCCCAATATATATTGTAGTAATAGACTAGTAATAATTGAGCAGCCCAATATATATAGGGAAAAATGTAAATACACAGCTGTAGTGCACAGTAGGCTATAGAGACGGTTTTTCAGGGCTATAACGATGTTTGTCTGTTCCTATAGACAGAATATCTATGGCGACAGACAAACCGTCGCTATAGCCTACTTTGTAGCTACACAGCTGTGTAGCTACATATAGCCCATATATATATATATATATATATATATATATATATATATATATATATATATTTCAACTGCCACGTGACCATGGACAAAGGCTCAAAGCATATAATACATTCATACACTCATACCATATCATATAAACTAAATTTTTTACAAGAAATTAGAATACCCCAAACAGCCAAACAGAGGTCGGAATACCAAAAAAAACAGAGCAGAAGAGTAGTCATACCACCGGCAGAAGTCAGAATGCCCAAAAAAAAGTATAAAAGAAAGAAAAAAAAGGGTCGAAGAAGAGAAGAACTGAAGAAGACGATTAGAAGAAGAGAAGAGCCAAAAATCAGAAGTATAGAAGATTTCTAGAAGAAGACGAGAATAAGAGAAGAAGAGAAGAAGTCGGAAGACGAGAAAAAGAGGAAGAGAAGAAGAGAAGCATATATGTAAGTCGCCGAAGTGAGTTGGAGCAGTAGAGGTACTTCTCTCCCTCACCCAATCTCTGTCTTAATCTCGATTCGCAGATGTTTGCTTGGCTTGATCGATCGATTGATTGGGTTTCGTTTCTGCCTTTTCGCTCTTGCGACTTCGTTTCGTTTCTCCCTCTCTGATTTTCCGAAGCTGCAATCGATCGATTAGGTTTAGTCTTTTTTTAACCCACTTCAGCTTCGGGTTGAACCATACCCGGTCCGACCAAGTCGACCGCTTAGTTATATAGGTGTCCAAGTCGCTAATTGAGCTTCGCCTTTCTACTTTGCAACCAAGTCGCCTCGACGCCTTGCCACTTTGTACCGATTGGACGCCTAGTCGTTGCCTAGGCGACGACTTGATAAGCATGTGAGAAGCCAACTCATACTATAATTACAAATGAAGATGAGATTTCGAAAAAGTGTTAGGTTCTAATGAGAATCCAGTTGACAGTCTTGACACTCAAAAATGCCGAGGTTACTGGAACTAAGTCACTAAAGCCCAATGCTAAGATATATAAAATAGGTCATTTGTATGGGCTCATTTTAAACGAATGGATAATGTAGATGGCGTATATAGATATATGCTGCACACACCAAGTTGAACGGAACAAGTACTGTAAAGGCTCATTTGGAAGTAAATTTTAGAAATATCCTCAAGATGTTCCAAATAAGAAAACGAAAAACTTTGTCTTGAGAACATAGTGGTAATTTGAAGGCAATTGCTCATGACCCCAAGGAGATAATGAAGGATGTGGAGATGATGATAGTAATTGACGAGTTGTCATTTAGATTTATGGAGTTGGAAGGTTTTAAGAGGGTCATGTAATAATTGATGTGTTGTCATTTCACCTTCAGAATCTAAAAGGTAAGCAATACCCAAATCGGACAACCAAATTGCAGTTTTCTTATATTGAATATTGACTGCAGCTGTGTCTATTTGTTGAATTCAACTGTTATTTGTGTTTGTGCTATACTATTTAGTTTGTGAACTGAATTAATCGTCTTATTCTTCTAGAAAATTTCATTCCCTCAAAACTGGGTCTCTGAATTAAAGCTGAAAAATTACTATTGCATGGCTAAAGAAGATATCTTAGGAAGTAATCAGATTGATGATGTCAGTTGGCTTTGCTGCCTTACCGAATCTGAGCTTGTAAGTGTTAAAAAATATAATAGTAATCAATTTTATGCATAATCCTTTTATGGTGGAAGTTCTTATAGTATATCCCCGAATTTATAGGATTTGCTGATTAGTTTGAAGATGATGGTCCTTCAACGTGCAAAATTAGTTAATCATGAATCTCTGGTCAAGAAGTTTGACTTGAAGATCCTTCGAGCCCTTGGTATGTTGTCCGTCCCTTTTTCATGAACACATGATAATTTTGTCAAGACTGTTTAATTTGCCAATTTTATTGGGTTTGAACTTCATGCCATCTATATTTGGAAATTGGGTTTCAATTAACTCTTGGAATTTTATTGTTTATGATTTCTAATTCTAAAAAAGTTGTATTTTTGTAGTGGTTCATTCCACCTCCTTGAACTTTCATGTTGCCATTTTGGCTCAGGTCTGTGAGCCTGTAACAGTTGGGTAAAACATCTTGTGAATTTGATAGATAAATTTGGTGTACCGGAATTAAAAACTATCCAAGCAATCTATCTGGGATTATAAGTGGGTGTATCTGCCAATCAATGAGGTTGTTAGGAACATGTTGACATGGCACAAGTAGAAGACCAATTCTGAACACTTAGTAAACTCTGACTGTATAATTTAAAATTTGTATAGTCAAATGGTCTATATTTTGTACTTAGTTATAGTACCTATTAAATACATCAATTTTTGTAAGATTTTATAATTACCATTTTTCCCACGCTATTCTAAGTAAATCTGAGCTGTTCCTTTTACTGGGCTTCATAGAAGTAAAGGTGCTTGGTGAGATAAATAGATGTTCCTTCTGCTGAACTTCATAGAAATTAAACAGCATGATAAGATGGATAGATGCCCAGCCGAATAATACAATACAGTGCTTGAGATTATTAGGTTACTTGATTCGCTTGTTCACAGGTTTGACGAGAATGTTAGGGATTTTGAGTGCTCAGTGGAGTAGTAATTTCTATATTGTTTTATATACCATCACCATATATTTCCTAAATTTCTAGATAATAAACTTTGTTTTTCTAGAATGTTTTTACAATTTATCATATATTATGTATCAGTATTGAAAATATTAATGTATGTGTTTTCATATATATTTATTTCTATGTATATAAATAAATTTATTTAGTACTAAATGAGTGTCGAATCCCCTAGTCCCCGTTTTATGATATTTGTCGAACTGCAAAATCCCCGTATAACGAACCCGAATACTTGATTGTTAGCTTGTAAGCCAATCCATTGCTCATCTAACTAGCTTATCTGATTACTCAGATTGCATGTGCAGTTTATGATTTGTTTGATGGCATCATCTTTACTCATATGCCCGTCTGCAGGCTTCATTTTAATGGAGCATTTTGAAGGGAAAATAAAGGATTTGTCAGGTATTCCAGGCTTGGCAGACGTTTGTGCTTCTTTAGATGGATCTAATTTATTGAAACAAAATCTTGATGGCGATTCTAGCATTATGAGTATAGAAGAGTTGACAGCATTTATCGGCACTCATCAAAGAAAGAGAGCGGCAGAATTGTAAGTTAAACCAACAAGACTAATTAGTTGTAGGTGTTTCAGATTATATTCTTCTTTTTTGGTTCTTATGTGTGGCTGTGTACTCACTCACCAGTCCATTTGAAGGCATGTCTTTCCATGCCAGTCCTATATTTTTCATCACAGTTAAGTCAAAGGTAGAGATCTTGAATCCAAACCTGAACCAAAAAGAGAGTTAAAAAGGACGCACAAGTGGCATGCCAACACATGATGTATATGTTGCAAGGAAACCCTGTTAAATCCCGTTGTTATTTATGAATCCTCTATTTTATTTCACAGTTTTCTTTTTATCTAAAAATAAAACTGCTTCCATTCCACAAAAAGAGTCCCATTTGCCAGTTTCAGTTCTGAAAAAAAGAGTCCCGTTTCTTTTGATGGTAGTATAAAATGACACAATGTCAGCCCTACTAAACTAAGCAGTCAATATTTTTTTAGGGGTAAACATGGTAAAAATATATTACAAATGGGACTGTGTGTGGAACATTGGTAATAATTTATTTCATGTTTTGTGTTTCACCCTCATTGAGCTCAAGATGTAAGCTATAAACCATGGTACCCTGTTTGTATTTGCTCTCTGTTTTACCTAAACTAGTTTTAGACAGTTTGTGTTGCTCATAATATCATTGTTTTTATGTTAAGTAGTGATATTTAATCCTCCTTGAATGTTTTTTCTTAACCATTATTTATACTGTCTTCCAGATATAGTGAGGAAGTGTTTAAAGATCCGACGAGGAGAGCTGGTGGTGGATGATTGGCATAGTTTGTTTGCACGGTGTAAAATCTGTCTCGATGATGCTCTCTATTTATAGGTAGAAAGATCCTACTAGCCATGTAAGGATCAGGTTTTGCCCGAGTTATTTCATTTAGTTTTGTTTCTCAGAGCAGTGCAGAGTTATATATTCAGTGCAGTGCTTAGGGGGTGTTTGATAAAAATTGAATGAATCTGAATCCGAATGAGCTGAATCTGAATGAAAAAAGTTGTTTGATAATTAACATGTCTGAAACATCTGAATGACATAATTTTATTTTTTTATCACTCTGAAAAAGTTCAAAGTTGTTGTACATTTATTTAATATTACTTAATAAAATAGTTATTATTTTTTTAAAATTTTTTTACTTTATTCAGCTGCTCATTCAACCATTCAGCAAAAAAAATTGACTTAGTCATTCAGCTAAAAAAATCTAACTTAGTCATTCAGCTCAATCATCTGATTGATTCAGCTATTCAGGCGATTTTTTTTCAAAACAAACGCACTTAATGGCTGATCGATTCAGTCATTCAATCATTCAAATGTATTTAGTCCTAAACAAACAATCCCTTAGTGTTATATATTCAAATTTTTGATGCATTGCCTTGATGATAGAAAGCCTCCATAAACTTTTCAACCGACTAGACGTAGTAGATTTATGTCATTCGAGTTCTAATTATTTTCGGAACATGCCATTGTGGATTTGTTTGGCTACCAAACGTTCGCTGCATTAGGACCTCTAAACATGTTGCATCGACTTTGATGCCACGTTTGTGAGTTGAATAATTGCATTTAAAATAAACTGTTATTAAACGAACAAGTTATTCAAGTACATTTGGATTCTTAAACGCTTCAAATATATTTGAATAACCTAAACAGACGCCCAATATGCTGATCCAGCATATGTATCATATCTGCTGGATAGTTGGCTTAGATCACAGGAGGCCATACAATTACACGAATTAGATTACCAAACAAAAACCAAAATAACCGAGAAAATCAAATATAAATATTGTATGAAGAAACAGTAACTTCATTCAAGCAACAAAATTATTCAAATTCAGATTTTTCGGAAGAGACTTTGATGTTTCTCAATTCTAATAAACCCGAAAACGAAAAAGTAGCATATTAGGAGAGTGAAAGTGGAAGAAAAGGAATTATCCAGATTCACCAGAAACGAAGTCAATCACAAAGCAAATTTGAAAAAATTAGGATACATGATTCGGGAATCTTACCAGAGATTCTAACAGAAAGAAGCAAATTCGAAAAAATTGATAGCGGACAAGAGAACCACAGCGGCGGCGCAAGCGAAGCAAGGACAAAGGAACTCGACAGAGCGAAGAGAGAAAAATGATATTTTCAAAACCTAAAAAATACGTAATTGAGTAGTACTATTGAGGGACAAAATTGTCCTATTATTTATTTTAAAGGATTAATTTTGGTAATATAAAATATCTCGTTTTTCCGTTCTTACCCATCCCTCCAAATCCTCCCACTTTTTTGAGGAAAATTTTGAGCCAAAAATAAAATCAATTTTACAGAGTAATGTGCTTCTTTTAACTTTAAAAGGTCATGAGAGGGAACTGTTGTTCCAAATTCCCAAGGACCCCAGAAACCAATTGCAAACAACTGAAAATTGAGTTCCAAACAGAAATTTTTTAGACAATAAACATGATAACCAAACAGGTCCTATTTTTAGTTTTCTAATTCTCAATATGAGAATCTACTTCCCAAGGTAGAAGTTCCAAGTAAAACTTGACATCAACATCCAAACAAATTATGTCCAAGTTTGTCCAATGTAAACTTTAATATTTGAGAAAAATTAGAAATAAAAATTAAAATTAAAAAATAAAATAGGACTAATTTTAAGACAGCAGGACAACACCATGAAAGGCAACCGTAGCATGGACCATTCTCACATTATGCTTTGGAAATCAAGGAAGTACTTGGTATCTCTTGTTTCTTTCTGTACCTCAATACTAGTATATTCCAGTAGATAAAACTACCTACCTGTTTCACATTTAATTCGTAAAAAAAAGCAACAAAAGATGATGTTTGTATTTCAGTTCAAATAAACAAACGCTTGCGACAAACTTCTCCTACCAAACAATTACTTGTAACCGTATCTCTGTATTTATCTAATGCATAAATATTATGTTAAAAAGGAAAGAAACGAAGAATAAGAAACTCTGCCACATAAATAATACATTGATACCGTATATCTAGATGGGGTCGTCGTATGTAATCTGTTGTTTCAAAAAGACCGTCACTGTTGAATTGGAATCCCCTGATGCCTTGAGATAACAAAATAAGGCTAGGATTTCAGGCTCGTTGTGTATTACATGTAAAGAAGCCACTTCGATCATGTACCATTGGCTCAAGAACCACCCTCGGCAGCTTTTTTCTCCCTCTGTTTCTCTCTTTTTTTCTTGTTTTTCAATGCGTTTTTGCTCATTTCTCTGAATCAATAAATAAATGTGATACCATGTCAGCAACATAATTAGCGTCAGACAATCAACACTAGTAAGCCCCTTTGTTCTGAATTTAGAGTGCCATCCATAGGTCTAACTACTATAGAAAGTTTTGACTTCCAAGTTTACCTTTCACTTAAATGAGCAATTGTTTTGACTTTTCCACCTCAATTTGATAAACGGTGATTTGGATCTCACAACTTTTGGTAGATAAAGTTTAGGCCAACTACAATAGAATGTTCTGATTTCAAATCTTAAATGAACAATTCTTTTCGACTTTTCCACCTCAATTTGGTAAAGGGTAATTTGAATGTCGTGAATTTTGGTAGATAAAGGTTTGAAAATCAACTCTTACTAGGTTGTCAAAAAATAAGAATGATTTCTAGAAATTGCAGCAGATAATATACTTAGGAAAATCGAAGACAAAAATCATGTAAATAAAGTGTACTTACAGCTGAAGGGCCTACTCCAAATAGCTGTCAGTAAAGAAATATATACTCATTAGCAACCACATTGACAAAAATAAAACTGATGGAAAGTACTATGCACACTCAAAGTAAAGTAGTCTTTCTCTATCATTTATAGGGGTGGCAATCGTGTCGTGTTAGGCGAATTTGTGTCATATCTTGTCGGGTCATAGCTATTAACTCTAAATAGGTCAACAGTACCACTACCCGTTTAATTATTTGTGTCAAGATCCTCAACACTAACCTGTTTATTAATCATGTTAAACGCGTCAACCCGATTAACCCGCTTAGCATACAAATGAAAAAATAAACATTATTCACTTATTTATTGAACAATAATGTAAAATAATATATATAAAAAATTAAAATTCAAAAACCTCAGATGTATGAAACTAGTATTTAATGTCTGTTTAGAAGTACTATGCATTCCCATGTACCTAAAAAATAGTTTATCCAATTTCTCTTGTTTCATTCTAAAATTTAATACTTTATACACCCAATGAACAAGCAACATGAAGATCAAAACATCGAAAACTCATGATGATCAAAAATGAAAAGTATTTAATAAAGAATTCAAAAGTAATCTATACCTCTGCCTGGACGGAAGCTGCATTCTTAGCATGAGGTGGGAGATATGCTGCGGGTTTTTGTGCAGAAGGGTTGGTGGATGAAGATTTTGTGGAGGTTTGGGAAGATTTTGGTCCTTTGGCTGGAAAAAGGCTCTTTCAGTCTATAAACATAAAAAAACAAATTATAGAATGTTTTGAATGTCTAAACAACAGGTAGAACCTTGCGGTTTGGTTTCTTCAACTTTTAATGATTCAATAGACTTCACAAGATCTGCAATTTCTCCAAACTTATCAGGTGATTCAGGTTTCCAGTCGGCCTGTGAGAATATTTGGCACAACATATTAAAAGATGACAAATCAAATCAAAGACCAAAACAGAGAAAAGATCATGAAAACGCTGACCTGATACAATTTGTCAAACATCTTCTTGAAATACATCGATCCATTGTGGAGGAAAATTTTAATCCTTCAAAAAGAACAGAAGCATTAAGTATTAGCAAATATAATTACTTCAGATCAGAACAATTCTCCTCCAACCCAGAGGAAGCACCTTTGTTAACCTGCATAGACCACTATCACAATATGGGAGAAGATTAAAGAAAACTTAGAATGCCATGATATGAAAATATTTTGATTTACAGAACTAAAATAAACTTTTTCATAAATCTAAATACAATAAATGTTTCTTATACAGAGCTGAAAGCACCAGAGTCAACTGCTCAATTAGTGATTTACTGAGTTGCACTCTGTATTTGTAGCTTATGACCATTAATCTTTGGTAGAGAACAACTGTTTACACAATTCTGTATTGAAATTTGGTAGTAGAAGGTTGACAAAGGCTGAGCACATAAAATTCAATTAGCTACACTAAAGACTGATTCAAAAAGAATTTAATCACTAACTTACTAAGGTTTCCACCAACTAATAAGAAAAATCAAACATAATTATCCAATATGATAGATTCATCACATCAAGAACAAAATATGTTTGCCAATGTAACAAAACATGCTTCTCTCATGTCAAGCAAGCATATGTTCTACATCATTTGAAGAACAAGCTGCAAGCAGCAAGTCCTGTAGAACATTTGATGAACAAATCAAATTTGGGCTATAAACATGGTAAAATATCTGCTACTTGCATAGTCTGACAATTGACATATAACCACAGCCCTGCACTTCTCCAACCATAAGAGATAACTAAACATACCCATTGTCAACTTGGAGCCTTGGAGCTGTTGTGGCAGTCATAAAATAGCGTCCATCTGGAGACCATTCACTTGTTACTGACCATTCAGCCTTTGTGGTACCAAGCTTCTTTTTTTCCACGTAGTCCCAGAATGCCTAACCAATAGACAAAAAGGAGCTTAATCATAAGAGAGTAAAAAGTACATCCTTGTGGTGCTACTTTGGCTTTAATAATGTAGAGAAGAGACCTTTAGACAGACTGTAAAGGTCGTTTACATATAGGAATTAATGATAATGAAGAGAGAGGTTACAGAGGACTCTTCGCAGTATCATTCCAGAGGATAGAGAGACAAAGAGTGGTGCACTACCTTCCACTCTATCCCTCTACCTTCTTTCCCTAGCTTCAAACCACTCTTTCCATGTTCCTTTGTTAGACTCTCTTTGAATGTTAAGTTAAACTTTAATGTTGTGTTTGGTTGGTGGGAATGGAATGGAATGGGCTGGGAATGACCATTCCTTATGGAATGACTTAAAACATGTTTGGTTAGTCAATTGGAATGACCATTTCATTCTTTTAGTTATTCTCTTCCAAATCTAAAAGCTATTTTTCATTTCATTTTTTAAATAAGTGGGTTTATTTCATTCCTAGGCCAACCTCCTTCCCCTCCTCTCTTCGCTATCATCATTTTTTTTTTCCTACTTTTTTTTATGTTACTTCATTTTTCTTACAAAAACGTTATGTTTATGTTTATTTTGAACTACTTTTTTTGTATTGTTTTCAGACTAATATTTTTTTGACTAATATTAGAGTCAAAAAAATATGTTTATACAAATATTCATATTCTATTTTTATAAAAAAAAATACATACTATTTTTTATTTTATTAGTAAAAAACATGTTTGTATTTGCAAAAATTAAAAAAAACATTTTAACAAAATGTATTTTTTCTTGTAAAAATAGAACATGAATATTAGTATTCATATAATTAATTTTTACTAAAATACATACTATAAATATTAACGTTTAGTAATATTTTTGTAAAAAATATTACATACTGTATTAACGTTTTTTGTAATTTTTGTAAATATTGTATCTAGTATTTAATTTTTACTAAATACAAACTAAACAATTAACGTTTTTTAGGTATTTACAAAAATATACATACTGTAAAAAAAATTACAAAAATAGAATATGAATATTAAAAACATATTTGGTTAATGTTTATATTTTTATTTTTGTAAATACATACTGTAAAAAAAATTAACATCTTTTTCGTAAATACATATTGTAAAAAAAAATTAAACTAACCAAATATTAAAATAGACCACAAACTAAAAAAAACCTATAATCAACTAACTAAACTAACTGAAATATTAAAATTGCACCCTTCCGTTTAAAAAAAGTACAAAGAAAAAAAACATCAAAAGCTATATGACAATTATGATAATAATAAATATATATAAAAAACAATATTATAAATAAATATGAGAAATGATATATGATGCAGTAAAAACATTATGATTTATGTTTTCACTGGTTGCTTATATATATTTATACTTATTTACATAATACTCTCCGTTTTTAAAAAATTAAAAAAAATGAATAAAGTATAATTTTCACACAAATTAAAAAAATAAAACTAAAAAAATAGAATAAAAGAATTTCAAATTTATACTGAATGACCTCGCAGGATTATTTTTCATTCATTTTATAAGTTTGTACTATATAAAAAACGAAAAAAATCATTTCACATTCCATTCATAATGTAATTCATATAAACTAAACACCTAAAGTAGAAAAGTGATTTTATTCATGAAAGAATGAATGGATAAACCAAACATAAAATGAGAATGACCATTCCCATTCCCATTCCAATTCCCATTCCCATTCCTTAAGCCATTCCATTCCTTTCCTTAAGTCATTCCATTCTATACATGTCAAGGAATGGGAACCAAACATAGCATAACAGTGTAATATTGCAAGTTACAGTCTTAAAGAACGCCTGCCCTAGAAATACTGTTCTCTTCTAACTTAAACCTGATGCCAATGGACATCTCACATCCTACAGGGGTAAATATGATGAGACACAAATATACTCTGGTAAAACATGGAGACAACTTTCCTCCACATCACGTCATATCCTCCCTCATGACACCGATATCGCAAACCTGGTATCTTTCTGTCAAAGGCAATGGGGGTAGTAAAAGGGGGAACTGCCTGTCCCCCTATTATAGCCCCAAATGAGAAAGTTTGGGGCCAAGCTACCAGGAGGTAAACGATACATAGAAGTTTGGGAGATGATTATTTATGAAATATATGTGAAGCATATCATTGGTGTTGAGCCTACTAAGAACTGAAGATCAAAATGAACACCCTAATCTTAGAAGGGACCCTTGCATTCCTAATATAAAAGCTAAAGAAAAATGATTGAGAGTGAGTGAGTACTGAGTACCAATGACGGAAAAGTAATAAAGGGCTTACAAGAGAAATTCCATTTAGAACCCAAAGTGCCCAAAGAAGAAGAGAAGAAACAAGAGAGCCAAGGAGAAGCAGTATTAAGATGATATAAACCCAGCTTCTCTACCATTCAAATTAAGGAGGAAAGAAAAAAGTTCCATTCTACTTCTCCAAATTATAATTTATAGCTTAAGAGGAATCAAGCAACTCTTGACATACTTTCTTTCTAGTTTTGATTAGAGATACGCTTTAGTACTTGAAAAAACTTGCACGAAGTTACTTTATTCTCAATGAATTCTTTTAGATAAAAGAAGAAAATTTTAGATAATTTATGATCACTTAGATAACGTAAGAATTTGTTGTAAATGATATTTATAATGAGCTTTCAAGAGTTACTCTTAAACAGTGTGTGGCAAATGATGCTTGGTAATCATCTTCAAGGTAGTTTTGTGTATGACTTAAAACTTATGAAATCTATTTATAACTCATTAATTAAAAAGATAAATTGAAATAAACTATTTGGGGGGAAAACATACCATATCACCAGGTAAATTCCCAAAACCTGCCAAACATAGAACTGCAGAAAAGAGAATTAAGGCCACAAAATACTTATTGTGAAATGGAAGATTAAATCAGTCTTAGTAAAACATTCACGCCTCAAAAAGTTAATTACAAAAGGATACACTTCCCTTTTGGATTCCACCGTATGGTGTTGTATGGGCCAGTTCCAAGCTCTAGAAGTGGATTGCACTTCTTGTCAAATATAGTTGCCATTGCAGGCATAACTATAGTGTGTCAAGGAAAGGAAAAACATGCACTAGAACAAGTATATAACAGATTCAAACTACGTGGAGAAGGTATAACGAAGTTTTTAAAAGTTATGATAACTCTCTTCATAAATCCAATCAGGTATTTATTAAGAGAAGCACTTGGCTTATGAAGCATGGGCACGGTTATAACACAACATGGAAATGTTAATGAAAAATATTAAACAATGAAAAATCAATAATTATTGCCGGCAAGACTTGCTAAAGATGAACCTCAATCTTCTATTTGAAACTGCACCGGGAACCAATCTTATATTTTAAACTGCACTGGAAAAATAATTTTTCTTTTTCTAATAGGCTAACTGAACCAGCAGGATGTTCTCTTTAGATTATTTGCTTATCTTGGATATAGTAAAATCACTACTATGCTAAAAATATTTCTTTTGAAAAAAAAAATTAAAAAAAAACAGAGAAGGATACATCCATAAACAACAGCAAATTCTTTACCCGAATATGACCATCGAACATCATGTACAGGTCCTTCTTTACCTGGAAGCATCTCCAACAATCAACAGTTTTGAAATGGAACCCTATTTTGCTTTGTAACAGAATACATACATACGCAAAAGTAAAAATAAAAAGAAGAAAAACATACGAAGAGGCACAAGCCCATCATGAGTTCCATCTGTTGTTAAGTAGTTTAACTTTGTTTCTCCATAATAACTCTGGTTGGTTTTATCAACATCTGACTGCACCAAAACTAGAAGCCCTGTAGAACCATAGTTCCAACTCAATTGCACCGTCGAACACCGGAAGAAACTACGACGAGCGACAGGTTCACTTTGTGTATCCTTTCCACAGGAAAATATCTGAACACTAGCAGGCATTCCCTACAGAAAGAGATAAGAAATAAGATAGATCATATAAGTAAATTTTAAACTATTATTTTCAGACTTCAACTTCAAAAATTTTCAAGTGCTTCAAAGTCCCAAGTTCTCAATATAACTTTTGAGAGATCAGAATTTGATACATGAATTAAATTCAAACATTGCTGACCCAATTTGTTTAACAAACAACGAATAAGTGTCCCAACACTGAAAAGGGACAACTTGTGATCATCAAACATTAAGCAGGAAACTCTAACAAGTGATCCACATAAATACACATTTATCCCTTTTCTTTTCTTTCTTTCCATTTTCCTTTCAAACCCAAAGCAGTAGCTACAAACCTTAGATTCTGGAACGAATGCTGCCACATGGGACCCGGGTGTCTTAGAAATCTCTACTCCTGCAATACCAGGAACCCTAAACCTATGTGTGATTCCTTTTGAGAAATCCCTGGCATCAAAAAGTTGCACCTCATTTGTTGCCAAACGGCACGCCAAATCTTCATCAGAGCTAAATCGAATAGAGGGCCTGAACAATGCACAAACCAAACAAGTTGAAACATAAAAGTTATACAACTAAGTATTAAAAGTATCGAGGATGCAATACATCCATAATTCAAGTATGCACAAATCAAACAAAATGAAGACATATAAAGGATGCAATGTACTTTTAAATAGAACATATCAAAATATACATATACACAGCCAAGTTACTACTCTCCCCGTTCCGCAAAAAGAGTATCATTTAACTTTGATCTTAGCTAATTTGTTAAATTCTAAAACTCAAATAGTGATGTGAAATTATTTTTATTTTTAGAGATACAATTTTGTACTTAGTAATACTTTTTATATAACTTACATATTAGCTATTGCATTAATCAAAATCAAATAAGTTCCCATCAGTGTTGAATCTTAGGATTTCACAAATTGACTAGGAAAAAGAGAGCGAATGGGACTCATTTTGCGGAACGGAGAGAGTATTAAACATACCATGTGGCTTTTGTCATATTCTTCTGAAACACTTGATACACCGAATCCCCAGTCTCTGTCTTCCACAAGGTGATATTTTTTTCCTGCGGTGATGAGGGCTTCTGAAAGGTCTGAAGATAAGTCCCGCGTGGAGATAATGTGGCTGCAAGAGTGTTGGGAACTTCAAAAGTTCTAATTTCTTTGGCGCTTTTGCTGTCATATATACTAATCGTAGAGCCAGACTTTATCACCATAAGTCTAGCTCCATTTTCACTGAAATTCGCACTCGTGCAAGGGATTCTATCAAGCTTGATACTGGGTTCACCATTGCTGAAAGGTGGTCCAGTCCATAGGGCTAAACCCCCAGGTTCCCTAACTAGAAGTATGCAAAACAACAATAACCAAGATCACTAACAAGCTAAAGAATCTTGAATCAAATAAATGCCTTAAAAATAAAATTCACCTGCAATCTCCAATGGGGGTGAAGAATCCACAGTTGACATAATAATAGGATATACAAAAATTTCTGAAATCAATTACCAAATGGGTTATAAACAGAGCCTCCAATTAAAGCTTTCACAATCGCAAAGCACTTAAACATAAGGCTAACGCTTAATAGGGTTTGCAGGGTTTGCACACTGATGAAATTCAGGCATTAAAATTCAAATATAATGCAATTCATAATACTAGAATAACTGTAATATCCAAGTATTTATGTGAATACTAGTTTAATTTAGAGAAAATGAAGGTTATCCATAGAATCATAATTACGAGGAGAAAAAAATTAAGACAAACTTCAAACTTACTAGGTGATGGATTGATATCTATGGGTTCAGTTCAGTGAAGAAGAGAAGTGAACAAACAGAGCTGCTTCTTTAGGGCTCGTTTATATGTACCATTTGCTGACTCTTTTTTATTTATTTATTTATTTAAATAAATTAAATAATAAGGATGAAAATGTTGAACTTATATATGTTTATGAAAAGTGAAAACTGTATTTTCAGATGAATTTTTGATATTTACACATAATCCCCTCTCATATGAGAAAAAAATATAATTTACCTCATATAATTTACCTCTCATATGATCCATAGTTGTCATAATTTCATGGTAAGTTGGTTAATTGACTGATACACGCATAAAGATCACCTTCCGGCTTGCCTAGACCTGACAAAATCGGTCCAAGCCAGCGGGCTGGACTGGCCCGCCCGTCATAGGCCGGGCTTTGAGCTTCACATTTTCAGCTCATCAAAATCTGGACCGTTTTGGCCCGGCCCGTTTGGACCAAACTCAAAAATGTGTCAAAATATAGGCATAAATTAATCTATGCCCGCGGCCCAGGCTAGCACGCTCGTCATGGACCGGGCTTTGGATTTTATTTTTTCAACCCATCAAAACCTGAGCCGTTTTGGCACGGCAATGACCCGACCCCGTTTGGGTCAGCTAGACCCGTTTGTCAGGTCTAAGCTTGTCTGTCGACAATGTATTGGTCAATTGACCAAAATTAACTTCATGCTAACCACTCTCATCTTCATGTGAGAAAAGACATAAAAATATCAAAAATTCATATAAAAATAGTATTCCCATATGTTTATTTATGATATATTTTATCAGCTGGAAAATAGAGTTTCTAGTAGTTTTTTTAGTACTTTACACATCATTGTACTCTTTTATGTGTTTAAAAATGAGGAAGTATATATTTACATACCCACTTTGTTTCAAAATAAATAAATAAAAACATTTTACTAAAAAATAATGTTAAGAATATTTCTTTATCTTATTGAGTCACATATTGTTAGTTAATTTACAAGTCGCTTTGAACTTGATGATGTAATAATGTGTTTTATCGTAAAGCATTTAGCGATTATGAACATTTTGATAAAGGCTTTTTTTTCTTCTCAAGTTGTAACTTTTTGACATAAGTGTGTTATAAATTTTATAGGATAAGGTCCATAAATTTTTAAAATGTTGCTTTTAATTTTGTAAAATAAATATATCGGATTATTTCGATTATAATATTTCGTAGAGCTAGATTGAAGATAGGAAAATTGTAGAATTATAAGGAAGGGTTTGTGAGTTTAAAAAAATTATTAATATAAAATTATCAAAAAAAACTGTAGAATTACTAATATAATATTATCAAAAAATATAGAAAGTTAAATGTTTAAAGCCACCCACCCTCGATTGATTTGGGATTGCGAGAATCTTATAAAATTAGTGTAGGGTATGGATTTTTTTTGTCATATTTTCCTTGTTATTTTTTTTTCTAAAAGTGAATAATAATTAATCTAATTTATTTTAAGATATCTAATTTATAACAAATTAATAATTATAAATCTTCTTATTTTATCATTACAAAAAAAATAACTTTTTTTAAAAAATTCCACTTTTTGGGAAATATAATATAATTTCATAATCAAGTACATCGTCACTATTATAATATTAAGAACCAATCAAACCTCATTAAAAGATGAAAAAATAAACTCACAGATAAATCTCACATAAAGAGGAAATAAACTTCCCATAATGAAAGAAATAAATTCACTTAAGTAAATGTATTCATACAAAAAGCTAACAAGATGTTATAAGTAGAATTTTTTGTAATTTAGTTCACATCTTAGATCTAAGAATTTATTCATCTTTCGTAAAGGAGTCGAATGAAACCAAAGTTTTATGTTCGCTTTTGAATTAGAGACTGTTAAAAATGTTGAATCTGTTAGTTCTCATAGGCACAATAGTTATCTAGAAGGGGGTTGAATAGATATTTTAAAAAATTTCTTTTTCAAAATACTTGTCAGTATTGATTAAACTGACTGCAGCGGAATATAGATTTGTTCCCTTAAGATAATGAAAGAATGGTGTAATAAGCAGTTATGACAGTTATAACAGATATAGCAGTTAATAAGACACAACGTTTTTAAGTGGTTCAGAGCACTCAAGGCTCATAGTCCACTCTTCTACTCCACGAGTAGAAAATCTACTAAGGATATCTTTACAACTTTGAATCACTAAGATTCCTTCAAGATCAACAATATTGGAACTTATTTAGTTCACTTAGAACTCTTCAAGTCCAGCAGACTTGGTACACTTAGTTTGAGAGTGGTTTTCTGGGGTGTGCTACTCAGTTGCTATTAAGCATCAGTTCTGAAGAACTGAGTAGCGAAGCAAGTTTTTCTCTTAGGATCGTAGTGTTTGGACGTTGAGAGTTCTTGAGTTTTTTTGTTCTTTGCTTGCTTTTTTTGAATCCTTGTCTGATTTGCTTATGAAGTAGCCTTTGAATTGTTTTCGTTGAAGGCATCCGTTGTGGCATTAAATGCTTCAAATGTTTCTGAGCACTGATGTTGACTTCCTGCAAATCTGTTGTCCAGCCGTCTGGCCCACTAACACAGCAGACTGCTTTCTCACCTAACACCTGAAAATGTGTTTTCAGCAAGCATGCAGTCCTTTTCTTACCTTCTTCAATACGCTTTTTCGTACATACTAAGGATGAATGTTGGATCATTGGGACTATCAAATTGTCAACGACTATAAGCCTTTCTTCATTTGATACTCTTCCTCTTTCATCAGATATACGAACTTTGATGCTGACTGGAAGGTCACCGCGATCGTGGTCTTTGTACCATGATCGTTGTGTGTTGGCTTGCTCATGCTTGATTCAGCTTAAATAGTAGAGAACACTACGATTTCTCTTAAACTCTGATAGACTACGATAATCACTTGCTTGTCTTGTAAACTCCACGATTCCGAGAGTCGACTGCGATTCTTGACTTGGCTCGGTAGGCGCTCTGATCATCTCCACGATTCTGAGTGTGGCTTTCAATACAAACTACGATACTTGAACATTTTCATTTAAAGCTCTATGATTCTGCCTTGGCTACTGCAGACTCTTGACTGGCTTGGCAGACTACGATTCTGTCAAAGCCTAACATTTACATCTCAAAAATAGATCAACCTAACAGTTTTGATCTATCTTCTATACATTCATTTACAGAATGATAAATATTAAAGCACAGATCAACCTAACAATTTTGATATATCATCTGAGTCCTTGTACATATGTTCCTTGAAGGAATTTATACATAAGCATATATATTTATTTTTAACATCAAATTTGAATATGCAATTTCCAACAGAATCGATGTCGACTCTGACCCTAGCCTTCCAAGCTAACGATGCGGGTTTAATTCCCGCAACCCTCTATATATTATTTATATACTTTAAGAGCATCTCCAGCAGATGATGGACTATTCCGCGGACTATATTTAGTTCATATGACATCAACAGATGTCCTTTAATCTTCAATCCTTTCAGCAGATGGACTATCCTGTGGACTATAATATAAAAAGATTAAAATAATCAATTAATTCAAAAAACTATTATTAACAAAATACTTACAATTGTTAAAGGTTGAAATAGTTGATTGAGAGATGGTAAAATGTATTAAATCATTATACATATTTATAGATTTTCCAATTTACATTTTCAATTTCTATCCGTTGGTATTTTATTACCGTTCTGATCAAATTTTTTTTGTCGGTCTGATTTTTTTATATCCGTTGGAAGCAGCCCTGACCCTTCATCTTTTTCATCTTGTTCTTCAGTTGTTTATCCTTCTTTAGCATCCCCATTTTCCCTCTTCTTCAGCCATCTCTCCCATTTAAATATATTAAAAATTATAGTCCACCAACTCTTGTTCCTTGATATAGTCTTTATGCCTCGCCGGAAAATTCGATGGACTATATTTAGTCCATCTGCTGGAGTGAGATATGTGTTCCTAGACTAAATAGAGTATAGAATTTGTGCACACCGACACTGCTGGAGATGTTTTAATAGTCATCTCTCCCATTAAAATATATTACAAATTATAGTCACAATTATTGTCCACCAACTTTTGTTCCTTAATATAGTCTTTGTGCCTCGCCGAAAAATTCGATGGACTATATTTAGTCCATTTGTTGGAGTGAGATATGTGTTCCTAGACTAAATAGAGTATAGGATTTGTATACGCCGACACTTGCTGGAGATGTTTTAATAGACTCTAATTATTAATTAGAATTTATTCATCATTGAATTTAGAGTATACCATTTTTGAAATTATCTCACAAAATTTCATCGAATCTGATACCTAAATATCACAGTACTTCAATGTTAACCACTAGACTAAGACCTCATCAACAAAAAAAAACTTATCCACTAACAAATCATAAACATCAGTGAATTCATATTACAAAAACTCTATGTGGACATGAAAGTTGGACAAAAAAATTGGACATGAGTGTATTTGAATTTCACCTATTTGTATTTTGACCCCCAATATGTCTGCGTAAAAGAGCTATTCATATTAGTGTCTCATGTCCCAAAAAAAGTTAATCGTATAATTAGTTGATAAATTATACTATCTCAATTCTAAAATTAGATATACAATTTAATTTTGAGGTGCATATTGAAATTTAAATTGATGTGAATTTATTTAAATTTAGTTGATAAAATTATTATAATGATTGTTATTATATAACAAAAAAAATTATTGTGGACAAGGAAATCATACATTGCTAGGGATTAGGGTTTTGTGTTGGTTGAGGAGGAGAGAAATTCACGAAGAGTACAGAATTGATTGATGAATTGAAGAGGGGAGAAGAACAGGTGATCAATTACTCCAATGACATGTGATAGAACTCTTAAAATCCGAGAGCCTTTTTAGGGTACCAAGGATCCAGCGAGCCTTCTAGGGTGTGCTTTGGGTTGAGAGAGAATCTTCAAGTCTTCAATCTTCCAAAAAGTCCCTTCTTCATAGAATGGAAGGAGTATTTATAAAGTTTTTCGAAAAGTGGTCACATGCCAGACACATGACCTCAGGGAAATTTTTGAAATACCTTTAGTCATCAGAATAATGTCCAAATCGGCTTATCCTTCTAGCCACCAATCCAATCCCTCAACCAATTCCCAATATGAGTTGTCGCTATAAGCCTACTGCCTTGGGACTCATGGAGGCTCCTCCTCGGTCTCATGTGTTCAAAGCTCTTGTTGCTCAAACCATGTTTTCTTGCTCTTCCTTCAATCTTTATTTGAGAACTCGTTGTCGGAAAACCTCGAAAGAACTCAACACAGGACATGGGAGGCTGCGCCCTAGGGGGCCGAACCCTAGGGTAGTTGAACCCTAGGTTTGAGCCTCATTCGATTCTTTTCGTTTGTTTCGGCCTTTCTTGGTCAATTTTCCTCCTTTTCTCATGATTCTTGATTATGTGAGCAACTCTTTCATGGAGATTCTAAGATTTAACCATTTTATGGAGTTCCACAAGATCTTGGTTTTTTCTGTAGTCCGGGCTCATTGTTTTGTCATTGCATCGATCAAAACCCTTATGGCACGCAAATCGAGAAAATGAGGTAGCGCGTCCTATAGGGCAAACCCTAGGGGGGTCGAACTCTAAAGGGTACTTTGGCTTCTTTTGTTTATCTGTTGTTTGTTTTTCTTGTCTTGTTCTGATAGTTCCAACCAAATTTGTCGGGGAAGAGATTGATTTAACTTTTCCTTAAGGAGAGGCAATCTTGGAGTGGTTGATCCCTAAAGTGGCCAAACTCTATGCGGTCGAACCCTAGGAGAGCCGAACCCTAGGGTTTTCCCCTTTTTACTCATTTAATGCTCCGTTAATTAATTGCGGTCTTGTTCATTTAATTTCGTCTTTTTATTTAATTCATTTAGGTTATATGTAACCCCTAACTTGTACTTGGACTCACAACTATTAATCAAAAAATTATTTTATTTTAAATTTTTATAAATCATAATAATTTTAAAATTTAATATATTGTTATTTGACTTCAAAAATTAAATTATATTTTTAATTTTGAAGCCGAGGGAGGGGAGTAATTAATCATTTCACAATTATTTGAATTCTCCAATCATTGTCTTAATTTCATCTTTTTTATTCATTCAGTTTACAATCATCGGCAATACAATGTAAACACTATTAAAATCACCATTTAAATTTATAGCAGCACAGCAAATTATTTATGCCTTAAGTTCATAAATAAGTAGTTCATGTGTGTGTATAAATTCTTAATAAAAATAATAATAAAATAATCAATACCACAATTGTCACACAATAACTATAAGAATCAAATTACTACATTTATTCTAAAATTAGCGATACAATTAAACTTTTAAGATCAAACAACAACATATTAAATTTTAAAATCGACACGATTCACAAAAATTTCAAATGAAATAAAATTTATAATTAATAGTTTTTGTTACATATTATATAAGTATAATAATTGTATTAACTAAAATTAAATAATTTCACATCTATTTAAAGTTTAATAGGCTGTCGTTTAATTTTAAAAGTTAAATTGTATTTCTAATTTTAAAATTTTGATGATAATACAAAATATTATAATATCCTCAAATTTATTGTCACAATTTTATTGCTATGCCATCCTTATTAAATTATATTTTTAAATTTGTAAATTAACTTTTTTTTATAAAATAGGAGGAAATGAAGTAAGGGATTATTTATTTTTCTTTCATCTCACTCTATTTGGGTATAAAAAAAAAAAAAAAAAAAACCAAGCCTGGGGGTAATAATTTATTTTGCTACTTCTTCTCCTTCTTCCACTCACCCCACCCTCGTCTGAATTCCAATGGATCCTATTACTTCATCATCCATGGCGCAAAAGACATGGGAACTCGAAAACGACATCGTAGCAATGGAAACCCCACCTTCTTCTTCATCTTCCAATTCTAATTCTAATAATAATAATGATAATAATAATAATAATAATACCACCGACGCAATCTTCTACTACGACGAGGCAGCGCAGGCCAAGTTCCAGCAGGAGAAGCCGTGGGTGAATGACCCTCACTTCTTCAAGAGGGTCAAGATCTCCGCACTCGCGCTCCTCAAGATGGTTGTGCACTCGCGCTCCGGCGGCACCATTGAAGTCATGGGGCTGATGCAGGGGAAGACGGATGGGGATGCGATTATTGTAATGGACGCCTTTGCTTTGCCGGTGGAAGGGACTGAAACTAGGGTTAATGCTCAAGCGGATGCTTATGAGTATATGGTTGATTATTCCCAGACCAACAAGCAGGTAAATTATTTCACATTTTTGTTAATTTGTTTTTTTGGTATTCTTTTTCGAAAACTCTTGAACACTAAAACCTTAGCTGTTTAGCGTTTTTTGTGGTAGTTTGGGTTTTGGAGAATAATTTGAACGGGTTATGTACAAAAAGCATAATTCTTTATGTTATAGCCCAACTGTGTTGTCATATTTTAGTTGAGTATGTTTAAAATTGTGTGCAAATATGTGATTTGATTGGAGAACATTATATATTCATTTACACAGCTGCATTACTGAAAACTGTTTTCGAGAGTAAAATCATTCATATTCTATTTTTCGTATCATAAGCACTTATTTGGAGGGTTTATGTGGAGATAATGTACTTAAATGTACTTATTCAAATAATTAATAACAGTAGTTAAAAATTCTAAGGATTAGCTTTGTGTTGGTGTGAGCACGTATTTGTGGGTGTGTATGTGGAATTTCTGTATGTGTTCTTCACTCCACAACCATGTATGTGGAATTTATATATGCGTCCTTCATACCACAACCATGTATTGGTTGTAAATATTTCTAAGACATTTATATCTCTTACTTGGGATGTCATGTGTTAGGTGTGTGTTGGTGAGAGCAAGAATTCATGCATGTTCATATGTGGAACTTCTGTATGGGTCCTTCATTATGAAGCATGAAAACTTCTTGGAGAGCGCGGATCCGTGTAGATACGTGTCGGTAACGGATACTCCACGAATACTTCTTAATACGTATTAGATACTATTGGATATTTCAAATTTCAGATACTCTCGGATACTCTAGTGATACTTCCGGATACGCTAGGGTACTCGGATGCTATTGGCTTGTTTGGTGATAGGACTAGCCTGCTTCATCTTGTTTTTAGTTTACATGCTGCTTTGTGTCTTATGACTTGGAGATGATTATGGTCTTGATGTAATGTTTGGCTCCTACCTTTTGGTTATGTTAATTTTAGGTGCTAGTATTTTACACGAACTTACACTTTGAAGTGAATTACTTGCTTATGTTATATAATTAATTTATTATGCACATATATGTATATCGAACAAATTATATAAAATTTTAATGTATCCCAACATAACCTATGTTACTTTTTTTAAAAATGCAGCGTCACATTAACACGTGTCATTTTGTAGTCATATTTATCTGTATTGATTCTTCATAGGCCCTTCGTACCACCAGTATCGTTTGGTTGTAAATATTTCTAAGACAGTTTGTCAATTACTTGAGCTGTTATATTATAAGGTGGGAAGCTTGGAGAATGTTGTTTGATAAGAATGTGGAACTCTTCTTAGTTAAACTCTGTTACAGGCTGATTGCCAGCCTCTTCTGATAAGTCTGTCATAAGTTCTAGAAATTCTGTGCAAATATGTGAACTTTATTTTATTTTCTTAAATTTCACTGGAAAAAGTTTAATCACTACATTGAAAGTAACTCCATTTCACTATTGAATCCCTATGTGTGTGCTGGGATAGTTCTGTAGTATATTAGCAGACATGTATGCTGGTAGCTAGTTTTAACTATTACTTCTTTAAGAGCTAGTTTATCTATCCTTGAAACTCGGTGACATACTGACATCACTACTATTACGTTTCATGAGGCTGCATTACTAAAAGTTATATGCAGGTGCTCTTGTCAGCTATAAGCTCTTGTTTGAAGTACCTATACTCACGTTTGCCATTGTACATAATAGTTTCTGGAGGTTGAAGGATTGTCCTAATAATTTAGCTTTGTGGGTGCTTTTTGAACCTCAATGTATGACCCATCTTTTCTTGAATTCTTCTGTTGTAGGCAGGACGGTTGGAGAACGTTGTTGGATGGTACCATTCTCATCCTGGTTATGGATGCTGGCTTTCTGGTATCGATGTTTCAACACAAATGCTCAACCAACAATTTCAGGAGCCTTTCTTGGCAGTTGTTATTGATCCAACACGAACTGTTTCAGCTGGAAAAGTTGAAATTGGGGCATTTCGGACATACCCAGAAGGATATAAGCCACCGGATGATCCTGTCTCTGAATACCAGACCATCCCTCTGAACAAGATTGAAGACTTTGGAGTGCACTGTAAACAGGTTATTATGTTTGTCAAGTGTTCTTCTTTAGAAACTCTTGGTTTCGTTCGCCAACTTTTCCATCTCCATTAATGCAGTATTATTCATTGGACATCACATTTTTCAAGTCATCTCTTGATTGCCACCTATTGGATCTGCTGTGGAATAAGTATTGGGTGAATACCCTCTCTTCTTCTCCTTTGCTTGGTAATGGAGACTACGTTGCCGGGCAAATATCAGATTTAGGTACTTTTACATAGTGTTTTATGGTTCTTGATTGATGATATAGTTATTTGCATAAATTGTTAGAAAATTGCATGCAATTGGAAAACCATCAGTTAACAGTTTTCCTTCAATCGTGCAGCCGAAAAGCTGGAGCAAGCTGAAAGTCAATTGGCTCATTCACGCATGGTGCCCTTCATAGCACCCCCACAGAGAAAGAAAGAGGTCAGTGAAAATGTATTCCATAATATTATGCCTAGTTTTACTTACGCCTAGGTTGAATACCAATTGGAGGATACTTGAAAATGATACACTTAATATCAGTGTTCTAAAAATCTCCGCCTAGGTCCGCCTAGGCCCCGCCTAGGCGCTAGGCCCCCCCATGGCGCCCCGCCTAGGCGCAAGGCCCCCTCTTGGCGCCTCGCTTAGCAAAAAAATCCCTCTAGGAAATTAGGCGGGGCCTAGGCGGAGAGGTTTTTTTTATTTTAATAACTACCCAAACCAGATCTTGATATATTTATTTTTCTAATGATTTACCATATTCATAATGCAGTTTGTAGCATATCAAATCACAACAAAAAGTGAACAAGATCAAGTTAAAATGGATAATTTTATTATAGTTGTAATTTTTTGAACCTGTATCAACTTCAAATTATATAAATGATGATACATTTGTAATATTTAGTTTAATTCAATATAATTCTTAAATTTATATTTAGTTTTTTAAGTTTTAATATTGAAATGAATTTTTGAAATTTGAAATTTTATTATTTAATAGCAATCTTGTTTATGAATAAAATTAATACGTTAAAGGTATGTTTAAACTTTGAACAATTGCATGTTTGTGTTTGAACTTTGACATTGACAATATGGATATGTGTTTGAACTTTAAGTAAATGCCTTTATTATCTTTATTATAGATTATTTTGCTTTATATTATTGTTTTGTTTGGATAAATGTAAGATAAAATATTAAAATTGGCTTAAAATAAAAAATTCCGCCTAGGCCCCCCCTGGCCGCCCGCCTAGCGCCTTTTAGAATATTGCTTAATATCTTTTCTTGTGATCTAGCATTCTCCCAAGCTTTCTATTCTGTTGTTGTTGAGTGTTTTCTTAAAGATCCAAGATTTGTCTCCCCATACTATTAACCAACACATTGGAAATACATGTTTATATATTACAATTCTTGTGTTGCCTGGCATACTGAATCATACCCGGTAGTTTTGTGGGGCATATCAAACCTATTGTTAGATATAAGCATAGAGACATAAGACATTGCACCCAGTGAGCTTCTTACTTTTCAATCTTTTTTTCTAAACCACTTCACAAACTGCCCTTGGTGGCCCTAAGGAGTTAATTAGTTAACAATCTCATTATTCAATAATTCAACTATGCTTGGACGTATACAGTTGCTTAGGACATAGAGTTTTACTTGTCAGGAAATTCTGTGTTATTTTTTTGATAAGTTACTTCGTTATTTTTAGGTAAGGTCTTTTGAATTTATTAGATTGTTCTTTTGTTGAAGTTCTATGCTGGTAGGGTTTGATGTGTTTAATGTCTCCTAGTACTCGTCATTACTGTCCCTTTTCTTTTTTTTTTGGTTCTTTATTTTTCTATAAATAAGGTTATGAAAAGTATGCAAAGTGAAGGTCTCCTGGAGCATGTAAACCAATAGGGAGACTAACTATTTGAAATTCGACACTTGGGCAACAGTAAGGGGAGACTGATCTCCACCTCCCCCAACTATCCATCTACCCAAAAAGAAGCCTTACCGACTATTGTATTACTGATGAATTAAATGAAATTGGAATTACATATATCTTTTCTAAAGCTATGCAACAATGTTGGTCTTTTTGTTTTTTAACTATTATTTTTTCATTTTTAACAATCACTATTCAATCAGAATAAATTAACAATATCCGACTACTCCCACAGTTAAGTTACCATTATCAATGTTTACCTAGACAAAGTGCATAAATGGTAACTGGGAGACAGATGTAAATTTGTACTGCACTAAGTAGTTGCTTTAAGGGACAACACGACATTCTTATGCTCAGCAGTCTGTAAATACCATTGAATCGACACGGCTCTGTACGTGATAATTTTGTTTGTGAAGCTTAAGCCACTGCACTTTTTTTTTTAATTGTATAGATCTCTTTGACAGAGAGCTCTCATGTGCTATTTTTGTTCATAGTTCCCCTTATCCTATTGCTTCTGTTTATTAATTTCAGGAAGAATCTCAACTTGCCAAGATCACGCGGGATAGTGCAAAGATTACTGTCGAGCAAGTCCATGGTTTAATGTCGCAGGTAACTTTCTGTTCCTCTATCCCAAACACGCAGTCTTTCTAGCAGTTGTCTTTGTGGTCGTAATTTGCATCCGTCTCTTCCTCTGTTCCAGGTTATCAAGGACATTCATTTCAATTCTGTTCGCCAGTCCAACAGATCTCAGCCAGTGTCATCAGGTCCTGAACCTATGGTTGAAACCTGATGTTGGGCAACTTTTTCATCTGACAGTTTCTGTTTAGTCCAAGTTATCAATACTCCAAGGCATAGGCTCACAGAATCTTGTTACTTATGCTACACATTGCTTGTTTTTATAAATTTAATTGAGAGCTAGATTTCCTTATTTTTTGGTTGTAACAAACATACTTGGCTTGGACCGAGAAAAAACTAGGTTATGGACCTACTCGGCGCTAATAGTTTCTTACCATTTCTGTAAAGAAATCAAATGAAAGAAACTTGTTCACCTTTTTTTCCTACACTAGAGTTGTTTGTTGAGGCATATGTTACTTTCTTCCTCAGCTCAGAGTTTATTAGCATAATAATAATACGGGAATAATGGTTCTACACAGTTGTATATGTTTTATTTGTGCAGTCTGTCAAAATTACGTCGTTTTGACAGATTTGTTTTTGATTTCTGATTTGAGAGGAATAATGATCTTGTGCAACAGTTCTGCTTTTCTAAATATAGAAGGGATTCAAGGCACACTATCTACTCCCCCATTACATAAGAAGTCATTTGAAAATTTTGTAAAGATTAAGGATGTTACAAGTTAGTTTGATAATGATGATGATGAAATTATAAAGAAATTCACCCCCTCTATCCCTAAATGAGGCTCATCAATAGATCATAGATGTTTCTTTTTAAGTTTAGGATAAATCAAAATTTGGGTTTAGACCCATTTAACTAATCTTTATGGAACTTGTATTGTTGCAAATAGGCCCCTCTTTTTTTCTTTTTTTTTGGTATCATTAACAACATAGCAATTTATATATTACAAGGAGAGGGCTCAATTACTAGAGCATTTCTATGGTAATAAAGGAATCTTATACAAATTAGTTTACAAAATAATATGTTAAAATATAATTAGTTACTGATCCAATATACATGAGTGGGTCTGTCTAGTGATAATAACCAACCATAACAAGTCGCATCATTTTGTATTATTGTCACAATTAAGTCCTTTAAAATAGAAATAGAAGGATTGTATCATTACAATATGTAATGGTAGGGACCAGACAGAAAATTTATTTATCAACTAGAATACCAATTATACAAGCATATGGATCTTAGATGTAAGATTGTAGGAGGTCAACATTTATTAGAACATGTATATGCATGGATAATCTTTTAGAAGCATATCACAAGCAACATTACTAATATTATAACAATAAATTATTAATATAATAATAATAATAATAATGTTCTCCTTCCTTATCCAAATTGTCCCTCTCACATAACATGATATTCTTGTGCAATTATTGTCTTGCCCCTCCAAAGTCCAACTCCACAATGCATTCCCACATTTTTCATTAAAGCCTCCCTCCAACTATACAAAAACAAATCCAAACAAACCCAAGAAATCATCTTTTATATCTTATCCCTTTCTCTCCCTGTCTTTATATATATATATATATATATATATATATATATATATGTATGTATATGTATATATATATATATGTATGTATATATATATATGTATGTATGTATATATATATATGTATGTATGTATATATATATATGTATGTATATATATATATATATGTATGTATGTATGTATGTATGGACACCATATTATACTTTTTGCAACATTTTTCCAAATTCTTTGCTGGCAGTAACCATAAATCCCATAATATACCCAAAAATTACCGAAACCCCATTCTTCTGAAAGACAAGGGGATAAAATAGTAATTTTAGAAATATAAAAATTAAGTGTAGTTAACATAAAAGTCAAATAATATTTGGTGAAATATACCTTTATCGAGAGTTAATGTTAGGTGTACTGATAGCCCTCAAATCCCTAACCTAAGGCATGTCGTCTTACACGAAGGTGAGACTCATTTCTCATATGAGAAAGAACTATGTGAAAATATTAAAAATACATATGAAAATATCAGTTTTCAAAATTTATTGTCAAAAAATACTTTCCTTATTATACGAATTAAAATACTTACAAACGTAATTTTTATATAAAAAGTAATTATAGACCCTGTCAAGCAAGCGAATTTTTATTAAATTTTTTTCTTAATTGATTACAGTAATTCATAATCGTTAAGAAATACTCGTTTTATGTCATAAAAGATTGACTTAGATACCATTTTTATACATATTACGAAAAATTAAAGTACGAGAAAGAGAATAAACAAGTTTTAATTTTATTCACATAAGTAATATTTGTTTCTTAATTTTTTTTCCCCTCTAAAAGTAGTATACATTTCTTAAATACTTTTATTTTTAAATTTGAATATTGTACCATTAGTATTAGTTACCATATCCTTTTGTTGCAATCCCTAGTTGGACAGCAAGCTGCAAAGCACCCTATTCTTGAAAAAAGAAAAAGAAAAGAGTCTTGCTTGTATATTGCATCTCACCTGCCCCAATAGACCTGACAAACGGGTTAGGTCAAAATGAGCCAAGTTTTGATGGGCTGAAAAAATAAAGTCCAAAGTCCGGTTCGTGACGGGCTGGCTGGCCGCAGGCTTGGACTGATTTATCCTTATATTTTGACATTTTTTTGGGCTTGACTCAAACGGGTCGGGCCATCAGTGGACCGGGTCAAAATGGCTCAAATTTTGATGAACTAAAAATGTGAAACCCAAAGCCCAGCCCGCAGGCGTGAGCCGATTTTGCCAGTTCTATACCCTATGGTCCTCCATCATTAACCGGTGAATATTTTGAGTTTGAATTTTGTACCTAAATTGTAATAATTGCAATAATAAACCTAAATAATGGGCCCCATGGTGATCAATGAACTGATTGTTGTTAATAAAACCTAAATATTTGTGTCCTTGCCTATGTTGGTTTCTTGCATAATATATGACGGTTTAAATTATTTTATTTTTTTTAAATTATTTGACGGTTTATGTCATTTATGAAAATTAGTCATAATCTTTTTAAAATTACTCTCATGAAAAAATATTACAGATAAAAAAGAGAGTATGAGATAAGTAAATGATAAAGAGTATTATAGACAATTAATACTAGCTATATTTAATACTATACCATCATTTCGTAATTCTTATGCGCAACTCTAAATATATTATGGGACGGAGAGAGTATATGATATTTCTTGTTTCAAAATATCATTAATTTGTAGAAATTAAAACAATGTAAAAAAATGCAATCCACTTTTAAATAACTGTACTTTTGTAGAAGAAAAAAAAGTGTTCTAGTTTAAGAATCTTTTACCAGCTGTTTAACTATTTGATATCATCAATAAAGTTACAACATTAGATATTAACTAGAGCAATGCTACTCTCATATAATTTGGGTCATAGAAAACTCACATACACATAGGGGTGTAAACGGATATATACGGATTTGGATACAATAGTATTCGTATCCGTTTATTTGCGGATACTTTTAAACTGAATACGGATAATATCCGTTTTTTTCAGAATACGGATAATATCCGCTTTTTTTCCGAATACGAATACGGACGAATACAGATTTTTCGGTTACCATTTATAGTCCTAACTATAACTAGAATAAAAAAATAATGAGTTTTAAAATATAGTTTATTAATGAATGAATGTTAATTTATTTATTTTTAATAGATATTTAAATACAATAATCAATGTTCTTAATTACAATTCAAATAAATTTTCATCATTTTTGAAATCCTAAATTTCAATACTATTTATTAATGTTTAGATGTCCAATATTGTAGTGTGTATGAATATTTATAATTTAGAATTAGATTCAAAAGGTTACATTAAATATTTAATTTTTTTTTCTCAAATACTTGATTAAAATTTTAATAATATGTTTATGAAAACTTTTATTTATAATTTATCCTCAATACATAGATTATAATTTATATAGTTATAAAAAGTTTATTTTATTTTATTATATTTATGGAGAGTGCAAGTTATAATATATATGTGACAACTGACAATTAGTTAATCCAACTTCATCCAAAATTTACTTTGGACTTGCTTTAAATATTTACACTTCTAATTTTTAAATAATTGGGCAAATGAAAGTAATAAATACTCCTTCCACCCGAAAATTCATAAACGTGAATTAATTGGTCAACCCTCTTCTAGATTAATTCTAAATTAATTCGGACTTAATTAACACATTTTAATAATAAAATTATATTGTTCATTGTTCCTGTCTCCTAACATTGCAAGTAAGTTTTGAAAGTAAAAAACTTATAACATGCTAATAACTATAGTTTTGTTCTTCTAGTATATAATTTTCTTGGTAAATGATACATTCTAGATATTTTTACTTTATAATAGTAAAAATCTATTAACTATATTTAAATCTATTTATTTCAGTTTATTAATATTAAAATTAAAAGTGTTATTTTCTACTTTTTAGAAGTGAAATGATATATTTTAAAAATAATTTTCGTATGATAGTGAAAACTAATTATTATATAAGGAATGCCACTTTAAAAAATTTATTTTGCTTATTATATAATATATAAGTTATTTGTATACGAATTTCGGATACGGATCCGAATCCGGATATTCGCTATCCGTCGGATATATTTACGGTCAGATGTTAAACGAATACGAATACGCCTATATCCTTATTCGTATCCGTTTATTTGAGGATACCTTTAAACCGAATACTGATATATCCGATTTTTTTCGAATACGAATAATATCTGTTTTTTTAATATGGATGCGGACGAATACTAATTTTTCGGTTACCATTTACAACCCTATGATACACATGTATATTTGCAAGCCATGCATGTCACGCAGAGCCCACAGTATGTATGTGTGTGTATGTAAGCATTATGTGACCCAAAATTATGTGATAGTAGCATTATTTTATTAACTACGGCTTCAATTATTACAACAGTAGCTGTTTAACTAAATTTACATATATATATGATGTAATAGATTTGTTTTGGGTGTAATTTAGTAATTTGACACCACTGAAATAAATTTCTGGCTTCATCACTGTGATTGAGTTCCAAACATAACATTCCAAAAGTTGTGCGGTGCATTTGGACCTCCAAAGACATTATGGCTGTAAACGCTTTAAATGCCGATAACCGAAAATAACCCTAAAACTTTTCCTAACATTTTTTCTCTCCAATTTAATTTAAGCATGGATATTATTATATACGACATAACCATGGCTTTTAAGAATATTTATGCAATATTAATATGACAAAATTATTGTCAAATAGTAGTACATGTTTACAAATAACTTCAATAGTTATATATTAGATTTTGGTCTAATTATAAAAATAAAGTAGGGTGATGGGTGTTGTCTTGTTTCTCATCCGCTGACGATCATCAAAGACGTGTGAATATAGTTTTGTATTAAGTTCCACACAAATTAGGTCAAAATTATTTTAGAGTCCTTCTAGTGCGACAGGGGATAGCGATCATGTCCTCATTTTTTTTTCTTACTTCTTAAATTCTAAACCCTAAATTCCTAAACATTAAGCATTAAACCTTAAATCTTATTTTTTGTATGTATTCAAATTACATATAAATCATTGAATTCTGTGTATGTTTAGTTCCACATAAATTTGGTAAAAATTATTTTAACATGGCACCAAAACATGGACGAAACATATTTAGTATTGCATTATGTGTATGATTAGTTATCAGCGTTTACAGTGTTTGGTGCATTTGAATGTTCAAACTCGCTTGAAAAAATTGTTTGTCTTGTAACAACTTATTTTAAATGTAATTTATTTAACTCACAAACGTAACTTTTAGATCTTAAACGCAGGCAACACACCAAAATTGATGAGATATGTTTGGAAGTCCAAACACTCCAATGCTATCGCTGCAAATGCTAGCCAAAAAATAGAATGTATTGGGTGTTTTTCCAACTAGTAAAAAATAAAAATGCACTTGTCATCCATTTGTTTTTTGTTTGCTCTTTTTCTTGTAATTGTTGATGATGATTCATAAGTGGCAAATACATCATATACATTTCTTAATCATCTAAAATATAGTATCCTTCAACATCACCTTATTATAAATGTGGCCGTGGGCTAAGTCACTTAATTTGAATATGAAACTTTATTTTTTGGGTTCCATATAAATTTGTGTGTTTGTTGAATAAAAACATGAATGTGGCTTCCCAATCTGATTCAAACAACCATAAAGTTAAAGACTCTCACGTCAAACATCAAACATCAAACAAATATGCCAACTTTCATTATGAAGGAGTAACCTGTGCTTATTTTAAAGTCTAGATTTGTATATTATTGTTGGGGGCTGATTTAATGGGCCATGTGATTTGGTGGGTCCCATTCTATGTGGAGTATATTATATATGAGTCCTCTTAACATGTATCTTTAGAGCACATGCTAAGCACACAGTTCAAGAGAATATTTTTTTGAACTGTGTGCATATTCTTTTGATTTCTCTATTTGCATGAAGTTCAAGGAAATATGCACACAATTCTAGAGAATATTCTCTTGAACTGTGTGCTTAGCATGTGCCTTAAGAACACATATTAAGAATTTTCATTATAAAAAGTGGTTTGAGCTTTAAGGAATTCCTAAGTCTTGATTTTATTTATATTTTAATTCCTAAGCAAATGATCAAGATTAGATTTGATTTCTTTCTCTTAAGGAGATTGACTACTCCTATCTCAGTATAATAGTTACTATAATAAAGAATTTTATTTCAATTCGGGGACAAAGCGATAAGGATAGCGTAATCATCTATAAATACAAGGCTAACAGGTATAATCATACACAATTATTTTCAGAGCACTAAAACATTAAACCTTTATTGTTAACTTATCCTACAGCATATATTTATCTTCCGACAGTCAAGTCTTCACCTCGTGATTTCGTTTCTGTGTAGGAATTAACGCAACGTTTTGGTGATTGGGCGTGCAAGCGTTAACAATTATCAATAAAAAATAATATGCATGTCGACAAATCTCATGATTAAATTAAATTGTAATTTACGTGAAACTCAAAAATATAAGATAAAATAATACTATTTAAATCCCTTTTAATTTTTAGATATTTCATGTATCCATCCACATACATCAACATTTTTTTATCGATATCAATTTATTGTCATGTACAAAAAGGACTTGTCAACAAACAAACCAAAAAAAAAACAAAAAGATAAGAGTCTAGATTTGTCAGGTGTGGGGCTTTTGTAATATGGATTGTACGGCAAAGGGATAAGTTTGAATGTGTTATACAGAAAGAATTTTATATACAAATTAGTTGTGCGAGCATATTAGTGTTAAATAAATAATACTAGTAATGAATTATAAAAGGGAGATTATATTAATAATTAGAAAAGATCAGAAAATACTTATTGAGTCATTTTTTTAAATAAAATTTAAATAATCTGAATTTAAGATTGAGTTCTTCTCCACCGACCGTTTGTGGTTAAAAAAAAGTGTTATTTTTTTGCATTCCCCCTCTAAAAAATATATAGTATTTATTCTAACTGAAATTTTTACAGAAAAAAATAATTTAGGTGTAATTTAGATACACGTACAAAACAAGATTGTACGTCAAAAGGACATACATGTGGTACTCCCCACAGGTGATTAGCTCAAGTATACCCTAAGAATCAATTACAAAATGTAAGAAAAAAAGGGTACAAATCATAAAACTTACATGACCATATCCAAATGACATCGAATTATCAAATACAAACATACCTAACTATCACAAGATACTAACGATCTGAATACTTTCGAATATTAACAAGAATATACGAAGAAGGATACAAACGAATAAAGTCTCCAAAAAATACTGACATGTATTTTTCTACAAAGATTGAAATGAATATTAAACATGATAAAATAGCTCAAAGAGTACAAACACGAATTCTAAGTATCAATGACAAAACAAAACTATCACATGGATTTGAGAAAACACAATCCGCTGAAACAATAACCAACTTCTAAACGAACAACAAAACGAATAAATCAAAATTAAAAGAATATCGCTGAATTAGTATGGAATCCGTACCTGAATTTAGCAATGTAATACTCAAAATTTTATATTTCAAATTGGACTCGTTAGACTCTTTCCGTGACGGTGTGATCAGTCCATAACGTATCCTTTTGTTTTGTATGTTGCTCTGGTGTGAGCTTTGGTCATTTAATTTGTTTGTTCAAGATACGTATATGTCGACCTAATATTTAATTTGATTTGATTCGGTTGGCGGATTAGTAACGTATGTGTCGTGCGTACTATCCGTTTTGATTTACATACATCATGATACTAATGTATTTTGTTAACCTTTGACTATTTGTATTTGAGCTCAGTATGAAATTGTTACCTTATAACCATTTGACTCAGTTTTATTTTATTTGGAATTCGTTTAACTATAGTTTTTAGTTTGCTAGTGTTAATCATTTGTACATTGCCTCGTCAATTTCGATATATATTCATATTTGGTTCGTAGTCTGTATTGTTCGTAATTCGTTCATTCAGTTATTTTGGTACATATATATATATTGTTTTATATATGTGCATCTTTATATCAGTATTGGGCAATTGACTCATGCTATGTTTTTTCTTCTGACAGATTTGCAGGGGTGATACAGGGTTACTGTGATAAAGAGAGTTGCCTTTGACCATCTAGATTGATTCAATTTTAGGTTTTGATTATTTTGATTCTGTTTGGAGAATTGTATTTAGTACTTTATTAAAGGATATCATTATTAAATATTTTCAAGTTATTAGTGTTCTGTTTAATTATTTCGAGGTTTGTTTTGCTTTGCACGTGACCTCCTTCCCTATTCAGGAGTCTATACAGCCTTATTTTATATGTGTATTCAAATTACACCTAAATTATTTTTTTCTATAAAAATTTAGTTGAAATAAATACTATATATTTTTGGAAGGGGATGAAAAAAAATAATAATTTTGAACCCGTCACTAGAAACCGGTCAGCCTAGAATTAATTTTTTAAGATTTTGACAAAACAACCCAATCTTTTTTTCTAGACATTACCAAATTCTGTTTATCTAGACTCGATAAGGGAATTTAAAATTTTGAAATTCACTCTGCTTAAAAATGGGAAAAAATTAAAATTATAAAATAAGAACCCAAAACTTGCTCATTACCCTATGAATTAGGTAAAGTACTATTGCCATTATGAAGTGGGTTACCGTGGGCCAATATACACATTCCCAATTCCCAACCTTCTTATTTCAATTCCTAAAATAATCAAAGAAATAAAAATGTAAATTTCAACCAATTAAGATATAGATTAGTAGTATTGTTAATTCAATTGCAAAGATTACCCGAGGATTTGTTTCAGAAATCACTCAATTTTCAAAAAAATGATGTAGACTTGCACTTAGTCTTTGGGTTGGGTACCAAAGTATAGATCCGGTTAGCATGCAGTTATTTTTTTAATAAGTTGGTTAATTAGTTAATATAATATTGACACATACGGTTTCGTCTGCGTGTCAGTATTCTATTAACCAATTGACCAGCTTACCACAAAATAAATTTCATACGCACTTCCCCAAAGTATAATCAATACTTATATCTATATAACAAGTCTGATTGGCCAAATGAGTTAAATGGGTAATTTTTTTTTAAATTTGGCCGAGTTCTATCGAATTACTATCGAGTTAATGATAAAAATAAATTAATTTAGTTTTGACCAAAAGTTCAATTACGTAAAATATGTTAAAATACGACTATCAAATTTGGATTGAGAAATCAAAAAGTTGATCATTCATAACAAATCCTAATCTCTGATTTGGATTGTAAAATCAAAGAGTTTCATAATCTTCTTCTCCCAAAACTTTTCTTCTCTCTAATTAACCTGCATATATATTTATACACACACTGATTTTTACTGTCATGATATATGAGAGAATCATATCAAAAAAATAAAAAAAAATAATTCTAATGATTCAAATCATGATTTTGTAAATATGAGTATATATATTAAGTTGTTGGCTAATAAATTCATATATTTTCACCACTAACAAGATTGTGACAAAACATTAAACTAAAAGTAATTTTATTGATTCACTTATTTTATTTATGACACTTTTGTCATCTCACCATTTCATCAAACAAAACAATGCCCCTTTAAAGTGACACACACTTGTATTGCTTTTCCTTACTAATTGAAAAATATATTGCTTTAATTTCTAAAGCAAAAGGCATTCCTATTTTCTAAAACTTCTGGAAAATCATCATCTAACAAAACTTTTATTATATTTGTATTTTGCAGTTCAAAATATTATATATATATATACATTTTCAAGTTCAAAATATTTTATAACCATGAAAAATTTGTGTACAAATACATATTATGGGAAAAAATGTTCAACAATTTATTAAAATTTCCTTTTATTATAATTAAAATTCTTAAAAAGCACTCAAATTAATTTATATCCATATGATTCTTGTAGTTTCATTCATTTCTTAGGGGCATTTTGGTATTCTAACTGCTACTCACGTGGAACCATGTCAGCATTTTTTACTGCTGAATGCTGATAAAATCCCTTGGCGCTCGCATGGTTTGACTCCTCCAATCTTTGAAGATATTTCAAAGGACTAATTGCAAACGAAACTCAATCTCAGGGGTAATATCGTCCAATAAAAGCAGGTCCGTTTCGTAAATTCCGCCAGTCAACAGTGCTCCACCACCTTTTAAAAACTGAGAAATCCTCCGTCTCTCCTTTCTCTCTCCTCGCCTGTATCTTCATTTCTTGTTCTTACTAATTTCTAGAGAGAAAGTTAGAGAGAAAATGGTGGATGATTTCATGGTTTGTGTTGATCGGATAATAGCATCAGCTTGCTTTAGCCCAGTTAATGAAAGGGAGAGGCTTTTGAGAGATGTTGCTGCTGATGGTGAAATTTTAGTTGAAAAAGAGAGTAACAAAAATGGGTCTGCTAATTTGAAGAATAGTGAAGTGGTTTTTTTGAAGAACAGTGAGAACAATGGAGATGTGGGTTGTTCAAAGATAGTGAGGGAGTGTAGGATTTGTCAGGAAGAAGATGAAGAACATGAGATGGAGGCTCCTTGTGCCTGTAATGGCACTCTCAAGGTTTTTACTAATTTTCTTCATTTTTTTCTCTTCGGATGTTTGTTTCTCATGGGTTTTCTTGGGAAATGTGTTTAGATTCTTTGTTAAATGGTGTTTTTGATTTTTGGGTAGTTGTGGGTATGTGATGTTATTCATACTAGTTATTGTGCTTATCCTTTTTCAATTTTTCCTTTTCATTTTGTGGGGATTTTCTCTATTCTCTTTGTGGTTGGTTTTGTGGCTTTTGAATACTGTGTGGATTTTTGGGTTTCTGCATTTATTGACTAATTTTCTTCTTTTGTGGTACTCTCTCTATCTCTCATCAATTTGTGCCTTCCCCCCCTTTGTACATGACTTTCTTCTGTTTTTTTCTGTGGGAAATAGGACTGTATAGGGTATAGTTGGTGCCTTGCCTCCATCCACTTTTTGTTTATTTCAAGTGTTTATTTGTTTATTTTTTTACATTTTCAAGGTATTAGTTTTTCTTTCCAACTTGTATTATATCCCATTCAACGATTTCTTAGTTCTTTATTTGGGTTATTATGCTTACATTGGCTCTAGAAAATTGCTTTCGAAAAATCCTACTTTCTGGAATGACCATCGACCTTTTATTTTCTATTTGTTTGACAGATCATTTTAGCCTTTTAATATAAGAAGTTCAATCTCTTTGAAGCCTTTTTAGAATTGGGCCCCCTTAATAACTTGTTATACAGTATTTGAATGCCTCAATAATTCATGCTCATAAGAATTGGTTTTGTCTCTAATTGATTACATTATATGTAATTGCTTTTACCTCTTACCAGCATATGCGGTATATTAGCTGGTTATCTGGTCCATTAGACTTGTCGCAACTCACAATGTGCTATTCTTGGCATTCCTATTAATGGTAGATTTCAATTTCTTATTTTTGTTGCTTTTGAAGTTTTTCTTTTTGGTGGATTTTTCAATTGATTCTCCGTAATGGTAGATGTCAGTTTCTCAATTTTTCCCTTTTGAAGTTTTTCTGTTTTTATTATTTGTCGATTCTTTTTCCAATTGATTCTTGGTAATGGTATATGTCAGTTTCTCATTTGTCGCTTTTGAAGTTTTTCCTTTTCAAGTATTTGTCATTTCCAATAGATTCTTCCTCATGATGTGGAAAGCTTTCTTTCTTTCTTGTTGTACGAGCATTTGAGTTTGTAGATGCTTTTGCTGTCTTCAGTTTCAAGCAATTGATAATTGTTGTGTTTGTAAGTAGCGTTGCTTGATGGTCTTACGTGCTTACACTTTTAATATGCACTCTGTAATTTATTTGTATGCTATAGGGTCCCTAGTACATCTTGTTTTCTGAGCTACCTTATAGTTGTTTAACCCTGAGCTGCAGTAGTTATTGATCTCAGAGTGCAGATTCAGACAGGTGTAGTGGCTTGTGTGGTTTTATGGCCTTGTAGTACTGTTATGTACAGTCTTGGATCTTCATACACATTGATTTTCGTGGTATCATAACTTGGGAGTTTGTAATCATAATTCACTTTGCCATGCTCTTATAAGATTCATCTCGCCCTCCTTAGTTATTTTTCTAACATACAATCTAATATTCTAATAAAGTGAAAGCATTACACTATGGTTAGCTTAAAGTTAGTGATTGAATTCTTTTTTTATGCTGCTTTTTAGTAAAATTGATCTTTTGAAATGCATGCGTTGCTTGGAAATGTCTCTTCCTATTTGTCAAAGGCCAAGGGTTCACTATTTGCCTACTGTATGCATAGTTTTTCTTGTCTCGTTGTATTCCTGTTTACAATCTGATTTTGCTTAGCCTGTTATGTTTTCACTTCTGATTACTCCCATTATTCATTCATATCTGTTTTGCTTTATCATTGATGATTAATTATCTGGTTTCTTGTTTTATTGATTCCTTAGATTTATTTCTGGAGGTTGTAAATTATGATTTAGTACTGAGTTTTATTTTTGTTTCCGTTTGATATGGTGTTGGCATGCAGTTTGCTCATAGGAAGTGCATTCAGAGATGGTGCAACAAAAAAGGTGATATCACTTGCGAAATTTGCAATCAGGTTTGTAATCTTTCACTTGCCTACTTTTATATAAATAATTGTATAGTATGTTTCTGACAATAATAATCTGTGGTCCTTTTTGGATAGGTTTTTTCACCAAATTATACTCTCCCTCCAGCAAAAAGCAATCCTGACGTTATGGCAATTGATATCAGGTAACTAAATTGAGGCTTGACCACCTATATAACTTTCTCGTTTCCGATTTGCAAACAGATACTTTATTTTTTCTGCCCTAGACATAATGCCCTAGACTCGGCTTTTTAACATTTTGTATTTCCCATTGGAAGATTAGTTTATATTTATTTTGATAGAAGAAGATACTCTATCTCAAAGCTTCCAACTCCATATAGTTTCATGACCCCAAAAATTATTATATGTTGTTTTTCTTCTTGCAATCTCCAGCTAAGATTTAAAGTATCTTAAGTTTATGAAACTCCAACATTTACTTTGTTTTCTTCCAAACTTGACAATGGGACTTATCTAGTTCTGAGTTATTGGAGAAATTTTGGTTGAGTTAGAAGATTTCTTTAGTGTCTTTTGTTTGTGGGCTTCTTGAACAGGCTAGGGAATTATTGTCCCGTGATACCACATGAGCGAGGCTGGTGCTGTAAGACCTTTAAAGATCTCACCTAATCAGTGAAATTTTTGGGTCAATTCTCCTATATGTTATGGAGTATAAGCACCTCTGGAGTTATCCCTTGTGGGTGTACAGAACAGCATGGTTTCCGGTAAGAATCGTCAGTCACGCCAATAGGGTCGTGGTGGTGAAAATTGGCCACTTAATTGGTTCCTGGGTATATAACTATAATTTCATGTTTATATAAAAATAAATCTCATAAAGATGGTTTGTAAGCTATTATGCAGTTGGTCTTGTATAAGGGTTGGATCAAGCAAGGTCAAAATTTTCAATTTGGCTTTGAGTTTATGTATTGGAGGCTGATTGGCGGCTTGCTCATCTTTTGATTAAATCCTTCTATAGTTTGAAATGTGATTATGTTTTCTTTTTTAAAATTTTGGTATTGTTTGACACCAAGTTGTTTGTTTGATTATTTTATTGTGTATGCTTTAGTACCTGTGTTGGTCCTGATTGTAATGAGATTTTATCACGTTATTCTGGTTTCCTTTATAATTCTGTTTTCAACCTCAGGGCTTTATTTTTCATTCAAAATTATTCGGTCAAAGTCTTTGCTACATATTTCCATCTTTGCATGTGATAAGTTATAAGAGGCAGTTTACCTAACTGAAAGCCAATGTCTTGGTCACCCTCAAAAGAAAGCATTTAAGTCGGTCAAGAAGAAATTTATGAATAGAGTACAGGCTGAGCCTTTTGTCATGCATATGCGTATGCATTTTCTTTCTCTACTCATACCTGCTCAATTGAAGGGTCTAGCAACTCTTGTGACCCTGCGATTGAGGTCAATTTTTTACATTGACCATGAAACATGATGCCAAGACGTTGATATATTGTCATTTTTAACGGTCAAAATTTTCTGTTCCAAGTACAGTGTGTTAACATTCAAAATAGATTTGTTTTTAGCGGAGATTACAATCATGCTGTTTTAACTTTCTATTTCCGAGTAAAGTCCAGTTAATGAGCTTCTACTATATTGCCTATAACAATGAAGACATGCCACGTTTCATAATACTTCCTCTCTATTTTTCCCTTGTTTTCCTCAGGCAAGCATGGGGCCCACACATTGATCTTCGGGATCCTCATTTTCTGGCTTTTGCTGCTGCTGAGCGTCAGTTTCTTCAGTCTGAATACGAAGATTATGCTGTTGCAAGTAGTGGAAGTATTGCGTGTTTCCGTTCCGTGGCTATCATTGTAAGCATACCAACTGTACTTTTTGAACTTTCATGCCCTCCCAAAAAAACCCATTTTTTTCCCCATGAATTACTATTGGTTTTGCCTCTTTTACATTGAAAATGTGGGTTTGCTAATGATTGCAGTTGATGCTAATCTTGCTTTTACGCCAAGCTCTGATGTTAACAAGAGACTTTGGGATGGTGCAGGAATCGTCAACATTCTTCAATGTAGGTCAAATTGATGCCTTTACATTCTTTGCACAAATATTATGCTCATAAGTACTCTCTCACACAGACGCGCACACATGTGCTCATACTCTTGGCAGTAGATTTTTTTTTTTTTTTTTTGGGGGGGGGGGGGGGGGGGGGGGTGGTAGTGGGGATTCTACAGTGTTGAGAATGGTGCATAACTATCCTTCTGAGTTTTTGTTTCTTGTCTGGAATCCCTTTATTGGTTATAATCGTTAATAAAAGTGAGATGAATATCTTTTACAATTATTGCTTTTAAGTGAAGCTATCCAAGTTGGCGAATATGCACCATGTATTACATTATGCATAAGCGTGTTCTGCAAGCAACTATAATTAACATAATCTTTGCATGAGCTCATTATGAATTGTTAAGCATCATTGACTATCTAAAAATTGCAAGTATAAGTATAACCTGGTGTATTTCAGTTCCAGGTTTCCCTTCTTCAGCTGGCTGGTTTTCTTCTGCCGTGCTATGCAATGGCCCGGTCATGGTACATTGTTCAGAGCCGGAGGAGGCGGCAGGTTAGTCAAATATATCTTCTCTCTAATACTGTATTATCCAGGTCTTTTTATATTATTTCAGTCTATTTTTTTCACAATTCATTTACCTAGTAGGCATCTTCCAAGAGTCGTCTAGACCAACAATAATGATATCAATTATAAAATAGAATTAACTTGTTATTTTTTTCTTTTCACTCGTATGGCCTTTTGTTTAAGTTTAGTAGCACAAAAAGAATAGTTTTTGAAATTAATCCAATTCAGTTTTACTAGTCCTGAACCAAGGAAGCATGGTGACTGACAAATGTAACTTTTAGTTTTATTCTTGAGCATAGCACGCTCTCATTAACCGGATTAGAATTTCAAGTGATGTTAGGAGGAGTTCAAAATTAAACTTCCGAGTTCCAAACAAGTGATACTACCAAATACTACTATATGTTTTACGGCGAACAAAAAGAAGAGGCCGAAGAGCTTATGTGGTCTGACTATAGTTGTTTTGATTAAAGAGTTTTTTATGATAGGGGAAGGATATACATGTAGATTATATTGAGCTAACTTAATCGTAAAATTTGAATCGCCGTATGATTTGATAGCTTAATTTTTGGAAAGGGAAGCTCATTCTAGGAAATCTCAGAGAAAGAGTGGACGATTAAACCTACACAAAAGTACTATTTTTTGCCAGACTTGGTGAAAAGCTACAGAATGAATGGAGGCGTTTCTTCAGTTATTGACCGAAAGAAAAGAAAGCTGTTGAACTTTTTGCTATAATTTTCTTCTTCGTCATCCTTCTGTGATTGGTCTAATGTTAATTATTTCTTTTGTTAATGGGACCAATAATTAATTAAATAGTGTAGAGCTCATTACTTTTGAAGGCTTTTTCAAGCTCATGTTACACGTCTTGGTTTTTTTCCCTTTTGTTTTATTTTAATTTTTTTTTAACACTTGCACCTTCAATCCTATCCAGAATGATTTGTGTATTGTAATTTGCCTTGCATTTTTACTCATCAAACAAACAAAAAAATTCACTTGCATTTGTTATTTTTCCCAGGGATAAAAACACTTTTGGTGCCTGATCAACTCCAACATTCCCGATTGAAGCAGACTTCCCGCCAATGGCTAATAGGCAAGCCTTTTTTTTTTTTTAATTGTTGTATGTCGCGCTCGCTCATGTTTGTATTTAAATCAAAAGGCGAAATGACATTTGATAATTTTAACGCGGTTGCTCGTCCCTGAGCTGCCCGTGAACTCGAAAAGAAAATGTAACTGTGAATATCGAGTTCATTAGGTTTTTCGACATTTTATTCCCCCCCCTTGTATTATAAGATGCTATCAATCCCAGGCATCATCTTATTTGTCATGCTGTCTTGATATTTTTGCTACTTTTCCATAGTATAGAAATGTAGGGTATTGAGCCTGCAAGATTTCATAAAATTGGCATGCTGCTCAAAATTCCTAAGAATTAGTATAATAGCAACACTTGACAAGCTTCAATGCTGGGTTGGCATAACATTTAGACACTGTTTCATAAACTAGTCCCAATTGTTTGTTTTTTTTTGGTTTTGGGGGAAAAAAATATTCATTTCCTTTGATGATGGTTTAAATAATGCACTGTCCTTGAAGTTATTAGTATAATTTTATTAGCATATTATCACTACTCAATTAAATATTTAATAATTCAATTAAACTATTGTGATGGAACGCGGTATAAATATATATTCTTAAATTATAAATTTTGTAAATTGAACTCGAAAGTATGCCAAGTGTTTGTTTATCTATTGGCGTTTGGATGTCCTAAACACACAAAACGGAGTTGGGAATCTTATTCGTTTACAAATAATTTATTTCAAACGCAATTTATTTTAGTGACAATCGATCAATTTGGGGTCTAAATATAATGTTTAAATGTAACGCTTCAAAATTATGTCGTATTAAGGGCAAGGTAGAGTGATTTTCTATGGGTCCCATTGTCCTTATTTATTTATTATTTTATATAAAAAATTCTTTTTTAATTCTGTTTTTTTGTTAACAAAGAATTGATAATCAGTGCCACGTTGGACTAATAAAAAGGTTAGAAAAGTTTTAGCCAGTCTACACTGGGAAATTACAACAAATAAATTGTTTAATGGTGAGGATCATTCCCATGGGCTGGAACAGATAATTGGGCCCACAGTATTCTTCTAGAGAATGGAACTATTTAGGATCCTTATATTTTGTTCTTATTATGATTTTTTTAATAATTAAAAAAAAGTTTATAAATAGGTTTGGTCAAGAAGTGTTTGCCTCTTTTTAATAAGAATAATGCTAGAGGCACAATTTATTCTATAATTATTTTATAATTTGCTGATGTGGCACACTCCACCTCAGCTTTTATGTAGGTCCGAGGATTACATTGCAGCAATTTGTTCGTTAATACACTGAGGTGGAGTATGCCACATCAGTAAATTATAAAATAGTTGTAGAATAAGTTCTCTAGCATTACTCTTTTAATAAACATCTTTTTTCTTACTTTCACATTTTTGTTGCAAAAATATTTTTTAAGGAAAAATAATGACGAAATACTTTCTCTATTCCAAAATAGAAGATCAGAAGTCAACTCAAGATATTTTAAAGTCAAAATTGATATATATATATATATATATATATATATATATATATTCTATTAATTTTAGCCAATACAATAATGAATATTATAAGCTACTCATAAAATAACTCACTGTAAAATTTATTATTTTATAGATTAATAAGTTATTTAAATTTAGACTTTTAAAATGTCTCAAATTGGCTTTTATTTGAAAGTAGCCAATGATCTATTAAAGCTTTTTGTTAAGAAGAATCACCCTTTTCTTATTAAACCTTAATTCAATATTTTCTATAATGGACTTAAGATTAATTAATAACAATAATAATAATAATTGTAAAACAAAATAAAACACTAATTATTAGGTACATTAGGACCAAATCAAACGTTAATAATTCCTAATCCCGTTTTAAAAACAATGAAGTATTTATCAAAAGAAGTATTTTGGGTGAAATGTAGTTATCATCCCTCCCATCAAGAAAAATGGAGAAGGGTTAGGAAGAGGTTGCTTTCTTTTGCAGTTGAATCACTCTGCCTTTGAAAATGATATATTTAGCACCTTCAAGGGTGTTTGAACTTTCAAATTAATCCCAAAAGAAAATTGAGTAAAGAAAATAGTATTGAGCCCACTATAAATATTGATATGATTGGAATTTGGAAGTGTAAAGTAGTGTAGTAATTTTTTTTATCAAGCAGTCTAAAAAATAAAATATATTGAAACTGTAATCTCTTACAAAAGATGAAAGGATTATAATAAACAAACTCAAATAATAATATTTTTAAATAAAATAATAGATAATCAGTAAAAAAAGGGTCAATCGTAGCAATAACGCTATTGAACGCCAAATAAACTCTTGAAATACAGTCATATACCCAAAATAATAATAAAAGACACGGATTCGGACCGTTTTTCAACATAGGCGACGGAAGAACAAGCCTCCATAAAAGCCCCACATCCAAATTTGAATAATCTATCTTTAGCAATTCATGCACCGGAAAAAGTGTCACAAACAAAAAAAAATCTTCCAAACAGAGAAAACAAAATATTCCAAGATATGATAATGAAATCTCCTCACAAAAGAGAGATAAATTAGTCATATCATGGAGAAAATAAGTTTCATAAAAGGAGAAAACAAACTCTACAAAAAGGGAAAATAATTTATTAGACCAAGATAAGAGATATCTAAGGGAGGGAAAAATTTCTCCAACGAACCAATGACGAACTGGGCTATAACGAAGGTTTTGTTAGATATAGCGACGATTCAAACCGTCGCCTTAGATATAGCTGGCTATAGCGACGATTTTCTATGTTATAACAACGAAAAAAATCGTCGCTATAGCCGGTTCGTTTTTGACCCATTTGTTTTGATTCACTAGAGAAGTGAACTGTCTAAGGGAGGGTATATCCAAAATGAGATATCTAAAGGAGGGTATTTTCAAAAAGAAAACCCTCCCCCTATCAAAGATGGAGATTAGAGTTCTTGATTGGAAAGAAAAGAGGCAAAAAGAAGAAAGAGGAAATGTACTTTTTTAATAAAGCTATAGTTGGTTCTCTAGCTTTAAAATCAATTATACTTAATAAGAGTGTGCCAATGACATTGTTTTCAGGACCTGGCCCACATCGGCTGGTTCAATCGAAAATCGGTTCTATGTCCGGTTCGATTTGGCCAGGTTGAATCAGTTTGATCAAAACTTGGATTGAATCGATTGAAAACCGGTCGAACTGATGGTTCAACTGGTAAAACCGGTTAAATTGACCCGATGCCGATTTTTTATTATTTTTTTACCAATTTTTTTAATATTAAAAGTAACCACATTTAGTAATATTGTAACTCAATTTTAGTTCTTAAAAAATGAAATGTTTTAAAATTGTATTAATTACTAATAATATATATTTATGACGTCACTGCTTCTGATTGAACCCGTGATCTATAGCTCGATAACTTTTTCGTTTCGATCCGGGTCTCAGAACATTGGCCAAGGTAATTGGGGTATTTCATGCTCATATTTGATTTTAATGTTTAATTTAGTTGCCAAATAGAACTTAGAAATCATCTGAACATTCCACTCTTGAAGGATTTATGCAAGAAAGTGAATTGTTGAAACAAACTACTATTTGAATTGGCCTTATAATTTTACTTGCAAGATAAAAGTAAAAAAATCAAAATCAAAATTTAATTCATATAAAATTAGAATCTCTCTCAAAATAACTATAAAGTCTGTATTTACACATATGTACCATTTTTATATTTTTTTTTAATTTTGAAAACCTATTTTATTACAATTTTATTCTTATGTAAAACTGATCATTTGAATTTGTGACTTTACAGGGTGAAAAGAAAATTCTCTACCACTAAACTATCACCTTTGGTCTTATTTATCATATTTCAGTATATAAGATTTAGGGGGTGTTTCATAAAAATTGAATGAATTTAAATCTGAATGAAAAAAATTATTTGATAATTGACATGTCTGAACCATCTGAATAATAATTTTTTATTATTTTACCCCTTTTAAAAAATTCAAAAAATTATTGTAAATTTATTTAATATATTACTTAATATAATAGTTAGTATTGTAAAAAAAATTCATTCAGCTCATTCAGTCAAAAAAATGGGACTAAACCATTCAGCCCAAATCGTCTGAATGACTGACCGATTCAGCCATTCAGACGATTTTTTTCTTCTAAAACAAACGCACTGAATGGCTGAATCGATCAGCCATTCAGTGCTAATCAAACAACCCCTTAAACAACTTAATTGCACTAATAATAGTTTCGGCTTATGATAAAAGTTTAAAAATCAAGTTTTAATAAATTACTTAGTTTCTTGAAATTAATATTTTCATAACAAAAAATACAATCATGTTAGAAATAAAATTAATTATACGAAATTATTTTTATATTTTTTTTATCATAAATTAAAATCCATGGCATTATTGGCATATGACTTTGGGAAAGAGTGGAACTATTTTTATTTTGGAGGATAGGAGTCAAACTGAATTGTGACAGTCTTTGAGGGACAGTCAGAGTACAGAGCTACTCAGGAGTCGGGAGTGAACAGCCCAATAAATAAGGACAAAAGCGCGTGGGTCCAACGGCCCCTTTGGTTGACTTTTCGTTCCCACGGTCGAGCCGAACTGCTCCTTGACCACGTAATTCTCTGTCAGTTCCATCTCTTTCTAATGTTTACCGTGAAATACACGCACCTCATTCCACTACGACACGTGGACTGAAAGTTCTCCTCAACGGCTGAGAGCGCGAGTTTGCACATATCACTCATAACTATAGCATTTATTAAATTATTACCTTATTATTTAAAATAATATATATAAAAAATTAAATCTTTATTTATAAAAAGTTGAGATCGTACAAAAATAAAATAAATAGTTTGGACTTGATTTGTATTCACTTGATTAAAAATTCGATTCGAACTTGACTAGAAATATAAATGGTTCAAGTATGAGAAAATTTTAAATTTCGATAAATAAATCGAACATCTTTAAATTATAATTTTTTATTGATATTCAGATTATATTCGTTCAAAAAGTTCAAACTGCTCAGGCTCAATTCAAGATCGCGCTCGACTCGGTAGTTAAATGATTCTCAATCAAACATTATTTGATACTCAATAAATTTTATAAATTAAATCTGAGTAACTCAATACTTGACTCGACTCAATTCATTTACACCACTACTTCAAATAAGATTATGCAAAACTCGTTTTCATGTATAGTCAATTTCATAGATATACATGTGTTTATTTACGTGCATGAATAAAGATGTTGAAAAAGAAGCAAATGACAAAAACCTAGACAAAAAATTTGTCTTGAATACTCTATCTGTCGCTTATTATAAGTCGTTTTAGAAAAATATTTTTATTTTTATCATTTATCATTTAAGAATTTCAAGTAAGCATTAATTATTTAGTTTTCAATATCATCCTAAGTATTAAATACTCCCTCCGTTCCTAAAAGATTGTCGTTTTAGGACGTAATTTTTATTTCAAAAAGATTGTCGTTTTGAGTTTATCAATACACATTAGCTATTTTTTTTCCTACTTTACCCTTTTTTAAAGCTTTCTTCCCTTTCCAATGATTCTTATTCAATTCAATACTATAATCCAAGTAGTAATTGGTTGAATAAGAAGTAATTGGTTGAATTGAATAAGAAACATTGAGAAGTGAATAATTGGTTGAGACAATTAATAAGGGTAGTATAGTATTTTCGCTAGGTATTAATTACATTCCTTAATCTGTGTGCATTAACCTTAAACGACAATCTTTTAAGAACAAAGGGAGTATAACTTTAGTTCTCTCACTATTTTCTGTCTAATAAAGAACACTATTTTTTTAATGCAAGAACAATATAGACAATTGATATTATATTTAATGTTATACAATTATTTTTTTAATACTTATGCATAACTCTAAAACAATTTATATTAAGGTACGAAGTAATGTTTTATAAGGGTAAAATTGTCAAATAAACAAAAAAATGTCTGGTGTCCATCTTTATTGCTATGTTAGTATCAATCTCCTAATAAAAACACTCTACTTATAAAAATAGAAAATTACTACTAATATTTTCACAAATAAATTTAATAGTTTTGTAAGATTCTCTCTCGCTTGAGGTGAACCCCACCTACTATTTTTGTAAGCAGAAATTTGGAACTATACTGATTTTACATTTCATCAAAAAGACGTATAGGACTCTTCTTGATCCAACTACACGGAACCCCTTCATTGCAAATTAGAAAATAATTTATGTTGCGAATGTTTATCTCAATTTTTTAATTGTCAGTTACGTGAATAAATATTAATAGTAATTTAATTTTGAATAGATGTATAAAACTGAAGCTTTTCTATAATTCATACCAATCATGTATCGATAAGTTCGCAATTGTAATTCAGAGTAAATTTATCGCAATACATAACGAGACTCTTACACATTTTCTCCAATTCCATCCAATATACTAATTGTTTAATCTTAATAATTTTATTAGTAATGAATCAAAATATGTTTATAGATAGTTGATGATATTAGGATAAATTAATCCTACTAAAAATTAGAATCATAAAAAGTATTTTTAACGTTAAAAGTCTAAAAGAATTTTCACTAATTGAAATTTTGATGAAAAATTCACATGTTCATTAAATATTGAAAAAGTGTCGGATTACTTTTATTTTTGAAATAATTATGTTACTCAATATAATAAATTAATTGATCCATATCTGTTTCAATTATATTATTCTCAATTATAAAAATACGGCGTATTTGATAGAATTAGATTTAGAGGGAAGGTGTAATAGAGAGGATCCAAATTCAAATGTTAGAGTGTCGTTTGGATAATTATAAAAATATCATTAAATGTATATTTATTTTGATAGTATCAATTTTATTTTGACAATTTCGACAATTTTTAATTATACTAATATCTATCAACAACGCCTCTTATTTAATTAAAAATTCATATCAGTTTTAATAAAATGTGTTACACGTTGTTTGATTTTAAATTGAAAATAATTTTGTTGTATAAAAAATTTGAAGGAATTTAATTTGACAAAAAGAAAGAATTCGAAGAAACAAGATGGGATGAATGTGGTATTTTTTCCCTTGGGGGATGGTTGAGTTTGGTGGGAAAGTATTCACTTGCGGGACGGGTCTAGGAAAGGGTCTCCTAGAAAAACAAATAATGTTACTATCACATAAAAAATAGTCACATAAATTTCACACACACATATATTGTGGGTTCCACGTGTCAGCGAGACCCATAAATATGCATCTGTGCATGTGGACTTTATGCGATATTTTTTATATGATAGTAGCATTGTTGTAGAAAAACTCGCTCAGTTATCGGACCTATTTATTATTGATACTTAAACATGATTAATTAATGGTTAAACTTAAAAACTCAAAAAGACTAGGCCTGATAATTTCACCCAAATCCGACGTGGTCTGTCTGATCCCGATCCTAATGAGACCCATTTTTTAAACCGTATAGAGTTAGATGGTGTTTGTTTAGAGCTGAATAGCTAAATGACTGAATGGTTGAATCAGTCAGACATTCACTGCGTTTGTTTTGAATAAAAATCGTCTGAATGGCTGAATCATACAGATTTTTTGATTGAATGGTCAGTGTAATTTTTTTGGCTGAATGAGCTGAAGGAAGTATTTTATATTTAATTTTTTTACAATATGAACTTTATATTAAGTAATATTAAATAATTTTACAACAATTTTGAATTTTTTCAGAGGGATAAAATAATAAAAATCTGTTATTCAGATGTTTCAGACATGTTAATTATCAAACAATTTTTTTTATTCAGTATTCAAAATTTTGATTCATTCAACTCATTCAGATTATTTAAACATTCAAAACTATTCCATTCAATTTTATTTATTAAACACCCCCTTACTCTATATCAAAACATGTCATTTTCTCTCTTCCTCAGGCATGGTAGGATACTTGGATATTAGCTGTCCAAAATAAAATTCTTTAAAAAATACTAAAAATTTATTTCCCCACTTCACTTTTATTATTAGTACTTCATAAATCCTTTACACACTTTCAATTTTCAAAACCCCTTCCCCCTCCTCCTTCAGCAAACCAGGTCCACTTTTCTTTACCTCTCCGTCCATCAAACTTCCCTGACTACCCTCCGGCGAAATTCATGCAAATTCCAGCCTCTCCGGCCGGCGACCATTTTTTCAATTTGCTTTATAAGACTCACAAAAAAGGGAGATAAAGAGAGTTTCCCAGAGAGGCCATTTTCAGTTAATCAAGATTTTCATTGTGTTTCGAAAGTGGGCTCTGAAATATTCAATCAAACCCAGTAATTATGAATGAATTTTTGTTGACAAACCGACATTAAAGGTAAGTTCTTTTGGCTATTCAAATGTAACAAGCGAGTAGTTGTAATAATGGTTCCTTTATTTATTTATTTATTTATAAATTTCTTATTTATTTCCCCTCTGTTCTTAGATGCTTTAGTAACCCCAAGGATTATGTTGATGAGATTTTCTGGGTATGATTTTTGTTTGTTATAGGTTTTACAGCTGATTAACTGTAGAGTTATTTGCTTATCTTACATGTATATTTAATTTTGATTTAATGACAGATTAAGTGAGTATTATTACTGTATTAGTATATAATGTAGTACTACTAGTTAAAAAAAATATTAGGACTCAATCAGAAGGTTGTATACGCAAATGGGTGCATGAATGATATTTTGAAACTTGGAATCTGGACCCACCAAATTTATTTCTTTGATTTCTGTTATTATCAATCACATTCACATACTCAGGGGATAATCTTAATTTCATGCATTTGTTGTAATCTATAGTGACAGATGGCAGGGGCATAATTTGAGATGTGGAACAAACTTTTTATGGTGGATTCGTCCCACAAAAAGAGTCTCATTTATAAAATTTGCAATTTGCAATTTCTCTCTCCCGTCTTGCACAAAAGATGTTTAATTATAGTTTTTGCATAAATTAAGAAAAACTAAAGTAGAGGAGGGGCATAAATAAGTTCACATTTTACCCCCAATGGACCCTGCGTAAGTACGCTAAAGTTTGTTTTTTTTAAGAGTAATGCTACAGACAAACTATTATACAAATATTTTACAAACTGTTGATGTGGCATACTCCACATCAGCATATTGATTAACAAATTGTTTCAATGTTGTCTTCGGTCCCACATGAAAAACTGATGCGGAATATGCCACATCAACAGTTTGTAAAATGTTTGTAGAATCGTTTGTGTCTCTAGCATTATTCTTTTTTTAATTTTAAAAATGTAGCGGACCCTACTTGAGTACTTTTCAGAATAAAATAGATTTTATATAACATTTTATATTTGAATCGAGTACTCTAGACATTTTTATGAGACAAAAATTTTGTATTCTAGTCAGCTTTTGTTGGACGGGGGAGTATTAAGGATATTTTTGTTCCACATTTACTCCTTGAAATACCAAGTTGTTAGTTTAGTAGTGGTGACAAACTTGAGACATTGTGTCATTTTATGCAACCGGAAATAAAAAGAAGACTCTTTTTGTGATTTTCTTTTTATTAAAAACTAACGAGATTCTTTATGTGGAATGGAGGGAGTGTTATATCTATGCATAATAGCATTTAACATGGCTGTAGTATCGATTTGGACACTGATGGTTTATATCGTAGAATTTGGGTGTATAATTGTTGGATCATAATAACACTTTTGCGTCATAAGTATGTGCTTCTTTGTTTAATGAGCAGGAGTTAAAAGTTTTCTAGCTAATTGTTTAATAATTGTTCTGTTTGAGAGCCTACAATCATTAAATTGGGGTAACATTTTTCATTCTTTAATTCGAATTCTAATTTTCAATTGCCTTGATCATGCCCATGGACCTACCTAAGGTTTGTTCTTTGACCGAATCAGTGCATGCTTTTGATTTTTGAGAACTTAATAATAAGAATATATGATGACTGTTTTTCTTGGGATATCATTTTTCATTATTTAATCTGAATTATATTTTTCAATTGCCTTGACTATGCCACGGACCTACATAAGGGTTGTTCTTTGACTGAATCAGTGCATTATTGATGACTGTTTTCTTGTGAGGTTTACGGAGTTATTAGTTTGTTCGTACCGTTTGAGAATTCCCAATAAAGAAATAGTTGCTCTAAAATGGTATCAATCTTCCCTGTTGTTTCTTAAATACAGTATGGTGTGTACCTAATGATACTTCAAGCACCAACAATTAAGATCTGTCGTCATAACCACCTGCTACTATTACATAAACTTTTCGATTCTCCTTCCTTTTTATTCCTAGAGACACACGACAATGGTCTTTTCAGAAGTTGTATGAAGTGCAAGATGGCTTGAGTCAGGCAGATATGTATGAGATGGCTTTTTATATCAAATTGAATAGAACACGCGTTGAACACCTTGGGTTCCAAGAAGACCATCTTTTTATATAAACGTTAAAGGTGCATGTTATAGTAATAGTAATTATTGGAGGACCTCTTTGGTTAGCCATTGTGCTTCGCCTGCTGGAAATTTGGCCAAGCTAGCGGAACTAATTAGTTTAAGAATCTCGCCTAGTTGTGTTGAGTCTGTTGATTTATTGTTTTTGAGTTCTTTTGGCGGGGTTCTTGTATGTTTGGGGAGTTCTCTTTTCCTTCTTATTTCATTCGTCTGCTATGTTCTAATAATTTGATTTGCAATTATTAACCAGTTGAAAAAAGGGATATATGAGGCAAAAATGATGGAACATAAAAGAAGCCCTGTTTCTATTGAGCAAAGCAGTCTCGCTTCTTTGACACCAAAACGACACAAGGCTGATGATATATCTATCTCCTCCAAGGTCCCCCCCCCTCTCTCTCTCTCTCTCTTTTTTGTGTGTGCGCGTGTTTCTTGAATATTACAAGATTTTTTTTGTACAAAAAGTATTAAATGTAATTGCTACTGTCATTTAGTATGTAATCTTGCCATTACTAGGCTTGAAATTAGAAGTTGACTTTCACAATTACAATTGATGCTTCTTCATGAGAAAGCAGGTCATATTCATTAAATTGTATTCTGTTAAGTAGAATCCTCAAGAACTGTCCAGTGTTTTTAGGCGATCTCTTCAAGGCATTTTAATACATGTATCTCGAGTTTCTAAGAAGTTAATGTTGTAAAAGATTTAACTCTGTCCTAGGTAAAGTGGTATGACGTAAGTAGTTATACAGGAGTCGTAAAGTAAGTGGTTTGTCAAGGATACTATTGAAACAGGTTCATGTTTATATTTGAGTTCTATCATATAGTTATTTAAACGTAATATTCTTCAAAGCTCATTTGACAAGGGGATTGCATGTGTTATTTCCTAACCTGGCTGGCTAAAACATGTCACAAACTTTTATCTTTTGTCTACTTTATTAATCCTTGATCTTGGCGTCGTTTATGAGGAATTGTCGCTTGGGAGTTAAGACAATGATTTGCAGTCTTCTTATATGTGTGTGTGTGTATATATATATATATATATATATATATATTCTTGGTGACAGGAGGGGAAAGAGAAGGCTGGTGAACGAATAGCAGCTCTTCAACAACTTGTTTCCCCTTTTGGGAAGGTACATATATCAAATTTAAATTTATATGTTAAGAATGGAAAACTAGCAGGATTTCTTGTTAATTTTTCCAAGGCAGAATAAGGTCTTCGGACTTTCCTTTTTAACACTCGGCATTGTGATAGGGTTATATTTCTGCTTATCCAAACTAACTTTTTAATACCGGAACTGTTTATCCATTAGATTTTAAAGCTTTTAAAGTTCCTTGCAGACAGATACAGCTTCCGTCCTGCTAGAGGCAATGGGATATATAAGCTTCCTCCATGAACAAGTCAAGGTTTGGCCTTCCCCTGCTTTATATAATAAACTGTTTAAAGTGTAATATTGGATTTAAGGTTTCAACAAGATGCATATTCCAACTTTACTAAACGTAGAAACATCGTAAATTGTGATGAACTTTACATCAGCCATATTTGATCTTCATGATATCAGCTTAGAATGGCTGTGATCACCACAGCCATTCTAAGCTGTTGTGGGCCAAGAATTTTAACCGGGGTAGGTATGACATTTAACTAGTTTTAGTAACGGTATTGTTGTTATTTCACTAGTTTTATATAACCAAAACTACGCCATTTTGGTTTGAATTAATTGACTTATTGTCACTAATTCTTTCCATTATTTCAGGTACTGAGTGCTCCATACCTCCATAGTACATCAATGGAAATAATACAGGTAAGGCTTAAGAAAAATCAAAAACATGTTGAAATGGATCCTGCAATGTAATCCCATGTTGTACTTGATGCTAAAATCCATCCTTTATTGCGAATCCATCTTATTACGGTAGTATCTGATAGGATTTTACGGGGATTTCATTTAGTATCAATGAATGAGATTGATTTGTGTTTAATTTAATTATTATTTATTTTAAGAGTAATGCTACGGACAAAACTATACACAAAAAGTTGTGCACAAATAGTATAAGAAAAGAGAGAAAATAAGGAAGCGGCGGGACCTACTATTGAATGTTTTACTCATTTTCATTGGTATACATACAATACACGGGTCTGTCCTACTCTTTGTGCACAGTTTTTTTGTGTATAGTTTGTGCACATAGTATTATTCTTCTTTTTAATGAAAATGCTAAAGCTGGGCTTCATCCTACTATAATCGGACTCTGTTAATCAGAATAGTTAATGAATTAACAACTAAAAAAATTTACACGGCTTTGATGTATTATTTTTTTGAAGAGATCAAAATCGTACGACCTGAGAAGCAAAGGTTTGTGCCTTGTGCCGATATCGTGTACTGCTGGAGTTGCTAGTACCAATGGTGCCGATATTTGGGCTCCTACCAAAAGCGTTTCCCCCAAATACTAGATTGATTTAGAAGTTCAACATTATGGTGATGCAAATGGTTCAGAGTTCTGTGAAAGCAGACCATGTGTTGTCTTGTAGATGCTAATTTGGGACATGCATGAGGTAATTTACTGGATATTTGATAGTAGAGTATAATCTTAAAATAATGCTACTATCACATAAAGTAGCTCACATAAAGTCAGGTGGCACCTCCTGATTTGTTGTTAACATGACCCACTTGACTCAACTACAAATCAGGGGATGCCACCCGATTTTATGTGAGCTACTTTATGTGATAGTAGCATTACTCATAATGTTATGATGAACTCTGAATGTCAGCTATTATGGCTAATCTAGTTCTGGAGTGGTTCTGATGTGAGATATAGTTTAAATATATATCTATTTTTCGAGATAATGTATAGTGTTAAAACACTGTTCTGTAGTGATATTAACTGGAAGTCCATGAATATGGGAAGTTGGTTATCATCTTCAATAAGTCTAGAGCGACCGGCTCCTTCTGACCGGGGTGGCGACTGTACAATCCTGTTTTTTACATGTATTCCAAATGACATATAAATTACTGCATTTTGTAAAAATTTCAGTTCCAATAAATCACATTAATTATTTGGGAGTCAAAAGCAAAAAAATAAATAAAATAAAATTCAACCGGTCGCCACCCCGGTCGGAAGGAGACGGTCCCCATAGAAGGACTCATCTTATTTCTTGAAATCGCTGTCTATTAATTTGATATTATGTTAATTATGGTGTATCTGCGCTTGAAATAGCCTATATTTACAATGTATATTTGTTGGTAGAAAAGAAAGATTGATATTGTCAAAGCAAAAATGATGTTAGAAGAGCAAACAGACGTTTAATGGAGTTGAATGGTTGAATCGATCAGCTATTTAGTGGGTTTGTTTTGAATAAAAATCGTCTGAATGGCTGAATCGATCAGAGAATTTTGGGTTGAATTGCTAAAGTATGATTTTTTTAGTTGGGTGGGTTGAATGACTGCTGAATGAAGTATTTTATATTTAATTTTTTATTATAATATTAACTATTATATTAAGTTATATTAAATAAATTTACAAACAATTTTGAATTTTTTCAGAGTTAAAATAATAAAAATTTGTTATTCAAATATTTCAGACATGTTAATTATCAAACAATTTTTTTCATTCAGTATGTAGAATTTTATTTCATTCAAATTATTTAAACATTCAGAACTATTTCATTTAGTTTTATCAAACACTCCCTATTCATCCAGATGACTCTTCCATTCTGATCAGAAGAAGACAGTACTAAGCACTAGAATTTTCTTAGAAATAAGCAGACGCCAGAACTAGAGACTTACACCTTCAAAAGCAAATCACAAATTAGAGCTTTCGGAGAGCATTATTAAAGTTTGAACTCAATGATATTCTTTTCTTTTTCTGAAATAAGAAAAAATAAAATAAAAATGAATAATTTTGTCTTGGAAACAATTTTGTTTTGAAAACCCATTTTGGGGGAGTACAATATAATTCAATTTCCTAATCAAGTGCATTGTCACTATTACAATATCAAGACCAATCAAGTCTCGCACAGAGGAGGAAGAAATAAACTCGCAAACAAGTCTCACATAAAGAAAGAAACAATAAACTTATTAAACACCGACTTTAAGTTTAACAACTCAATTCCCCAAATCAGAATTATATTTGCAAGTTCATAGAATTAAAACATAGTTAAAATCTGGCGCGAGTCGCCAAACATAGTTTCAAGATAAAACAGTAGAAAAAATACGGGCAGACCTGAAAAAACACGGCCAAATGAAAAGATTTACAAAAAACGCACATAAACAAAAACTAAGTAGATAATTAAAGATGTTATCACCGTTGTACCCTTCCTCGACTACGCATCCTCTAGTTTAAACAACTGGAGTTTGCAAACTATTATGAGAGTAATGCTAGAGACACAACTTATTCTACAATTATTTTATAATTTACTGATGTGGTATACTTCATCTTAGTATATTGATGAACAAATTGTTTCAATGTAGTCTTCGCCCTCACATAAAAGCTGAGGTGGAGTATGTCACATCAGCAAATTGTAAAATAGTTGTAGAATAAGTTGTGTCTCTAGTATTATTCTCTTATTATAGGCATATAATGCATCAAGGCTGGTGCCCTAAATGCGGAAACCGAACGGCACGAGTGAGCCTGGGTTTTTGAGCTGCAAATGTGTTGGGAGGATTGTTATTGTTATTGTTCTTTCCATTGACAGTGTTACCTTCAGGGCAGCAATCAGTGACACCCCCAGAACAGCAAGGGATGAAGGGAGGTTCAAGGTCTGCCGTGGTCCCTCGTCGCCGTGACAAAAATCAACAAAATTATTGCACAAGCAGCATTTGCTTTTTTAGCCATGGATTTCAACTTGCCGATGAAAGATCAAATCTAGCACTTCGGATGTTGCTATGATTTGATGGGGGAAAATGGGGAGATTGGTGTCACCTTTTATAGGGTATGTTTCTAACTATGAAGTCATCGACAACTTATCTTTATTCATTAATTACTATGTAACAACTTTAATTTAATGGTATAATCTTCAAATTAGGATCCTCACTATTTTAAATGTAATGAGGAGTCTCATTTCATGGTCCTAGATTTAAAATATGTTAGAATGTGATGTCATGCTGATGGGAGAGAGAAATGATGATGAAGAATATACAAAAAACGAAGACTCTCCATTTCATTTGAAATTTATACTTTTGGGATGCTCAAATATTCTATTAATAGAATATTTGAGCATCCCACAGTATACCTTGAGTTACAATCGGCAGTGGCGAAGCCACATGGGAGATTGTGGGGTCAATTGACCCTACTGGGGAAAAAATTATTTTATAATATATGATAAATTTAGATGAAATTTAAGTGTAATGAATAAATTGAACCCGCTAAAATTTTATAAATTTTTTAATATGTGGGGTTAAGTTGATTTTTTTATAACTTTCTCAATTCCATATTACTTCTACTCCTTTATATTATTTTTATAACACAAGAAATTTTAATATTTATTAACAAATTTGTGATTTGAAAGGCGTATTAGGGGTCTATATATATATACATAGTCCCCTTCAGTTGAGTGATCCCTCAAATAGTGTTATTTGAGGGATGGGGGCTCAACCGTTGGATCTGCATCCATGTGGATAAAATTATTTTACATCTTCACACTCCTGGTCCACCACAAACTCCACTTAGGTAATTTTATCCACATGGATGCAGATCCAACAGTTAAGCCTCCATTCCTCAAATAACACTATTTGAGGGATCCCTCAACTGAAGCTGACTGTATATTATATATACAGTCCCTTCAGTTGAGGAATCCCTCAAATAGTGTTATATATATATATATATATAATGTTATTACTTGTTATATTAACAATATTGTAACCAAATAGATGTTTTACATATGCAATTGGCCAAAAAGCACAATATTATCTAAAATATTGGCTCGGGGGCGCTGCCCCGAACTCCCATCAAATTATTTATAGCATCGTAATATTTTGACCCCGCTGAATAAAAGTCTTCGCCATTGACAATCGGGACCACGAAATTTAAATTCTTCCAATTTGCTCCCCAAAATAAGTTTAAATAAACACAATGGACCCTAAATAGTAATCCGACCAGCTTCGCCATCAGAACATTGACACATGACTAGTGTTGGAGTTATACTCGAATGTTTTTATGCAGTCAATTCTTATACACTCACGTGAGTTGGAGCTTGTGATCATTTCGATTATTTTTTTCACCAGATTTTTCCTTGAAGCCGATTTCAATTACTTATTAATATTTGGGTGGGTATCGGAAGAATTAAAACCTCGGGATCCCAATTGTAAATTAGTGTAACTTTGGTGTTAGTCCTCCTTCAAAACATTGACTACAATATGAAGAGTTTTTGGTTTCATATTTTATAGGTTGTCAAAAAATATGAAATCACAAAGTTTGGACATACTTTTATGTAATTTCTGAAAGGGCCAAGAAAATTGAATTTTATACTTGTTAGCAGCGTCAAAATTAAGGAGGATAGCATTGCATATACCTCTTTCTGTATTTTTGTAAATGCCAAAATCAATGAGTTGTGAACAAATTAAGCTTAAAAAAGGACAACCCATAAAAAAGGAAAATGAAAAATAAATATAAAAAAAGTAAAAACAATCGATCTTAATGAAGATTGATTTAATTATATATATACTTTTATGGTTATATTGTACCTAGTTTCTTATGGTTATAACAAGATTTTCAGATCTGAACCGGTGATTAAATCGAAAAAAATATCGGGTGGATGTGTCACGGGTCAAACCGTTATCGGCCCAGTGACGTCATTAATATATAAAAATATATATTATTAGTAATTAATAAAATTTTAAAAAATCTCATTTTTTATGAACCAAGACATAATAAAATTGAGTTACAATATTACTAAAAGTGTTTAATTTTAATATTAAAAAATCGGTTAACTAAAAGTGTAAACTATCTAACATACTAACTAATTATAGTATTTAGTATTGAAAAAAAGCTAAATGAATGATTAAATCAATTTCGAATCGACATTGAAAATTTAAACCGGATATTGCAGCGGTTGATATTGCCCAAGCAAAAATTAAATATGCATTTAGCGACGGTTTTATAATTGTTACAAGGACACTAAATATGCTCATGAAACAAAGCTATATTCTTTACAATTTGCATGTTGATCGATAGTAAATTATTACTACAAGATATTCATGGAATATATTAGGAATTGTCCTGGCACTCAAACAAAAACAAGCATATATATCTATCAAACAAAATACAAATAATTTTGAATTTCTCGCTCACTCAATAAATCATCTTTTGAGTCGTCCAAAATTCAGGATCAATTCCACCGTCTATGTAATGCCGGAGGCACGGGACACAGCTAGTCTATATATATATATATATATATATATATATATATATATCCAAACATTTTTCTTCCATTCCCAGCCTATTCCATTCCCTTCCATTCCCGCCAACCAAACACAACATTAGTGTATTCTCTAATTACAATGGTTCCCCCCTAAAATTTCTTATGAAATATTGAAATCATCTCATTTTTCTAGAATTTTTCGTTGACATACAAGTCTTAAAGATTTTGACAAAGAAGCCCATCTTGGAATCACACGGCAGTTGATTCTCATCCTCTGCTTATAATTTTGATAATTCTTAATCTCCTTTATTCTAATAAAATCTTCATTTTCTATCAAGAAAAGAAAAAAACAGAAAAGAAAGAAAGAAAAACCGCTCAATGGCCACTCGTATAACTCACTTCTATTAATATAGAAGTCGATGATTCATTCTTGTACTTGACATGAAACATGTTATGAAGATATATCTAGAAGGCAGTAACAACGCATGATAAAAATCAAACACAATAAGTTATCCCCTCCATCACCTATAAGCCTTCTTACCACCATCACCATCACCATCACCACCCCCACCATCACTAACTACCACGACCACCATCCACCCCTCACCACCATCACCATCACCATCACCACCACCAACTACCACCACCATCCATCACCACTCGCCACCATCACCAACTACCACCACCCACCCACATTAAATTATGTTTTAAAAAGAGACTGATTATGAAACAGCCCTTTTACATACAAATTATGTTTTAAAAAGAGACTACTTTATATACAGGCTTCACTTTAATAAGATTCTTATTACATAGTTTTATCAAACACTACCTAAGACATTTACAGGAGAAAAAAAAGGCGCTTGTTTCATGAAAACAAGACATTATATATGAAACAAACAAAGATCTTGTAGATTTATTGAAATTGGAAAATATATCACAGGACACTTAAAACCAACATAACATTTAACAGCCACAAAGCTTTCAAAACTTACTCATTATCAGTTTTTCATAGGAAATGGGAATGGTTTGTAAGATAAAAATCACAAAAATGACACTGCATGCCCATGCGCGGCACACAAAAAAAAAACCCTGCACGCACAGACAAAAGTACTAACAAAGTCCCCAACCATATATGACATAATCAAACATCAACCCTTGACCATATATAATTAGACATTGTGACTTCATGAGCTAGCTAGGGCAAATCTGCCAGAGTTAAACCTAGATAAAAGTACTCTCTTTTTTGATTAATAAACCTAGATTATTTGATACATCATATGAAGATCATCCCTGGTACATTTTGGATCGAAGACTTACGATTCATATCATGGACCAGGAATGTGACGATGCAGTACGGCGTGGAATGCTTCCCTAGATAGAAGTTAGATGAGTGTGATGATGTGTATATGTAAATATAGTATAACTTTTGGTTGTAAATAGTAGAATGAACTGATATAATCCCGAGTTTGATATAGTAAGCGGGATATGTGATATAATTATGAGATGTTATGCATGTACAGTGCAAGAAGACATCATATGATATATAAGCATGTTTATATACCTTGTGTTGACTAATGTTTAAGAATTCTTAATTGCCTCCAAATATATGCAAAATAATCTAATAATATAAATGTTAAACAGTAAGATGCCGCCAAGAAGGGAACCACACGCTCAGCATATACCTAGGGGGGGTGTCTAATAATGGAAATGGGGAAGCAGATGTCAACCCCATGCAGCAATTTGTAGATTTATTAATAGGGGCACTAATGAATCCTCAGACAACACCCGCCACTACCTTTAAAGGCTTTAAAGCTGTAGCCTATAGGACCTCCAGAGTTCAGAGACACTACCAACCCAATTGAAGCCCAGACTTGGTTAATGGAAATGTAGAAGGTATTTGAAGTTGCTAAGGTGTCTGAAGATCAAAAAACTGCTTTTGCAATTTTATGCTAAAAGTAGAAGCCAATTATTGGTGACAGACAAAAAAATGTAGGGGTGGACAAGGGGTGATTACATGGGATAGAATTAAAGAAATGTTTTTCGAAACGCATTTTCCACCAAGTATGCAAAACCAGATGGAGGTGCAGTTCTTATAACTTATACAGGGAACAATGACAATACCGGAGTACGCGGCAAAATTCAATAAATTAGCAAGATTTGCACCGTATCAGGTCAATACTGATGAAAGGAAAGCAAGGAGATTTGAGCAGGGATTGAAACCCTAACTCTATAACTGAGTTTCGATGTTTCAGCTGAATTCATTTGCAACAGTACTGGAGAAGGCGCTTATTGCAGAAGGTGGAAGTGAAGCGCTAACCAAATATAATCGGGAGCAAAAAAAGAAAGGAAGTGAAGAACATAATAGGGCATGAAGCAGTTCTAATAATCAGGCACAGAAAAAGAGGTGGACAATAATAACAATGCCAGAACCAAACCAGAAAATTTGAAAAGAAAGATAGAAGTTTGTGGCAATTGTGGAAAGAGTCCTGTCAGGGCATGTTTGAAGGGAAAGAGAACTTTGTTATAACTGTGGTGTGGAGGGATATATTGCACCTAATTGTCCCAGTCCGAAAAAGAATGTGTGTTTCATCTGTGGATCAAAAGAGCATTTGGCTCGACGTTGTCCAAAGAAAGCAATGGACGGAGCGAATGGAAGCAGAGGAGCGAATAATAGTAGAAGTTGACAATCACGACATTAGTTCAACCGGTTCGACCTACAGCCAGAACATTCAATATGACTGTGCAAGATGCTGTGGAATCTAAGGATGTGGTGTCATGTATCGTTTCGATCAATAATATAAATGTTTATGTATTATTTAATTCGAGTGCAACTTGTTCGTTCATATATGATGATTTTGCTAAAAAGTTAGAAATACCTTCTGAGAAATTAGAATACCCTCTAAATATAGAAGTTGCGAATAAAGAAGTTATTCTTCTCAAGTACGTACACAGGAATTGTTGTGTAAATATTATATTTTGTAAAGACAATTGTAATAATACAGATTACCAAATGTGATGGGTAGAATAGCAGGTGATGTAGATGATCGTGAGCACTGAATCTGAGGGTAAAGATACCCGGATTTGGAGGCGTCACAGTTCTAATCCATGGTGCATTTTGGTGTAAATTTGAAGCAACTTAGATGACTGTTTATCATGCCTACTAGCAGTTTGAAAAGGAGCAATACTAACTTTTCTAAATACTTATTTATTTGTCACAAAAAAGTTGCAGATTTTCATTGTTTATCCATTTCTTTTAATTTGAATATATAACTATTTGTGTGTGTTTGTATAATATAGGTTTAATTTTTATAACACCATGCCCCATTTGTTCCTGCTTAACTAGTAGTAATAAATTTACTGCAAATTTTGGGTAGGGATCTTCCTGTATTTAAACTAATGCATGTATATCTGTATACATGTCCAAAGTGCACACAAAATTTTCTTCACAAATTTTGATATTCTTTTCTAAATCTTATTACTGTTGTATTTTGTTCCTCTCTTCCTCCCCCTTTTGGTATTTTATTGCTATCTTCATTTTGTGAACTTGGATGTAAGTTGTCTTTTCCTAATTTTAGTCTGATTCACTTCTCCAGTTGACAGCGTACCATACTTGCATACTCGAGTATAAGTGTCACTAGCCTTGCTGAAGCTGTTTCCTTTGTTTTTGAGTTCATTACTGTGTTTTGTTTATTTTCTCGTGGAGTTAGCCTAGTAGCTTGAGATGGTCATTTTGGTGCTTGGATTTTGTTCCCTGTTTCACTTTTGTATGATTCGATGGTCTGTTGTCCGTGCTTTTTGTAGGTGGCATTCCCTATTAATGCCTTTATTTATATTATATATATGTTTACTTACAAAATAAAATGATCGATTATATCAATGTTTTAAAATCCGAACCCGACCGGTGGAACCGCCTTCCGATCCGGTTTGGCCCAGTGACCCGGTTTTGGTCAAAACACGAGTTGGCCCGTTGACCACCGGTTCAAACGGTAAATCAAGTTAATTGACTCAGTTGACCCGATTTTAAAATATATTTTTTTACTAACTTTTTTTTTAATATTAAGATTAACCTTTTTTATTAATATTGTAACTCGTCTTTATTATGCTTTAATTCATGAAAAAAGAGATTTTTAAATTTTTATTAATTATTAATAATATATATTATATATTAATGACGTCATTGTGTCAATAAAGGTTCGACCACTGGTTGAACCAGTGTCCATCCACCCGATACCTTTTCAATTCGATGAACGATCCGGTTCTGAGAACCTTGGATTCTAGTGTTATTTCATTATTGGTTGGCATCTTTACTTATGTACAGTCTTGATCTTTTCTATTGGTTCACCTATGTGTTGTTACAAACTATGTCTACTGTGGGACTTTCTTTTTCAATTCAATTGTTTGAGTTTGCTCTTACTTTTTCAATTGAATTGCAGTCATGGCAAGTCTAAATTAGACAAACAGAAGAGGATGAAGAGATTAGTTACCTTTTTTTTTCATTTTTGGTCCGAAATAGTTGCATTGTTACCTTATTCATGCAATTTGTTATATCTATGGCACGACATAGACGTATGAGAGCACTTATTCGACCAAAGTACACCCTTTCTTGCTCGAGCGGGCTAAAATTTATGGGAGCTAGTGTATGACAGTGACATTACATGCCACAATTACCTTAGAATGGATATGACAAGTTTTACAAAAATTGTGTGATATTTTACACACCACAGACAAACTTATTAGTACAAATTACCTTCAAATAGATGAACAAGTTGCTATTTTCTTGTATGTGCTAGCCCATCATGTAAAAAATCGTGTCATAGTGTTACAATTCCGTCAATAGACAATTAGTAGACACTTCAACAACGTACTCAATGCTGTAATTAGATTGGAAGGTCAACTTCTTAAGAAACTACGTGAACTCTATTGACGATAAGTGGGAATAGTTAAGGTATACCTTTAGCTTAGATAAGCTTTTTTAAATTACATATTTATCATTATGTTTTTGAAAAAGATAAGTATTTCTTACTAGGGTTGTCTAGGGGCTTTGAATGGAACATACATAAAGGTTCATGTCCCTAGGTATCGAAATCAAAAAAAATGAGATACAACTAGTGTATTGGGTGTTTGCTCCCCAGAGATGCTATTTATCTACGTCTTACCTAACTGGGAAGGGTCCGCAACAGATGGTAGGATACTTTATTCTGCAATTCATCGTGATCATGGTTTGAAAGTAAATTGGGGTAAGAAATATCTTAATATAATATTTATAGACATACACTAACAAACACAACCCCAAGTATATATATATATATAATCAACTTCAACATCTTTTTTTATTTGATTAAGCTAATTACTACCTTGTAGATGCTGGATATACCAATGGAGAGGAGTTTCTTGCACCTTTTAGAGGACAAAGATATCATTTAAATGATTGGTTAAATGGACATCGACATACGATTGCCAAAGAATTGTTTAACATGAAGCACTCCTCGGCTAGAAATGTCATAGAGCGTTGTTTTGACCTTCTAAAGAAAGGATGGGGAATTCTTTGAAGTCCTTCATTTTATCCAATTCGAACACAATATAAAATAATTGTTGCCTAATGCACAACTTTATAAAGCAAGACTTTATAAGGCAAAAAATGACTATTGATCCATTTGAAGATAGAAGTCAACCATGAGGAAAGTTGATGAAGACTACATCAATACAATTGAGACATCCCATGTGTGGACAAACTTTATAGAAAATCTTGTCCATGGGATGTTTGATGTGTGGAGGGATTGACTATAATTTATAGTTTAAAATTGTGTTATTTATTATTAGTAGTACCTTTCAATGCCTATTGTATCGATTGATGGGATTTTGTATGATATTTACGTTTCTTAGATTGAGATGTGAAGGAATCTATTGTTTTTTTTTGTATAATTCTTGAAATGTTTTCTTTAATCGAAATATATGATTGCTCATTTAATTTTTTCCCCATAACAAAGTTGGAATGAAATGCAACTAACTTTATATATGGTCAGACTTCAATTTATGATGGATTCTCTATTATTATTAGCTAAGTCACCATACATTAATTGTTCACATTATTTATACATACATGCACATGTCTTACTAGTACAATATGAACACCCGTTCAGAGAGTTGGCCAATCAGCAGTCTGTTTCTTGAGTGTGAGGCTTCAATGCCCAAGTTTCGGAAAAGTAAATGATGAGCAAAGGGGGCAGGTAAAAGTAAGCGCAACTGGGTTGAAAATGAGGATGACAAAACTTGTGGAATGTATGCTAGACATATTAAATACTAATAGAACTTTGTATATGGCTAATAATGAATTTAATCCTGCGTTTTACTTGGCCATCGAGAAAGCATTGACTGAGAAATTGTCTGAAGCAGGAATAAAGGCAAAGCCACATATTGAGTCAAGGTTGAAAACACTGAAAGTTGAATGAACAATTGTATATATGTTGCATGGAATATACAGTAATGGATTTAGTTGGGATGATGAAAATCATGTACTCGAAGCCTCTAAAGATGTCTATATTCCACATATTAAGGTAAGATGTCTGAAAATCTAACAGTTTAAGTCCTAAAAAATGACTTACCTTACGATATGGAATCATCTAGACATCTTTAGAGGCTTCAGCATCTCAACCAAATCCAATACTGTCTTTCCATGCAACATATCATATACAACTGCTCATTCAACTTTCAATGTTTTCAACCTTGACTCAATAAGTGGCTTTGTCTGCTTTCTCAATAGCAAGTAAAAGACGGGTTTATAACCATTATCAGTCCTATACAAAGTTCCAGTAGTATGTAATATGTCTAGCATACATTCCACAAGCTTGTCATCCTCATTTTCAACCCATTTGCGCTTACCCTTGCCTGCCCCTTTTGTTTCAGCATTTACTTGAGAATCCATCATAAATTAAAGTCTGACCAAATATAAAATTACTTGCATTTCCTTCCAACTCATTACAATTGTTATGGAAAAAAATTAAAATGAGCAATCACATATTTTGATTAAAGAAAACATTTCAAGAATTATACAAAAAAGTAATAGATTCCATCACATCTCAATCTCAAAACATAAGTATTATACAAAATCCCACAAATTGATACAATAAGCATTGAAAGGTACTACTAATAATAAATAACACAATTTTAAACTATAAATTACAGCCAAGTCCGCCACACATCAAACATCTCAACGACAAGATTTTCTAGTTGTCCACACATAGGATGTCTCAACTGCATTCATGTAATTTTCATCAACTCTAGTTTCCTCATAGTTGACTTCTATCTCCTCATCTTCAAACGGATCAATAGTCAATTATTGCCTTATAAAGTTGTGCATTAGGTAACAAGTTACAATTATTTTATTTTGTGTTCGAATAGGATAAAATGAAGAACTTATAAGAATTCCCCATCTTTTCTTCAAAAGGCCAAAACAACGCTATATGACATTTCTAGCCGAGGAATGCTTAATGTTAAATAATTCTTTGGCAGTCATAGGTCGATGTCTATCTAACCAATCATTTAATGATATCTTTGAACTCTAAAAGGTGCAAGAAACCCTCTCCATTGGCATATCCAGCATCTACGAGATGATAGTTACCTTAATCAAATAAAAAAAGATGTTGAAGTTGATTGTAAATATATACATGGGGTTGTGTGTTTGTTTGTGATTGTTAGTGTGTATGTTTATAAATATTAAATTATATTAAGATATTTCTTATGTCTTACCCTGATTACTTTCAAACCATGATTACGATCCATTGCAGAATAAAGTACCCTACCATCTGCCGCGACCCTTCCCAACAAGGTAAGACGTATATAAATTGCATCTCCGGGGAGCAAACACCTAACACACTAGTTGTAATCTCATTTTTTTCGATTTCGATACCTAGGCTTATCTTCTTCAGGGACATGAACCTTCATGTATGTTCCATCCAAAGCCCCAAGGCAACCCTAGTAAGAAATAATCTTTTTCAATAAGAGCTTGTTCTAGTAAGATAACAAATATCTAAGTTAAAGTAATACCTTAAACCATTTCCACTTATCGTCAGTAGAGTTTTCATATAGGTTTTGGTTTCTTAAAAAGTTTACATTCCAATCTCGTCACGGTATTGAGTACGTTGTTGAAGTGTTACTAATTGTCTCACTAGATAGACGGAATTGTAACACTGACACTATTTTTCACATGATGGGCTAGCACATACAAGAAAATGGCAACTTGTTCATCTATTTGAAGGTACTTTGTACTACTAAACTTGCTTGTGGTATGTAAAATATCACATAATTTGGTAAAACTTGCCCTATCCATTCTATGGTAATTGTGGCATGTAATGTCACTGTCATACACTAGCTCCATCATAAATTTTAGCCAACTCAAGTAAGTTCTCTCATACGTCTATATCGTGCTATAGATATAACAAATTGCATGAATAAGGTAACCATGGCAACTATTTTGAACCAAAAATGAAAGAAAAACAACTAATCTCTTCATCCACTTCTGTTTGTCTAATCTACGACGAGCCATGATTGTAATTCAATTGAAAAAGTAAGAGCAAACTCAAACAATTCAATTGAAAATGAAAGTCCCACAATAGACATAGTTTGTAACATGGTTTTCAGACCTGGACCGGAACCGACGGTCGAACTGGTAAAAACGGGAACCGGTCGGCCTTCTGATCCGGTTTGAACCAATGAACCACTTTTGTCCAAAAACCGTTCAAACCCAGCGAAGCGACAGTTGAACTGCCTAATCCAACGAACCGGTGACTAGTTCGCGATTTGGACCGGTTCAACCCTTCAGCCTTCAGAGTGCTTCTTTGTTGCGCCTAAATTTTTCTCATCGGTCATCGCCATCGTCTCTCTCTCATGGCTAACCAATGACCACCAATCAGACACCTCTTCACAAACGTCAACCTAAAATCACTCACAAAATCAAACCCCAACTCCAATTTCACGGCTTCTTCTCCGTTAATCACTCCAATTACGGTGTCGCCTCCACCTGCGCCGGCTTAAGAGCTGAAAATAGGGAAATAGGGATATGAAGATGATGAAGAAACAATGTGGGGTTTGGTTTTTGAGTCTGTAACAGTGAAATGGGAGTAGATATAGCGAATTTGGGAATCAATGGAGGAGGGTTTAGACCAGAAAGTTTGCCTTTTCCTGCGTGTGTTGTTGTTTGTTATTGGGTAAGATGCATAGAGATTTGAAGAGTAGGATGTTCACACTGTGGGTGTTGTTCACACTATATGACTATATTTTTATTAAATTATAGTGTTCGCATTGTGGGTGCTAACGGCTTCTTCTTCTCCGTCAATCACTCCAATTACGCGTCTGTCCTAGCAAAAAGGTGTCGGCTTAAGAGCTGAAAATAGGGAAATACGGATATGAAGATGAGAAAGAAACAATGTGGAGTTTGGTTTTTGAGTCTGTAACATTGAAATTGGGAGTAGATATGGCGAATTTGGGAATCAATGGAGGGTGGTTTTGAACAAAAAGTTCGCCTTTTCCTGCGCGTGTTGTTGTTTGTTATTGGGGAAGTTGCATTGAGATTTGGAGAGTAGGAAGTGTTCACACCGTGCGTGTTGTTGACACTATATGACTATATTTTTATTAAATTATAGTGTTCACACTTGTTAACACTGCGAGTGTTTCTAGCTAATTATAAACAAACCCATAGCAAATACTCCCTCTTATTAAATTTGATAAATAGGTTTACTTTTTCTTTTCTTTTTCCTTTTAAGATAATTTGATTGATTCTACATATTTATTAAATATTATATATAATAAATAATATATTTAATTATTTATTATTTTTATATATTAATGACGTCACTGGGTCAAAAACGGTTCGACCACTGGTTGAACCAGTGACCCATCCACCCAGTACCTTTTCTGGTTCGATGGTCCGGGTCTGAAAACATTGGTTCGTAAACCAATAGAAAAGATCAAGACTGTACATAAGATGCCAACAAATAATGAAATAACACTAGACAAATCGATCATTTTATTTTGCAAGTAAACATATATATAATATAAATAAAGGCATTATTAGGGGATGCCACCTACAAAAACAAAGGAAACAGCTTCAGCAAGGCCAGTGACACTTATACTCGAGTATGTAAGTATGGTACGTTGTCAACTAGAGAAGTAAATCAGACTAAACTTGGGAAACGACAGCTTACATCCAAGTTCACAAATATACAAAAAGAAGATAGCAATAAAATACCAAAAGGGGGAGGAGGAAGAAAATACAGTAATAAGATTTAGAAAAAAGAATATCAAAAGTATACAGCTATACATGCATTAGTTTAAATCCAGGAGATCCCTAGACAAAATTTGCAGTAAATCTATTCCTACTAGTTAAGGGGCATGGTGTTATAAAATTAAACCTATATTATACGGACACACAAATAGTTATATATTCAAATTAAAAGAAATGCATAAACAATGAAAATCTGCAACTTTTTTGTGACAAATAAATAAGTATTTAGAAAAGTTAGAATTGCTCCTTTTCAAACTGCTAGTAGGCATGATAAACAGTCATCTGAGTTGCTTCAAATTTTACACCAAAATGCACCATGGAATATTACACTACCTCCAATAAAACTCACAAAGTGTGAATGAGTAGTATATATATACTCCCCGTCCTGAAAGAAGAATAAAATTTTCAATGGAAATTACAAAGCCAGTAGGACTCTTTTACATATATAGAAAAAATTCAATCCCTTTAATTACATTTTAATCACCCATTCAGAGGCATTGAAAGCTGCACAACACGCCAGACCTCTCTCTTGGAGGTGGGTGCTGTGCTTGTGGGGGTATATAGAGAAAGAGACAAATCACAGACATTGAACTCGATTTACAAAGAATTAAACATCAATCAACAAAGGAATCTTCAATTCCATAGCTTTAAAGTAACTTAAAATTACCCAATTAAGAGGGGGGGAAACCCTAATTTCAGTGAACACAATAGATCAGAGCAAATAAACCAAATCAAATCAGAAGCAAATTATAATAAGTGAAGTTATAAAATCTTCATGCTCAGATTAATCAAAACCAGATAAAGAATTGCATATCTTTATTCCTTCCTGCATCTAGTGTGAGAAAAGAAAAGGAGCGGAGATTGATGTGAGAAAAGGAACTGAGCCCCAAATCAAAAGCAAATTATAACAAGTGAAGTTGCAAAATCTTCATGATCAAATTAATTAAGATTCAATGTAGCTGGATTAAGATACAGACATGAAGATTTTTGAAATATATTAACAAAATAAAAGCATAAAATACGTTTGATCATGTACCAATCTCAGTAAAGCGTTAGTTTTGTGGATCGATCAATTGGAGATTTGTATTTTCTTTCCTCGGCTCCTCCTCTCTCACCGTTCCTAGTACCAAATCGATTGATCGAATGAATATGGAACTTGTAAAAAGCCCTATTATATCTTTACAGGGGACATATTTGTCAATTACTTAAAAATAATGAATGTAATGACTTATTCCTGACCTCCCTCCAACAATGAAAATTATAACTTTAAGTTAACTACCATTCCGGTAGGAATACATTATTCCGGCACGAATAAACAAAACAAACAACATTTTTATCATTCCAACGAAATAATTCATTTCATTCTCCCTCCTATTCCACCAATCCAAACGTAGCATCAGTCTTGTACCTGTATGAACTCACCAAACTGAAGACGTCTATACCCGCCCAAAATTCGATATATGCATGATACATTTGTATACATATACATGCATATATTTATATAGATTACTTGTATTTTAAAATTACTTTCAATGATTAATATACTTTCAAGTTTTATTATAATTTCACTGCACAAGGATTTTCTTGAAAAAAGGTTTCCTAATATAACAAATTCTGAAAGTTTTTAATTAGTTATTTCTTTGTTAAGAAAAATAAAATAAGAGAAAAAATAAAACTCAAAACTTTTCCATCTGCCATTGTCTCCTCTCTTTTTCAACACCACTGATCAGTGATCACATTAGTCAATAAGTTGTCACCTTTCACCAATTTATGATTATCAACTATTGTATTGTTCATGCTCACTATTTTTTTTAATATAAAATGTCTATTCTACTTTTTATGTAATATATGTTTTAGTACCTGTTGTACTATGTCCTGTAGTATCTATTAGTGACAAGTCAAACATAACTTAAATTGATAATGATAATTTCTACGTCATTTTCCTTTTCTAGGACAATGATTAGTAGGATTAGTAAGCTTCTAGTAATGTTTTTTTAGATTTTTGCTTATGATTTTAACAAAAAATTTAGTTAACCTAGAATTGTGACAAACTAAGGGTAATTATATTCAGTTCTAAAAATCCCCGCCTAGATCCGCCTAGGCGCTAGGCCCCCCTTGGCACCTCGCCTAAGCGCTAGGCACCCTGACGCCTTACTTAGGCCTAAAGCGGCAAAAAAATCCCTCCAAGAAACTAGGCGGGCCCTAGGCGAGCTAAACGAAGAAGTTTTTTTATTTTATTTTAATAACTACCCAAACTAGATCTTGATATACTTATTTTTATAATGATTTACCATATTCATAATGCAGGTTGTAACATATCAAATCACAACAAGAAGTGAACAAGATAAAGTCAAAATGGATAATTTTATTGTAGTTGTAATTTTTTAAAACTTGTACCAACTTCAAATTATATAATAAAGATACATTTCTAATATTTAGTTTAATTCAATATAATTCTTAAATTTTTGTTTAGTTTCTTAAGTTTTAATATTGAATTGAATTCTTGAAATTTTAAATTTTATTATTTAATTGTAATATTGTTTATGAATAAAACTAATACGTTCAAGATATATTTGAACTTTGAACAATTGCATGTTTGTGTTTGAACTTTGACATTGGCAATATGGATGTGTTTGAACTTTAAGCAAATGTCTTTATTATCTTTATTATAGATTGTTTTGCTTTATATGATTGTTTTGTTCGGATAAATATAAGATAAAATGTTAAAATTGGCTTAAAATAAAAAATCTCGCCTAAGCCCCCTAGGCGCTAGGCCTCCCCCGGCTGCCCGCCTAGCGCTTTTTAGAACATTGATTATAATTGTTGCCCACCAAACCCACCTAGCCCAACTCAAGCCCATAAATTTTATCACAAGTTATCCATAGACAGCAAAAGCTAGGACAGAGGTCTAGGCCTGCCCAACCAGAACTCGTATATGGATTAGCATTGAAATGACCCGTCCAGGCCGCCCAAGTTGCATCCCTAATGGTTAGACTATAACGCTCTACCATAAATGTGAATGGTTAGCTATCGTACTAACATTAATGAGATAAATCCTTGAATAAATAAAACAGAAAATACAAATAGAGTAATTATTTAATGTTAGAATAAACTATGCAATAATAACATACTCGTATTCAAATCTTACTTGACAGATTTCCTCTACTTTCCTAAATTTAATTACTCTATTTCAAAATGAGTCTAATTAGCCTAGTTACCCAAATTCACAATTAGCCCAAAAAAGATCTAAACATGTATGAAAACTCTGAACCATTTTCACCCAATAGCCGCAGTTGCAACATTTTGTACTCTATTATTTTCCATAAATGTGAAACAATAACTCATAGGAAGAGGGAATGAAAGTACTTTCAGAAGTTACAAGGCAGAACAAAATGAACAGGATCCCGAAGGTTGCTACTAAACTCTGTTTTAACTTGCTTCGGTAATTTAGAATATAAAACATACAGGCTAAGCCAGTGTCAAGGAAGAATAGTACCAATTAGTCTGTTACGCTGCTGATGTGGGCTTAACCTTTTCTCTCAGGAATTGCAATATGTGTTCACGTTTCCAGTTATCCACTCTGCACAGAGAAACATCAGCCGGAGCTATTTTTAAGAAGGTGCAAAAAAATTAAACATAATATTTAACTTAAATATATCAAAACATCAAATACAATGCATGAACTAGTGCATTAAATGACCCGGGAATGCACATACCATGAGCTAGGATCAGCTGTGCTAAAATCTAGAAATGAAAATATTCAAATGAAGTTCAGAAACTTAACAATATTAATCAAAGGCATATGCACCTCCACTATGGCCATTTTTACCTCCACTACAGTGGAATCAACTCAGATCCAGTAGCGATGATTCAAAGTATAAAAAGTTCAAGTATAGGTGCATGTCGACATCGGACACTACAAAACTTGGACCAATAATTTGGACAGTCCTCTTGCTCCTACACTATTCCTCTAGGCTGGGAAGGGAGAAAAAGAATATAAATACTAGCTTTGACCAGATGGGGCCATCTACGACCTTATGTAATTTTAACACATATAGCTTAAATGTTTAACAAGGCCAACTGGGCCAAATTTTTAGGCAATTGCAGGTAAACACCAGAAGTCTATAAATGAAACTCACCTTATGGTCTCCTTATGTTCTCCATCATCATCCAACATGATCAACTTTGGTGGAGAATTATATGCATAATGAACCTTCACAGATGGGAACTTTTCCTTCTCTTCTTCAATGAAACCAACAATTTCAGGATAGAAAACCAGTTTCCTCATGCAAACCTCTAGAACTGCACCAGAATAAATAACCTGCAATTTCATTGGAGAGTTAGTTACAAATTTGTCCACTTCTATGAAGTAAGAACCGAACCCTATAGAAATTAGATTGTTAGCAAAATCAGAGGACTGCTTCAATATTTTAATCAATAAATTAACCGGAACACATGTTAAACGAGCCAAAGAATTTCTATGTGCAACCAAATTGAATTAAACTATTGTACACAGTTGCAACCATAAGAGGGAGGAGGGGAAATTACTCTATTATTGGTGATTTTCCCATATTCAGTATATTTCAACCAGAACCCTCATTTCAAGCAATTACAACACTTTTGTCACATCAGAAACAAAAATTCTTTGATAAACTAGAATATCTAACTGATAGAATGAACTAAATTTAGTATTGTTTTCAAAATTCCCATGAACTGCATGGCCTCAAAATAAGCTGGCAATGGAAGTAAGGAAATTAGATGGCATTCATACCTTGCTCATGGAGTCATCAGAATCTTCTGTGCAACACTTCTTACAATCAGATACCAATTCTGTAGTCAACGAGAAACAGTTATACTTGGTATTAGATAACCATTTCATATGTATTCTTTTATCACATGAAAGAAAAGATTTCATTATTAAAGAAAAGCAAAATGAAACACACCAACTACATGATCTAGATATCAACACAATCAGTAAAACTCAAACCGAAACATAAACTTGGCATAACATCATCATGGTGCGAATTATTTCACGAGCTGATTATAACGCGTGCAAATCGATGCAGGACGAGCTTGTGGGACTTGGTTAGAACAATATAAAAGGATTTGGAATTCCATGGAAAGAAAAGAGTTTTAGAAGTTGTATTTTAATTAATTTCCTTAGTTTATAATTTTGGTAGTTATTTTATCAGAATCCAAGTTAGATTGGGAGAGTTGATTAGGAGTATTATAAATATGGATGTTGTTAAGTAACCAACTCGTCTAAAAGCTTAAGCTTGTAGATGAAAGGCCCAACAATGTATTTCATGCTAACACTCACCCTCAAACGCAACTTTAAGGAGAAGGGACAAATTAAATTGCATTTGCACTACTTCTAAATTAATATAAAAGACTACGTGCGGTCAAGAAGATTTGAACCTAAAACCTTGCACACCTAGAGCTCTGATACTATGTTAAGTAACCAACCTATCTAAAAGCTTAAACTTGTAGATGAAGGACTCGACAGAATTTTGAGTTTCGCAAGAGAATTGATTGTGTAAAATTTATACTTGGCCCCAGACCCCCATCCCCCATTAACCCTCCCTCCCTCCCTCCCTCCCGCAACTTTCTCTTCCACGTGTTTTCAAGCCATTGATAAAAAAAATTATTGTCTTATCTATTGGGTTAATTGATGTTTTGAATTATTGTACTAAGGATTTTTTTTGTTACAAAGACATTGCTATACTAAAAACAATGTTACAAACTAGTCATTACTTAACATTCCGTCCACAAAATTGATGGAAGTGTTGAATAGACTAACGTTTAACAGTTGTCATGTGAGTACTTGAATATGTGGCAGGTGGGTCCTTGTTATATGGAGGGTTAATTTTTTTTTACTATACTAAGGGTCTATTTTCATTTTAGGTTACTGAATCTTTTTTTTGTTACAAAGACATTATTATACTCAAAATAATGTTCCAAACTTGTCATTACTTAATTACCGCGTGAGTTAGTTATTGGTGACGTGGCATTAATATTACTGTAGAAATCAAAAAAGGGGAAAATAAAAAATGGAAACAAATTAGAGCACGATTTTGTCGCGATTCATCTTGGCCACGAATATATGGTTCATTTCTTCTCCGCCAGCGACAATACACATGATATTACACATGGCAAAATGTGCCACAACACCAATAACTAACTTGCACGTCAACTTTTTCCACTCACATGATATGCACAGTTCAGCACTTTCGGTCAATTTTTTGGATGAAATATTAACTAATGACTAGTTTGTAACATTTTTTTTAGTATAGTAATGTCATTGTAACAAAAAAATTCAGAAAAAAAAAATCAATAACTAAAATGAAAATCGAACGCTAGTACGGTAACCAAAACATCAATTAACCTTTCACATAACAAAGACCCACTTGCCACATAGTCAAGTACCCCACATGACAATTGTTAAACGTTAGTCCATTCAACACTTCCGTCAATTTTTTGAATGGAATGTTATGTAACGACTAGTTTGTAACTTTTTTTTAATATGGTCATGTCTTTGTAATAAATAAATAAATAAAAATGAGTAATTAGAATAAAAATGGACCCCTAATATAGTAACCAAAACATCAATTAACCCCTTATTTGTTGGTTGATTACATCCTAACTACTAATGGGCCTCCTAACTGCTAACGCATGGGAGCAGGACAAAACTGAAGCAACATCCCAAGCTCATTCACATTTCATTGAATGTCTAGCAACCAACATCCTCAACTTTTCTCAATACTTATGAATATTCCATAATCTTTTGAATGATTTAAGAGTAGGAATATAAGAGAACTAGAGAACCCCAATTTAAGACAAAAGATTTAGGAGTAACTAAAAATATCAAAGAGAATAATATAATATATATGAGAGACAAAAGATAGAAAAAGAGACAAAAGTATAAAAACCGATCGACTAATCAAATCAATGAGAATCTTTAGCTTTCAGTATCTGAATTAAAAAGCTCTTTTTTTTACCTTTTATTAGTTTTTTATTTTATGAAAACTGAGTTTTTTACAAGAAAAACCAATGAAGAAGAAAGAACAAAATTTTTTGTAAGAACTACGTCACTACGAAGTGTAAAAAATGGAAGAGAAAGACGAAGGAGGAAGAAAGTAGAAAGTGCTTTTCCGTCATAAAGTCGTCGCAGCACTTAAAACCAAGTACAACATAGTTAAAAGACCTAGAGAAAAAGCCCACAAAAACCTTATATTCCATCTCCATAACCCTAAACTCAGTGTTAATCAGGCAATGTAACAATATTATATCCTTGGGATTCCATTTTAAGTTTTCAAGGGTCTAGGATGCATCAATGCCCTCTTGTTTGGAAGATTTGATCTTGCCATGTATCCACCCCTTCTTCTCCTCCCGCCCCATACTGATCGAGAAATTGCTAGCGAGTCTTTTCAAAAGAAACTAAAATTTTGATTTTATTAAAAAAATATAATATATAACTCTCCTTTCACAAGTTCATAACTTCTCTTCAGAATTGCTTAAGTTGATGATAATGATAGTGAAGTACGGATATGCTAGTAATGAATCGCTGTTTGGCTGTGTGGTATACTGGTATACATGCCAGTTTTGAATGATTAGGTGAATTTGTGGTGGTTATGTTGATAAATCATTGAGGTTGTGATCAAGGGTAGCAATTAAGGGAACTATAAGCAAAAAAGTCTTAAGACGTGGATATAGGAAAGTAATAATAAGACTATAAGTAGGACAGCAAATGACTTGAGCTGTTTAAGAATAGCTCGGTGTACTGGATTAGTTATAGTTCAGTTCTAGCTTGCTTCTAATGTAAAAAAAAAATCAGCCACTCAATGATGATCCACATTTATACATTTAAGAATTTAAAGAAAACTATTCACACACACTCTCATTAACAAAACTGACAAAAGATTGACATAGCTTAGCGTTAGGATAAATCTCCAACTGCGTCTAGTAAACAATGGGCATATATCTTTTAAGGTCATGGAGCCCAAGTGGCCCACATAGTAGCCAGCTCTCTCTCTCTACATACATATATATACATATATATATATGGAATAAACACAATGCTAAGGTAAGCTCTCATAAGCTCACTTCACTCTCTAGAATATAATGTCTCTCATAGCAGTTAATGCATGTACTAATTCCTACACCAGAGGGTTCCTGCAGCGGCTACGGCCATCGGGTCACCGGTTTGTTACCATGGTAGGCCACATTTATCCGGCGACAACCTCGTGAAGTGTCATGGCATTAACACCTAGCATCTACACTCCTAATTCAATTAACAAAAAGACTACACCCCCCAAATTCTTTTAGCTTTTGAAGTTAAATCATTTAATTATTAAACGAAGCAGATGAGCCAATCACTGCAAAAACACTAACATAACAATACAAAAACTAAAATTTCAGAATCTTCATACAATTCTCAGTCAAGCAAATTGGCCACTACATTTTCCCATGGGCAACACCAATTTTTCCTATCGAAACCAATTCTAATCATAATTAACGAGATAATACCAAACCAAATCAACCATAATGTCCCCTTAACAAGCAAGACAGACAAATCAATCAATCAAATCTGCTCTAATCATCAAAACATCATCTTTATATCAGCTCAATTTGATGGATGCCAAGAATTCCATGAAAAATTAGAGAGAGAGAGAGAGAGAGGAGTATCTCAGTTACCTTGGTCTTTGACATACTCGGCAAAAGAGTTACAGTCGGAGCAGAGAGCAAGACCCGTAAACCCTAAATTCTCACACTCCTTGGAGCTTAATTGTTGTGCTCTTGACACCACCAACACAAACAACAAGGCGTAGACCGACGCAAACATAATACCCATCTCTCCTCTTTCTCCTTCACCGCTTCCTCTCTCTCCTCTTTCAAAAAACCAACTCACAGGGTCAGTCAAACTTATATTCCATTAAAAGGAAGCACAAATATTTATAAGGAAAAAAGAAATGGGTGTCTCAAATATATTTTTCAAACAAATTAAAAAAAAAATTGCAAGAGAATATAAAGAATTTTGTTTTTACCCACAATAAACCAGTATAAGTACACTAACAATTTTTTCTTTTTTTTGAAAATAATAAATTCACTCAAATACTTTTGAACCTAAAATAGTTCAAGTAAAGACAATTATTTTAAGTCACTTCTAATAAAACATCATTTAATCGTCAATTTAATGATCTAATGTTACGTATATAATAAGCATGCAAAAAAACAAAAGTAATGAGCATACAAAAATATGAGATTATGCAAAATTTTGTTTGATTTGAAGTTATACATCAACAACTTTATAACAATAGAAGTTACTAAAATTTTATGAATATATATAATTATATACAGGATAAGGCTCACAAACGGACTGTTCGTTTACGAACAATCTTTTTGTCGTATACTTTTAAATTGAATAAGTGGGCCCAATCTCAATTATATATTAAAAATATACGTCAAAAAAGATTGTTCGTAAACGAACAGTCCGTTTGTGAGCTTTATCCATTATATACATTACTTACACCACTATTAAAAAAAATATTTTAATGTCTTAAATCAAACGAAATTTTACATAAACTCATATTTTTGCATGTTCTACACATTCGTACAGTTAGATTACTAAGTCGACGATCAAATGATGTTTTATTAGAAATGACCTAATATAACTTATTTTAAGTCGATCTAAGATGTTTTTTACTTAAATAGTTTTTTTTATAATTTTTGGTAATTAAATGTGCTATTTAGATTATTATTTTTATCTTATTGTACTTTAGATGATAGGAAGCCAGAAAAAATTAAAAAATTAAATTTAGAAAAAATGTTACCTAACATTTTATTTTATTTTATTTTTAATTTTTGCTTCTTTATATAATTTTTGCTTCTTCTTCATTGACAAATCCACAAAACCAAAAGTTACCTGCCTTGATGAAAGTATATCTTATCTTAATCCAGTGGCCGATCCAGGATTCGGCTTCAGTGTAAGCAGATATTTTTATAAATATTTTTTATTTACAAGAAAATATGTTAATTCAAAATGCATTAGAACGAAATAAATAAATTGCATTCAATATTGTCCCTCCATTCTAAATTTCATTTCTAAAATGGATTTTTAGGATAATTTTAAATATTTAAATGAACCCTTAATATTAAGTAAGAATTTAGTAATTTTTAGGATTTGGCTTAATTTTTTTTTATTTTTTTTAACAAATTGGTCAATAACTAATTTAATAAATGTTGTTGTAGCCTTTTGTTTTGATTTTATGGACCTGAAGAATATTATTGGATTGGGGTGGGGTGGGGTGGGGTGGGGAGTAGAAAGAGTCGAAACATAAAACAGAATGACTGAATAAGAGCGTGATCGGAAATGACTTATAAGTCATTTGTTACTATTCACCTGTTCGGGAATGATTTATTTTTCTACTTATAAGTTGAGTTTTAAGTTAAAAAAAATAAATAAGTATTTATAACTTATTTAAAAATGACTTATAAGTCGTTTTAAAATAAGTTAGTTTGACCAAATATAATGTCTATTTTGCCCCTATTCTATTGTGTCCCTCTTTTTATTAATGTCCCTTTTAATAATTTTTACATTTATTTTAACTTATAAGTCATTATGAGCCGAACACATTCATAACTTGTTTTAACTTAATTTTTGACTTATAAGTCAAATTAATGCTGAACGCTTTGACTTATAAGTCCAAACTTAAAACAACTTATAAATCAACTTATATTTAACTAGTATTTCAAATTGTACTCTGATGAACCAACAATATTACATCAACAAAGAGAGAGATGTATTTCAACCCAATTTCATTACACAAAAAGTACAACAGCACACCGCTTGTTCTCTATCTAGGAGATAGGGTGCAACTACACATATAATACATTATTAACAATTTTTCACTAATTGGAATAAGGGATTTAGTTCCTCTAGAGACGCATGATACAAGTATAAAAGGAAAAGTTACAAGAAGGTTATCAACAAACCAACTTAATATGCATTAGTTTTTATATATTCTCTTCATTATTCAAGCTAGGGGTGGTAACATTGTCAATGTCAATGGTAGAAGTCTTCGACTTAATATATGTACGCCCCACTTCAAACATCAACTCCACCTCTTTCTTATACTGCAGTGTATAAAAACATATCAGATATATTTCATGAATAATGCTAGAGACACAACTTATTCTACAACTATTTTATAATTTGCTGATGTGTCATACTCCACCTCAGCTTTTATGTGGGGCCGAAGACTACATTGTAAGCAATTTGTTTTCAATGTGATGAGGTGGAGTATGCCACATCAGCAAATTATAAAATAGTTGTAGAATAAGTTGTGTCTCTAGTATTACTCATATTTCATATTATATTTAGTTTATCATTGTAATCTTCATCTAGCATATTATTTTTTTAACGACAACTAACGGAAAAAGAGAAGTAAAATACATACCTCGTTCACGGCACTCGATTTAATTTTAGATTGCATAATCAACCATTTCTTAAAATGTGCGCCTGTTGATATTAAAAAAGTTCCCTAGTCAATATGCAGTTCGTAAACTAATACGTTTAATATACAACATAACATCATATTCGTGTATAGCCATGCAAACATAAAGTCCGTCGAGAAACATCGGATGGACGCAATTTAAAATATCAAAAAACTGGATGCATATGTGATATGTTCACGGCTTTTCACCGTTATGCATGGTGCTTCTAGCCCTACACACCATTATGGTGTGGAAGGTACGACATTATATACGTGTTTTTTTATACAATTGGGGCGTGGGACACGTGTTGTAATCAGAGCAGAGAAACTTAGACATCACTGCAGAGAGCTCTGGAAAAGAATCAGTTTTTCTTCTTTGAATTATAATATAGGACCAGAGGCCAGAGAGAGAGAGAATAAATATGTTAAATTGTATAGATAGATATGGAGAGAGGAGAGGGGACAAATGGATGAGGGGGTTTTGAAAGAAGAGAGAGAACCCTCCCTAAAAAGAGAGGGAAGAGAGTAAGAGCTTTTACAAGGAAACACTCTCCAATTCAAAGAAGAAATTCAGTTGATAGTGCATACATGTGTGTTTTTGAGAGAGAGAGAGAGAGAGAGAGAGAGAGAGTGCGCAAGAGAGATAGAGCAAGAGAGAGAGAGAGAGAGAGTGGGAGAGAAGGTGAGAGAGGGAGAGAGGAGAAAATAAGCCCCAGGGGTGGGAGAAATGGCAGAGGTCTTTAGGAATTAACCTCATGGTCGCTGGTTCCAATCCCTATATTTGGGTACACACTTACCTGTCATCAATATGCTTCCATGATTAATGTGTGATGGCAAAAAACTGTTGATTCCAGAGAAAACTTACCCACTTTTATATCAATAGTGCATGAGGATTCAGAGGTGGTCTCTACGGACCATCTACAGTGTATCTGGTGCAACAAAGGTAGATATCAATACATAGAAAGATAAAAGAGATAATAACAAACATTGTTAAATACTTGCATAGATATGTACGCAAAAACCACTCCAACACTTGTTCATTATTAACAACAAAGAGTGCCATTAATGATTCTATATTCACCAATCTAATACTCATTTTACGATGGTCATAATTCTGCTTATAATCAAAATGGTGTAAAATTTCAGATAAATAAGTACCAGTATACTGATTCCTTCAAGTCTACAACTACTTTGAAACATATACTTCAAACTCAGTCATTGATAAAGTGACCCAACTAAGTTTTGTGCATGTGAGATTGAGAGTGAGAGTGAGAGTGAGAGTGAGAGTGTGAGTGTGAGTGTGAGAGTGTGAGTGTGAGTGTGAGTGTGAGAGGGTGAGCGTGTGAGGGTGAGTGTGGGTGAGGGTGAGGGTGAGGGTGAGGGTGAGGGTGAGGGTGAGGGTGAGGGTGAGGGTGAGGGTGAGGGTGAGGGTGAGAGTGTGAGTGTGAGTGAGAGTGAGCGTGTGAGGGTGAGGGTGTGAGGTGTGAGGGTGTGAGGTGTGAGGTGTGAGGGTGTGAGGTTGTGAGGGTGTCGGTGTGATGGTGAGAGAGTGTGCGAGTGCAAGTGTGTGAGAGTGCGAGACTGACAGTGTGACTCTGACAGTGTGACAGTGTGACAGTGCGAGTGTGTGAGAAAGAGGAAGAGAGAGAAAGGAGCGGAAAAGAATTTCACATATCCTACTACATCTTCTATCCAACAAGTATTAGACATACGTAAATGAGATGCTACATTACATCAATTTGGTTCAAATTTACAAATAACCTTCCAAATTTCACCTTTGATGCTAAATTCTTCAAGAGCCTCGACAATTCAAGACAGTGACTTAGACTAATCATTTTAGAAAGGTGAGTAATAAAGTTGTAAATTATTTAAAATCATATGAACATATAATCTAGATCAAAATGGAAGTTACACCGAGAAAAGATGACAATATTCGTGTTAAGAAAAAGCATTTTGTACCTCAAAGGAAGATCCAAATGGAACATCATGTGCCTGCTGTACAGTCTCAAATACCTGATTAAGGAGAATATAGGATGTCAATTTATGGAGATGGTTCGACTGATGCAAAACACCAAACAGAGAAATCAATATAAAAAACATAATCACTGGAAATTATTCTCCATAAGAAATGAGTTGGTAGTTGAACCAGTGTTTTCTTGTCTGGGGAGAAAACAGCATGCTGCCACTCGGTCATTGCAGTATCTGGAGGGCACATAGGACTGTTACATAGAGATCTGAATTTAATTTCTCTGACTTGACCATCATATTCATCAGCAGCATGCCACTGACCAATCTAAGAATAGCATAAAACAATATAAGAAACTTTAGATCACTCTGCAGCCAGCAGAATAAAAGTTTTCCTGAGCATATATCTTAATACATATCTGTTATAAAGATATTTTAACGTGAAAACATGTCTACTAAAAGAAAAACAAATACAAGGGAGAAAACTACAACCATGGTTAAAAGTATCAGCCGTTTATTTCGGTGTATCGGTTAGGTATCGGTCGGTGCCAAACCGCAACCTTGACACGAATCGTAAAATTAGGAAGTATTCATGTAAAGGGTAATTTTCGGTAAAATTTCAACAACTCAACATAACGTAGCGGTTTCGGACCAAATAAAGAAATCACCACGTAAAGGGGAGTAACGCCACATAAAAAAAATCAAATATGCTAGAAGCTATAAAAGGAGACGACAAAAAGAGAACGAACTTTTCTCTATAAATTGTATATATATATAGTACCTAGTTAAGTATACCTTAAAACAATATTAAAAAATGTACTTAGCATATAATTAATTAAGCTAAATTGTACTTAAATTATTATTAGATTGTACCTGTATAGTTCCTAGTTAAGTACAACTTAAAAAAAATTGCACTAAAAATATACTTAGTTAAGTTAAATTGTACTTAAATTATGCAGATCATATGTGCTCAAGTATTAGAGCTAAGACAACATCACTATCAACTTTATTCAAACATACAATTGATTAAACATATGTGCAAGACGTCTGTTTTATAATTTGGACAATGTTGTGTGCACTAGATAGTATTTTTTTTAACTTAATTCGTTCCACTTATTGCTTTTGTTATTTAAAAATTTTCATAACTTTTTTACTATTTTTGAAGCTCCTAACTAAGCTAACGGTGCGTGACGCCCAATACCTATACCGATACCGAGTCAAAAAATGACCTTTTGAAACATAGGCCGCTACCGCGACTTTAAACCATGAAACACCTCTTGCATATGAGAAGAAAAGGGCATCCATTAAGCCAATCATCTAATATATCTTTAAAGGAAAACACCATACTTCAACATATGGACAGTTAGACACCTGCACTTGCACATATAGCTTCCACATATACTTTTGTAATAGATTCGAAACTCTATAATGCTTGAAGTGAATTTATTGTGCATTTTAGAATTGTTTTTGGGGTAATCTTTTGTGTACAATTTAGAATCTTTAATTTGAATATATGCTTTATAGTATATACAAATATAAAATGAAAAATAGATTAATAATTTCGCTTAGGTACTAGGCACCACCTATGCCACCTAGGCCGGCCTAGCAATATTTAGAAAAGTGCCTTCAAACCTATTTTTGAGTGTCATGGTCAACACGTCACATAATTCAAGGTAAAAATTACTCTGATGTCGACCACATGTTTTGCATCCAGTTAAACATTGGATTTGAACTGATCTTTTACCCATGACACTAATTTAAGTGTTTTCCGTGTATGTATATAATAAATAAAATTAAGCCAGTCCAATAAGATATGACACTCAAAATTAATCGAGTAAGAGATGAAAAATATGTTATATCTTTTTCTCATGCATTTCATGAATTCCTTTTTGTATCCTCTAAAAGGACAGTACGAATATTTCTCCCCAAAACTTTTAAGTGTTTTTCTCTTAGGCATAACATAAACACAAAGATTCTAGGCAAATTCACCTTGCAAGGTAGCCCATCCGTCCCAATATAGTTGTCTACCTTTTCAGATATCTATTACAATCTATAATACATGCCGATACATGTATAACATATATACATATTACATCTCAGAAAAACAGATTGAATTAATACATATACATATATATGTATAAAGGAACGTCTTCAATCCATCCCACAGAGGCCAGACAGATTAAAAAATAGCACTACATCAGAAAGTAAGACGGTAAATACTAACAAAATGTGTAGAATTGCCAAGTTATAATCAATATAAAATAGGAAATTGATTTTTCTACACGAGTTTTTGATATTTTCACATGAAAAGTGTTGCTATAGATGTATAGCTACAGTAAAAATCGTCGCTATAGGATCTATAGTGACAAGTCATGTGGAAATATCAGTTTCCTATAAAATATGATATAACCAATTGCACACATCTGGTTCAAAATTCAACCCATGCTCGAGCCAAATAGTTTGACAACAAGCAACCTCCAGCAAAAATCATCCCCTATTAAGCAGAGCACATCCAATAGAAACTCAGCCGATCTTGGACTGATTCAACCACCTCTGACTATACCCTAACAGACCAACATGCATGTTATCCAAAATACTACATAACTATAAAAATAACAATAATAAAAGAAGTGGTTGGACATCCTTTTTAAAAAATACAATATGAAATGATCGTAAAACAATTCCAAGGTCACAAAAGAGAATGAAAAAAAAACTCTCTTTTCCACACCAAACACGTGTACCGTGTCTTATGTCTGAGAATGGAGAAATTCTCAACTAGCAGAAAGTTCATGACAAATAACCACCAAAAATTTGAGACTACAAAGACAGATTTCACAGCTTCTGCAATCAGTGTTTGGCGCAGCTTCGATTCGAATTTCTAACAGAAACTTTCTGACCACCTCAACAATAAAAGCAAGTATTCAAGCTCCAGAATTACGAAATTCTTCAGAGTGAACTATGCAACAAAGCATCTTTGACCACATATATGTAAATTGAAAAGGAGCAATATTATTAAACTATGATGATTTTCAAATTTTTAAACTTACAGTGAGATCAGTATCTTTTCTGGTTGAGCGATATTCTTTTGTAAAACTGGAACTGTCACTGAACAGTAACTCAAAGCATTGATCAGCTGTAGTTGGAAAAACACCCTGGGAGAAAATAGTCAAAATACCCATCTCTGATGTAACCACACATTGTAATATATTAAAACGTAAGACGTAGAGCATAGATTAGATGCATACATTGTATATACCAACAAGAACTTCTTCTTTGATGAAAGGCTGCAACTTCCCAGACGTTGGCACACTTTCTTTAGGGGTCTTAACCTGCCCTTCAATGATTTTGATGGAGCTACTATGTGCGCGAAGTGCTGACTGTTCTTTCTCCTGTGTACCAATACAAACACAACAAAGTAATAAGCAGTGGATACAAAAGCAAATCTTTATAGAATAACTACGGTAGCACCGTTTGACTTGGCATATTAATGTTATTGTACCAAAAGCTACGTTGACTTGTTAGCCAGGGGCTTTCATGTCTTTTCTTATATTATTTGGACAAAGTTATTATGTGATTTTTCCTTGGATGTAATAGTGTTACCAATAATAAAACATACGACCCGAAAAAGATTGGCTATAGGTGGAGAGGCTCTTAAACATATATTGCTAGTCTAGTTAAACACATATTGTAGTTTAATCAAATGTGGGACGAGTGATTCTAGCATGACTTAAATGGTTTCAATTTGAATTGGTTAGAATTAATAGAATTGAAGAAGAGATTAAAGAAGAAGAGAGAGTGAAGAGTTCAAAAGAGTAGGGGAGAAAGACATGGGATGAAGAAGAGAGAGTAAATAGATCTGGGGAAGTATAGAAATAGAGATAGAGGGGAAAAGAAATATGATTAATAGAAAGAAGTTTCAAATACATTCAACATAACATCCTCAGTACAGAAGGCCCCCTTTTATAACCTACTAAATAACAAAAGATAACTACCGCCCTTATTCTACTAACAACTAGATAATTACTATCCTTGTCTATCATCTTAACAACTAGACAATTGTTATCTTACTAAGAATCAGATAATAATGAGTTGAGCAGACTGCATGACTTATCTATCATACACGTTGGATTTATTTGTCCACTGTGTTTTCCTAACATGCAATGTGACTTGAGTTTCAAGAACTTTGAAGTTTTCCTTGCTCAACATCCTTTTAATGTTTTTACTTCTTGTTCTCCAAAAATTTAGGATCAAAAAGTTGCTTGCCCTAGCTCGTGAATGACTAATATTCAGCAAGTTAATAATTTTATTATGGGTCACAAGCGACCCTAAGCTATAAAAACTAATAATAGCAACCTTCAAGTACACTTAAGTAAAAGTGACCCTCCGACTATAACTTTGGCCAGAATGCTAACGTTTAATGGCAAAGTAATGTGTTTATACGATTTTAATATTTTTAATGTAATTTAAGTTACTTTACTTGTGTTTTTTATATAGAACAATGCATTTAAATAGTATAAGCATGTATATACTACTTAAAATAAATAAAATTCACTACAAATTATCACACTACATATAAATAATTAATCTCATTAATTAAATTTAATAATTTACTCAAATAAAATAATAAACTCAACTAATTAACTTAACTAAAATAACTAACTCAATTAATTAATTCAAATAAAATAATTAATTCAACTAATCATTCAAGTAAAATAATCAAAGTTAATTATTTTATTTAAATTAATTAATAGTGAATAAAATAATTAACTTTGATATTTTACTCAAATAAAATTATTAATTCTACTAATTAACATAAATAAAATAACTAACTCAATTATTTAAATCAAATCAAATAATTGAATCCACTAATCAACCAAGTAAAATAATTTAAAAAGACTAATTAAATAATTAACTCAAGAAAGATAATTAAAATATGATAAAATACGTTAAAAATAACTAAGTTAATTAGTGGAGTTAGATAATTATTTTATTTGAACAAATTTGTTTGAATTAATTATCTTAACGTATTTTAATTATCATAACGTGTTTTGATAATTAAAATAATGAAACTATTTTTATAATTAACTAAATAATTATTTTACTTGATTGATTAGCGGAGTTAACTATTTTATTTGAATTAATTAATTGAGTTGGTTAATTTATTTAAGCTAATTAGTGGAGTTTGTTATTTTATCAGTTAATTAGTGGAGTTATCCATTTTATTTGAGTAAATTATTAAATTTAATTAATTTAATTAATTATTTTATGTGTAGTGTGGTAATTTGTAGTGAATTTTATTAATTTTAAGTAGTATATGCATGCTTATACTATTTAATTGTATTGTTTTATATAAGAAAATATAAATAAATGACTTAAAATACATTAAAAAGTATTAAAATACGTTTATATTATTGTTTTGTTTTTTAAGTTATTGTTTCCCCACCTTAATTGTTATTTTGTATTGATTGATAGGGTTAGTTATTTTATTTAGGTTAATAATTAATAGTGAATAAAATAATTAACTTTGATATTTTACTCAAATAAAATTATTAATTCTACTACTTAACTTAAATAAAATAACTACCTCAATTATTTAAATCAAATCAAATAATTGAATCCACTAATCAACCAAGTAAAATAATTAAAAAAGACTAATTAAATAATTAACTCAAGTAAGCTAATTAAAATATGATAAAATACGTTAAAAATAACTAAGTTAATTAGTGGAGTTAGATAATTATTTTATTTGAACTAATTTGTTTGAATTAATTATCTTAACGTATTTTAATTATCATAACGTGTTTTGATAATTAAAATAATGAAACTATTTTTATAATTAACTAAATAATTATTTTACTTGATTGATTAGCGGAGTTAACTATTTTATTTGAATTAATTAATTGAGTTGGTTAATTTATTTAAGTTAATTAGTGGAGTTTGTTATTTTATCAGTTAATTAGTGGAGTTATCCATTTTATTTGAGTAAATTATTAAATTTAATTAATTATTTTACGTGTAGTATGGTATTTTGTAGTGAATTTTAAGTAGTATATGCATGCTTATACTATTTAATTGTATTGTTTTATATAAGAAAATATAAATAAATGACTTAAAATACATTAAAAAGTATTAAAATACGTTTATATTATTGTTTTGTTTTTTAAGTTATTGTTTCCCCCCCTTAATTGTTATTTTGTATTAATTGATATGGTTAGTTATTTTATTTAGGTTAATAGTTGAGTTAATTCTTTTATTTAATTTAATTAGTGTGACAAATTATTTTATTTGAATTAATTAGTGAGTTTTAATTATTTAGCTTGAATTATTTATTTTATTTGATTTAGTTAATGATTTTTAATTATTTTATTTGAATTAAGTTAGTATTTGGGTTGTATTTGATAATTAATAGTATAGTCAACATTTATTATACGATTTTCATACGGTTATATTATATCACATGAATGGCATTGTTGGTATTCCGACAAAATTATGACCGGAGGGTCACTTTTGCTTACTTAAATGTACTTGTAGGCTGCTATTATTTTTTATAGTTTAGTGTCACTTGTGTAAGTTGGGTAATACTTTGAGGGACAAAAGTGTATTTAACCTTTTTATTATTAATCAATACATTTTTGAACAAGAAAAACTTTATATTATTAATAACATGCCTTGAAAATTATAATGCTTAATACAAAAAGTATAGTCAAAAAGTCAAAAACGTTAAAGAAATAATTTTGTTACTAATAAAATGAGAGTATATTTAATGTCTTATTTCCATCTTTTTCCAATGTAACTAGAGTTGTTTTCCAATATAAGTAGACCAAATTAAATAAGGGTAATATTAGAAAAATTGGACCAAAAATAGTTTGAAAAACCAAATAGGACAATTTAAATGGGCCAAACTGACAAATAAAATCGGCCGAAGGTATTAAATTTTAATTGCTGAATCCAAAGAGACAAGGCAACTTACTCAAAACCCGAATCAGGTGAAGTACATGTTAAATTTTCAAAGCAATGAAAGTTGAATACAAAAAAGTCGTACATAATGATATATGCAATAAAGAAAAATAGTTTTAAGCACAGAAATCAGACCTTCTTCTCAGCTTCTAACATTGCGTGGTAATTCTTTACTGCACGTTGTAAGCCTCTTAACGTATGATTTCTGTTCCAAAATGATGCAAACATATATCTCACCCTGCCTGAAAATGGAGAAACCGAGAAATAGATAATATTGACATTAAAACATGTCTGAATTGATACTATAATAGAAAATTTTAGGCAGACAGATACAAATGTCAAGTAGATGTGTGCACAAAACTACTTCCCGCCTATGATATTATACTAACCAAACACTTGCTTTGGTGCCCACTCTCCTCTCCATTTGAAAACTGGCAAAAAGATGTTGAGAACAGAAGCAACAGCGGAAAAGGAAATGTAAGGACCCTAGGGGTAGAACAGGTTATGGAATGGATGATGGTTTGCAGGTTGTTGACGATTTGTGACTCTAATTTGGGGCAAGAGTCTAGGGTTGGGGTTTTGGATGGGTAAAATCAAACTATACCAAGCCTAAGCTCTGTTAGCAAATTGATGCAGTACATGGTTTAGATTTAGACAATGCTTAGGATATAGATGAAGTATGAGAAAGAAGGTCTAAGATCTTATCCGCATAGGGAATCTGTACAAACACACATAAAGCTCACAAAGCCTCAATCTCAAATCAATAATTCAACTCTGGCAAAGTAACTGAGATTACAACTACATCAGTTTATATAGAAGATAGAAAACCATAATTCTATTATAAATTAAACGACCTAATTAAATAAGGAAACTCCTGATAATAATCTCCTATTATAATTAGAATAATCAACAAATATAATTATCTATTATATCTCTAAATACTTAACTATGATATTAATTAATCCTTTGGCTTAATCTGCATCAGCAGTTAGCAGGAGTAAAGCGGGAGAGGAGATGGATAAACAACAGGCTTCTATTTCTTTTGGAGTTGAGAAGAAAAGAAAAGAGGGTAGAAATTAGTACTATTGTAGCCTTACTTCTTGAAACACATGTACACAAGTTGGGGAAATGGATAGTATGAAAGTCTTAATAATGAGATTTTCTCCTCTTCAAATCATCCCACTTTAAGAGAGAGTTTCGGGAAGAAAGATAGAAGAATTGTTTTGAGATATCTCTCTACTTTCTTCGTTATACATCAAAACACATAACAGAGAGTCACTATTTCTTCTTCTCTCTTATTTTCATTTTAAATCACTACATTCAAAATCTTTGTTAGTGTCCCAGGCCTCGTCCCAGGGTGTAAACAAGTCAGGCAGTCACAGCACCAACTTACTCATCTAAGAAAAGGAAAACATAAGACAAAAGACGATTTACAAACATTGCTACAGAAAGAATAAAAGGGTGAATCTCATCAAAGAAAAGGAAAACTTAAAACAAAAGCCAAGTTACAAGCGTTGCTACTGTCAAGAATAAAAGGGTGAAATTCAACCCTTCCATTCCAATACAGTTTTCCAATTCCAAATTTCTCTCCGTACGCAGCAGAAACCATTTAAGGAAATAAAAAGTAAATAGACCAATTGATTTAATAACTAACCATCAGGACTTCCCAAAGGAGGTACGCCATGCCCACCAGCACCCATGCGAAGAACTATTGTAATAGCAGGATTAATTAATGCATGCTGGCTCCTCCTTATCTGAATAGTAGACATAATGATACTCAGAACCTTCTAAATGGCATAATACAAATATAATCTCACCAGCACCATAAAAAGAAGGATCAGACACACGAATGAAGCTACATACCTCATCTATATCTCCGATCGGTATAATCACCTGTTAAAATGAAAGTAAACATATGGTCGCCGATGAGCATACTTACAAAGTGAGGCAATATATTACAGTAAATATGAAAGTAAGACACGATAACACGATATGACATCTGACTAAGAGAATTTGGCATCCAAATTCTGGAAGGACAATAAATCCTCCTAAAAAAACACAAAATAATAAAACATAGAAAATGCTAAAAATCAATGGAACAGATTCCTCCAACGCTGAACATTTGATTGAGCCACGGAACTAAAGAAAACCGTGTCTGAGAACCAAAGGGGAGCAAGAAAACCACCCTATTTCACAATTTCCCTCTATATCAACCTCCCAATAAAATACACCCAGCAAAACCCGGAGTCAAAGTTACTGGAATTTATCTAGTAATATATGCCAGCTTACCAAAAACGAAAGCACTACTTCTATAGCAACAAATTTCTCACAAGTAACAATTGCCTAACCTATATTGGCTAAATTTCACAATTCAAAGAAACAGTAAACCCCCTATCAAAATTGTTGATAAAATAGACAAGACTAGTTGAAATAAACTTTAACAGTAAATGTCAATCCCAAAATATTGAAACTTCTATGCTTCTTGTGCATTTCAAAAATGTACTGGTTTGGAGGGTGGCATCTGCAATTACCTTCTTTAACAAAGCTACTAGACAATCAGGTAATCACACATCTGTGAACAAGCACAATCCAAAGAAAACTGAGGAGAACCTTAGCTTGTCTCAAACAAATTAATAAACTCTAATTTTCCAAAAAAAATCTTGCTTAAAAAATAAGATGAACCATGAATGACATAATCTTGAAATAAACACGGCTAAATTAGCCATGAAGCAGAAGCCTTTCTTAATGAGCTTTAGAATGTATCATCCTTCATCCCTCTTTACTTGTCTTTCTGAACAGAGTTCATATTAAGAGATTTTAAATCCTCTACAATCAATAATTGATCCATTTACAGCTGAGTCCCTTTATATGCATGGGTGTCTTTTTTTCTGTAGCATGACAAGTTTTTTCTTGTTCAACCAAATAATATAGTTATACTGTATGAATCAATGTTGCCAAAAATTGAAGGTATTGCAACAATCAGGTTCATCTAGTCCTTAATGGAAAGGAATGAAATCTAGGCATTATTAACTCAAATTTCCAATGAAAATGACAAGCTAACCTTCATTTGCTTTGAAAATACATTAGAGTGGAAGCAGATGTGCCACGCAGAGACATACATACGGCCATGGTACAAAAACGACCTCTCAAGTGCACACGAATGGCTATGTTCAACAAGCTGAAACATACACGCTTCATGAGCACAATAACAGCTTTCCATAAAGGTTCAGCAACACAAATATGTATGCCAGACTCAATAAACTATAAACTGAAACTCATCAAATTAACAGATCTGGTAGATAATGTATCATGAAACCTGCCTCATCTGGAAGAAGATCAAATATTGTCTGCAGTGGCCCAGGTTTCTGATGAACTACTGTTGGTCCTTGTTCATCCAGAGAAAACCTTCTTCGAGCTTTAGCTCCAGCATAGCCTTTCATACTCCTAACATAAATAGTTTTATACTAGTTCAAAAACCAATACAAAAAAGATAATCTAGAAAGCGCCAATCCAGTAGAATATTTATAATGGATCTACAACACAACCAACGCTATCAAATCAAACAAATTTTCACCAGGCATGAAGACAAAGAGATAAGAAGCACAGGCTTTGATTTCATGTTTTTTCTTATTCCACTAAAGAAGAAAAGAGCTCACGTACATGCAAATTGGCACATATGGGTTTTACTTTATTGAACATATTAAGACCCGATGGATTCTAAGTAATTATTGAACGAGTGAACTAGGTGTTGGTATTTGTCTACCCAAGATGATACTCTTACGTTTTCAAACTTTTAGGATACTAATATATTTCTTTGTTTTCTACTTCTAATGCACGAATATAAATATTCAAACTTAGTGGTGAATGCTCAACCATCACATTCGCAAGAAATTATTTCTCAAACGATCAACTTGTTAATGCAATTTAAAATCTTCTATAAGATAATAAATATAACCATCCATACAAAGTTACCTCCATACCACATTTTAGCCTATGTAATGTACCGCATTCCCATATCGGTTCGACGAACCTAAATAATCGGCATTCCAGGTAACATTGACACAAATGCACAAGGAAGAAAAAGTCGAATAAACCCGGACGGATGTAGTAGTAAGGAAGGATAAAAGAAGATTCAGTGGAAGAAGTTGAAAGAGAAATAAAAAACAACTGGCATATTTGACTCGCATAAAAAAATTGATTAATATATGAACCGCAATGTTAGAGTATACATATTGTCCAACATGGAATACTTCAAAAAAGTATGTCAACTATATAACTGCTTATCTGCAGTAGTCAGACACTGCTCACCACAAGAAACATACACAAGCATACAAATATATTATAGACAAATTCTATATGTATTACAGGTAAAACTACAGATGCAACTATAAATATATGAGCAATATAGAGTAAGAATTAGAAAAATAAAATATCAAAAAAAAAGTCACCTGGAAGAGTTTACAGGAAGATTTATTGTTCTGATATGGAGACAAACCTGACAAACAAATATGTTTTAAAAGTATCCAAGATTTAAAATAAGAAGGATATTAAAGGTACAAACCAGCTAAAAAAGAACGGAACAAAACACTTTTACAAATACCTGCCCTGATGTGCTATCCAAAGTATGCCATACTGCACCGGTTTGACCTTCACTTTTCACAGGAATAGTAACTGAACCAAGAACTGCACTTCTCCAAATTATATCCCAATCATATATTGTCACATTAATCTGCCCAAACATAAAAGAAATTAGTTTTACAGACCCAAAATACAAGAATGACAAACACTACTGCACTTTAAAATAGGCACACATTTATTTTAGACTACTCAAAGAGAAAAGATATAATTTTTCCTCGGTTACATACTACGCCCAGTGTTCTTAAAATCGTTAGGCGGACCTAGGCAGGCGGAGAGGAGCCTAGACCGCCTAGGCGGAGTAAGCGTTTTCTTAAGCGCACTCATTTATTTATTTTTCTATTGTTCATACTTGTTATGCTAAACAAAACATATAGTAGATTTAATTTTTAAAATTTTACATGAAACATTCCCAAAAAATAATCTTTTAACGCTAAGCAAAGTCATTGAAGTATTGTAGAGCTTCAAAATAGAGGTCTTATTCAGTCAAGGCGGGGACTTAGGCGCCCAGCCAAATCGAGATAGTAGAGGACCGCCTAGCGCCTAGGCGGAGATTAATCGAACCTAGGAGGGAATTTTTAGAATACTGACTACGCCTACCGTACCACTTTAACCATACCCTTTTCTTGACAGAGATTTTAAGATTTGTCAAAAGTATATATTTATATATCATAATTTATCAGTTGAGATTGTTCGGTCATATCCAACGTTGGCCTATAGATGTACCAATGAGAAGAAGAGTCTTGTATCAAGAGAAAAATATAAGAGGGGGAGGCCAAAATTATTTAGTTAAAAGTTGTCCAAAAATACTTGAAAGGGAGGTATATATCTGAGGACATGACGTATGATAGGAGTGAGTGGATGAATGTAGTTGTCAGCTTGGAGGTTGACTAGGGTATTCCACCTTTGGTGTGTTTTTCTATGTCTCTCTATCCCTTTTCCTTTTTTATTTGTTTTTCATTTTAGCTTTTTATACATATGTATGATTTTTCCAAAGAGTGGGTTGTTTTTATTTTATTTGTTTCCATTCATTTACATTATACTATTTTTGGCTATTTATTTTATTCTTTTTTAGTTATTTGTTACATCATTTTTAGTTTTCATACCCTTCTACTTTCACACCTACATATTAGACTTATTTTCTGCAGTGTTCTAAAAGTCGGCAACTAGGTCGGGGTCGGAGGGCTGGCGTTTCGCCTAGGGCTGAGTCGGCCGGATTAGTCGGCGTCTAGTCGGCGCTAGTCGGACAGGTCGGCCGAGTCGAAGAAGTCGGAAAAGTCAAAATTAGATTTAAGCCCTAAAAATCTTACGCTTTGACTGCTTCTCTTCTTACGCGAGCGTGCTTCTCTTCTCTTCCGACGACGACGACACCTGTTGCTGCTGCCGCCGCCGACGACCTGCTGCTGCCGAGTCGCCACTGCTGCCGAACCCCATCCACAACGACGACGAGAACACTGTGAGTTTTCCGACTGCTCCTTTTGGTTTCCGACTGCTCCTTTTGGTTTCCCCTTTTGGATTCCGACTGCTGCTTTGAGTCTTTGACTGCATAAGTAAATTATTGTGAGTTGCTTACTGCTGCTTTGACTGTGACTCTGTGAAGTTGCTTACTGTGACTATCTTTGACTACATAAGTAAATGAACTCAGCTCCTATTAGTAAATTATTTTTGTTAAATAACTAAGTAAATACTAAATAAATAAATACTAAATCGTAAATACTAAATACTAAATACATTGATGATAGTATATGACTGCTTTGACTGCTTGCCTGCTGCTTTGACTGATTTTATATGTTTATGCACAGGTATAGATAGTATCAATGGTTCAATCATCTTCGTCTTCGGTAGCCTCTACTACTTCTGAGTGTCCAGTATTAAAAAGAGCTTCAGATGATGTTGGATGGGAATATGGCTTCCTTATAAATCCTAACAAGGATCGTTGGAGATGCAAATTGTGTGACAAAGAGTATCGTGGAGGAGTTTATAGATTGAAACAACACATAGCAAATATCAAGGGAAATGTAGCACCATGCCCCAAGTCAACCAAGGAAGATAAAGAAAAATGTAAAATGGCACTTGACAAGGCAACAACTAAGAAGAGAGACAAGAGGATAGATGACGTGAATGTTAGAGTGGAAGTGGAAGTGGAGGCAACTCCAGAAGGAAATGAAGACGAAGAAGTTGAAGTTTTAGGGTCAAGGAAGAGGCCCCATTATCTTGGTCCCATGGATAGTTATGTAAGGGCCATCAATCCGGATTTGAGTACAAGTAAGAAGATACGACAACAAAACATGAATGATGCACTTTGGAAAGAGAGAACTCATGATGTGAATAGGTACTTGGCTCGATGGATGTACGAATTCAGGTATTCCATTTCATGTTATTGACAATGATAGCTTTAAACGCTTTGTTGAGGCGGTGGGTATATTTGGCCAAGGCTATCAACCCCCAAGCCAATACCAATTAAGGGAGCCGTTGTTGAAGGAGGAGGTGGAGAGAACCAAACAATCACTCCAGAAACAAGAAGAAGAGTGGGCTTCAACGGGATGCTCTATCATGACCGATGCTTGGACCGACCGAAAAAGAAGAAGCATCATAAATTTATGTGTTAATTGTAGGACTGGGACTTGTTTTCTTTCTTCTAAGGAAGATTCGGAGGTGTCGCACACAGCTGAACATATATTTGGCTATGTTGACAAGTGCATTGATGAAGTTGGGGCGCAAAATGTAATCCAAGTAGTCACGGACAATGCCTCTAATAATATGGCAGCAACGACATTGTCGAAGGCCAAGAGACCACACATGTTTTGGACCTCATGTGCAACCCACACAATAAACCTCATGCTTGAAGGAATTGGAAAGCAACAAAAGTTCAAAGACACTATTGAAAGGGCAAAGAAGTTCACTATATTTATTTATAGTCATCATAGAACATTGGCATTGATGAGAAAACATACAAAAAAGAGAGACATAGTGAGGTCGGGTGTTACTAGATTTGCAACTGCCTTCTTAACAATGCAAAGTATGATGGAGAAGAAACAAGAGTTGAAGATGATGTGTACTACCAATGAATGGGGAGCTCTTCCATGGGTGAAGACTGCAAAGGGGAAAGCCGCATTTGCTACGGTGATGAGTACGGCGTTTTGGAATAGCGTAACTCTTTGCTTGAAAGTGTTTGCTCCATTAGTGATGGTTCTTCGTCTTGTTGATGGGGATTGGAAGCCCTCAATGGGCTTTGTGTATGGAGAGCTCAAGAAAGCGAAAGAAGGGATCAAAGAGGCATACAAACAAAATGAGGGTAACTACTGGCCAATATTACAAGTCATTGACACAAAAGGCTTATGTCGGCTTGATTGTCCATTGCATTTGACGGCTTACTTTTTGAATCCATTTTACCTCTTCAAGGATCCTACCATGAAAGATGATCCAATTATCATGGATGGTGTTTTTACTTGTGTTGAATCTTTCTTCCCCGATGATTTTGAAGTTCAAAATGAGGTCATCAATAAAGAGTTGTTGAAGTACAAGAACAAAGAGGGTGGATTTGGTAGACCATTGGCCGCAAAGGGATGTGAGGAGAACAATGACACTTATGATCCGGGTAACTTAGTAATTACTTTTCTACTTTTCTTAGTTAGCAACTTAGTTTTTTTTCCCCAATCAAGTAACTTATTATAGTTAGTACTAAATGACTCATTGAATTGTGCTTCTTTCATGATTAGTTGCATGGTGGTCTAACTATGGCAATCATACACCCAACTTGAAAAAAATGGACCATTAGAATTCTCTCTTTGACTTCAAGTTCATCCGAATGTGAGAGAAATTGGAGCACTTTTGAGGGAGTAAGTATATATTCCCTCTCTTTATTTTATATGTTGTAATTTTTTAATATTTTAATAAGGGTATTAGAATTATTAACTTGAGAATTTTCTTTAATGTATAGATACATACGAAGAAAAGGAATAGACTTGATGCAACAAGGTTGAACAACCTAGTGTATGTCCAATTCAATGCCAAACTTGTCAACAAGAAAAGAAGGGTAAAGGAGAAAGATGTCCTAATTACTAGTGAAGCAACAAATGCACAAGGATGGATTGTTGAAGGTGGTGACGATGAAGTTGAGCCGGGTTCGGGACTTACATGGGATATGGTTGGGGAAGCTATTGGAGCAGATGAGATCCTTCTACCTAGAAGAAGTGGTAGAAGTGTGCGAGAACTAGATGAAGACGGGTTTGTGTCGGAAGATGATGACAACGAAGAGGAAGATGATAATTATGAGTTTGAGTCCGATGGAGAGCAAGTCTTGGAGGGATATGGAGAAGAGGAGGAAGAGTGATTGACTATTGATTTTGTACTACTTAGTTTAATTTGGTTAATTGGTTTTGAACTTGGAGTGTCGAACTATTTGGTTTTATTATTGATTTTGTACTACTTAGTTCCATGTTTTTAAATTTAAATTGATGATTTGTGTTACTTATTTATGTTATTCTACTTACTCAAAACTTATGAAGGAGGAAGGAGAATATATATATATTTTTTAAAATAAAAATCCGACTAGCCGATTAATCCCCGAGTCGCTAGTCGGTAGCCAACCGACCTGAGATCAACTAGCGACTTTTAGAACACTGATTTTCTGCCTACCACATATTGTTTGGGTAAAAGGGATGTAATCAAGTTTGACTTTTTGAGATATTTTTAAATTCAAAAATGGTATGAATTAGTTCAATTTTAGACAAAATCACTATAAAAATTGTAAACTATCTAACAACTACTACTATTATTGGATTATTGTTATTAAAAATTAAATGAATCACACTTTTTTATATTTGAAAGTGTTAAATATCACTTTAGAAAGTCAAACTTGATTTTATATTTAAGAGCAGAGGGAGAATACTGCATGTGACAAACGAGATTTATGTAATTTAATTTGACTACTTATTGAATTAAATAAATATTTTTCGATGATTTAATTATTGAGTTAAATAATTAATTGATGAATTTGTGGTAGATTAATTTAATTATATGTGGTACATTGATTAAATTAATGTGAAGAATTTTATTATTCAATGTATGTATTTAATTGAGCTTAATTGATTAAATGAATTAATTAATAAGCATGATGCTAATCTAATTAATTTAATAATTAATTAGAGATTTAATGATTCGACATAATTAATAAATGAGAATTTTAATTATGTGACTGTGATTTATTGTGGAATTATGCTATTTTATTTAATTATTTTAAATAAGATTATTTGATTAATTGGGTGTGACAATATTCAACTATATAATAAGAGTTAATTAAATTAATGGGAAAGACATATATGAGGCTAGCCAAACAAGGCCCTAAGGGGAGTTGCACCAGTTAACCCATTACGGATTAACTGACGCCACTAACTCACCCATTATATATTATACGTATTATACTTATATCTTTATATATCATATGCCATATCAGTTTCTACCTTCATCAGAGAAAAACTAGAGAGAAAATTGAGAGAAAAGATTTGAGAATTGATTAGAGAGGAATTGGAGAATTCAAGTTTATCTCACCTTCAAACAGAGAAAGCAAGGGTAAACCCTAATCTAAGTTTTATATTTCACGTATTATATTTTCCCCCAACTGAGTTATCTGATAATGGGATTTCATGAGTTTCTTGTTTATTACTTAATGTTAGATGTCTATTAACATACATAACTCAATTGTATGTGATTTATATCTGTTTTAGAGTAATTAATCCATGAAAACATGTCTAAATTGGGTTTTTAAAAGTTACAGAGTATAAAAGTTGTATATATGGCCCATATGACCCTTACGTACAAATTAAATGCTTTAAAGGTTCTCTGTGAATGGAAAATTTGGCAATTGTTGATTATAATTCTATGTATGTGTTACAAATTATTCATAACATGTGTTAAACCATATATGCATGATTTACAGTGATTAAATTCATGCAATTATGCCTTAATTGGGTTTTCAAAAGTTACATAGTATAAAAGTTGTATATATGGCCCATATGGCCCTTACGTACAAATTAAATGCTTTAATCAATTGTTTAACTTTAAATTGACGATTGAATATAATTATACATGTTTAAACGAACAAAACGGAATTTAAACGGACGGATTCGGTATATTAACGAATCTGTAACGTCGAAATTCATGCTTTTCCTCAAAGTTTTACAAAATATTGAAAACTGCGAAAATAAATATTTTGATTTGTGCAATTATGTGATTTAAAGTGTTAAAAGCATGCTAGAATCGATTTATGATGTTCCTGTGAAGTTTATACTTTATGGGTAACATTACAAATCGTTATATTTGTATAAATTGGAGTTAATTGGGCTGTTCTGTGTGTTCTTCGCGAACTGCAGAATCTGGGTCTGCGTCGCAGCGCGGCCGCGCCGCTCCAAGGAATAAATGGAGCGCGCCCGCGCCGCTCCTAAAGAACAAATGGAGCGCGACCGCGCCCTGCCTGCAGAATTTCAGAAATATTTTCTAAGTGTTCAAGTCTCAAAGATGTGTTTTAAAACTTAATGTAATGAACATGAAGACATGTTAAGCATATAATAAGATGTTAATAACTTATATTATGTTATTAATTAATAAGTTAATTTCATAACTTAAAATCGTTATTATAAAGTCCAATAACATATTCAAAGACCAATGTTGTGATTCGATAGGTATATCGAACTATTGATTAATGGGTATTGTGAATGTATTGATATGTAGGATTTAATAAGGAACGTGAATTAATTGTAGCTTGTGCAAGAGGCAAGTTTCCTTACTCAAAACTTTACTTTTATGGAATAAGTTTTTTAAATTCTAAATTATTCGTTGAGCAAATCCTATATTTATATTCTATATCGAGCAAGTTCTTGTTCTTAATTATTCAAGTTCAAGATTTCATAATTGAAGTTACAATTCTTTTAGAGCATGATTCCAGCTATACAATACTTAATCGGTTGTATACTCTTGAGATTTATTATTCAAATTGAATATCACTGTTATTGTTAAACTTTGTAATACTAGCGAACCCTTATTGATTCGACTAGTCCATAATTGATGAGTGTTCTTAATTCTAGCACTTTTATTGAGCTTATCCAAATCAAATTTCCTTTGGTGCGGACTCTGATGTCAAATTGAGATGGACAACCCTTTAATAGGGGATTATTTACGCTTTAGCGTTGAGATATTGTGCACAGTATGGTACTAAGGGCTGATCCCCCTAAGTACGAGAAGTAGAGTCCATAGTCTTATGACTGTTAAAGGTTTAAAGTATAAACACTTGACAACCTAGGACATAGTTCAAGGTCTTATGACCCTCCGATGTTCTTTTGATTCTTGTTATTCATTCTTGATTCAAAAGCCGAGTTTCTTTATTCAGATGTCTGTAATTTACTCGCATGTTATTATATTATTGTCATATTGTTATACTTGTGGGCAATCGTGCTCACTCTTGCGTAATAATAACATTGCAGTTAAGAATGAAAGATCTGACGAGCCTTCCACTAGCAAAGGCAAGGGAAAAGTTAACAAGTGTTGATGACTTGTTATTTAATTTAAGAATGTTTATTGATAAGACTTGATGTTGTTTAAAGACTTATTTATTTGTTTATGTTTTCGCACAAATGTTTAAGGTTAATATGACCTGGGATTTTTCAGATGTAATCCCATAAGGGGAGGATTTATTTCTATCTATTGCATGATTTGCATTTAATATGGGTAGATAGATAGATGATATTTGTACAGTGAATACCAAATCCCGTGGAATCGAAGTACCCGGATTTGGAGGTGTCACACTGCACAAGTAATGCCAAAAACAAACAGAAAATGTGGGTCACTTAAATTGGGATAGAGGGAGTAAAAAAAGCTAAATACACAATAGACCGGCATAGAAATGTTACTTTCATGAAACAGAGGAAAGGAGGTATAAAAAAGCAAAAGTGTTCCAAGAGCACCTATTTAAAACACTTCTACATCCCATAAGCAATACTAAAACTCAATCTGAACATGTCCGCTTTTAAAGTCTTTTGATTTTGATCTTCTTCAACAATTTCTAGTGTAACACTAGAAATTGTTCTATTTTTGATACAAGAGATTACAAGCAGGAGAACAACAAATCCTCCAAAGAAAACAAGAAAGAAATACAGAAAAACTAATGAAGCACCTTCCGTTAATCTCTACGAACACCGGAATGGCAACAGCTCTATAGTTAAAGCCCAAATGCAAAAAATTATACCTTGATTCAAGGACTAGAGAGATGGGTACTACTTAAATTTTAAAGACATTTCCGTCCTACCGCATAAAATATCAGAACAAGAATACCTCCAAGGAAATCTTGTTATCCATGTGCCTCCCAAAACCTTAAATCTTACCAAAAACGAACTCTCCAAAGAATAAGGGGGACAACCAAGTCTCACAAAAATCCGCAGAAAAAGAAGAAAAGAAGTAATTCCATAAAATTAAGCACTTTGAACTTATACTATAGATGACACATATCCAGGCACAAGTGTCTGCATAGCCTTTGCCTGACAGCAAGTCATTAGTACTAGTATTGACTACTGAGACAATAAAGAACAGTCGACCAACAAAGAGCATTAATATTTAAGAGAATATTAGCCTTGCATTCCCAAATATAATAATTAGAAGAAAGAAATAGGAGATCTGAAAAGTGAAAAAAAGGACTTCCAAGAAAGTTGACCATAAATTCAATGAACAAATCTCCTTTCATAACTAGAGGAAGAAAGAGAAACTGGGTTCAGAAGGCCCAAGAGAGGAACTAAATAATTAACCTCTGCTCGCATAAATTCCTTTGAAAATGAAAAAGAGGCATTAGCTTCTACAACTATGTCCTTTGTTGAAGTCTTAAAAAAGAGGCGTTAGCTTCTACAACTATATCCTTTGTTTGGCTGGAAAAGAGGATAATGGTTATTAATTTGATCTCTATCATATCATCTTCATAAAGAATATGTCCTACATTCGAAACTGTTAGGAACTAGATGAGATCCTAACCGTGGGAGATAGATAATTAAAGCAGAAAGAGACTGAAACAGAGTTTGGGGGAGAAAGAAAGGGCAGAAAGAAATAGGGTAAAATGGAGGTGAGGAAGAGACAAGGGAGAAGAGTTCAAAGAGACTCTCAGATATTTCATATAATCGTTGATAAAGCTTGAAATGAAAACTACTTACTATTTACATATTTATACTAAAGTTACTTGCAGGAAAATAAAGCTTAACCTACACCCACTTTACTTATCCTACACCACCTGAACATGGGTACATGGACATGTGAGGTTGTTACTTGGAGAATATTCTAGATATTAAGACTTAATAGAAAATGACTAGGGTTTGCTGTTACGAGCTGTCGAGCGCATTGCTATGTTGGGTCTGTTGGGTTAAAAAAAATAACAAAACGATGTCGTTTTGTCATGCGGCTCATGCTCTAAATCTAATCGCGATAGAGGAGACTGCAGAAGTAGAAGATTAGAAGGGGCGAAGGGGGAGAGAGAGAGCGATCGATCGAGAGATTGCCGTGGCCAGTACAGACCGACTGACGAGGAGACGAGGAGACGCAGCTCCGGCGACGGCGAGATTACTCAAGTACGCTATTCTTTCTTCTCTTTCTTCTTCTCTGCGTCTGCGACAGTGAACTGAGTCAACTACCGACGAGCTTCTTCTTTTTTTTGGTTCTCTTTCTGCTTTTCTTTTTTCGTTTCTTATGTTTATCTTATCATATTGCTTGCCTGCTTTTACACTTCAGTCTGCACAGTCCACTCTCTACAATTTGTCACATAGACAAACACCTACACAATTATAAATATATATATATATATATATATTTATGTTTTATATATGTACAACGCACTGTTTTTTTCTTCTTCAATGTATAGATAAAATGTTGGATGTTTTTTTTCAATATATAGATAAAATGCACTTGATATTATTTAAGTTTCATAATTGTGCAGTGCACTGGTTGTTTTGTTTTTCCAATATATAAAAGGAATGCAGTGGTTGTTCTGGTTCAATATATATATATTGTATATATGTATAAGTAATGTAACTTCATCTAATTTAGTGTACATCCAATGCATTATTACAACAGAATTTGTGTTATTAAAAATGTTGTCTAATTTATTTTCAAAAGGAGATGGAATTTGTCTTATATATATTGAATCATTAATACAATTTGTCTTATATTTTTTATTTGACTATATTGTGTAGACACTAGACACTAGATAGTAAAATGGCTGAAAGTTCGGGGGCCGATAATTATGATATAAGGAAGGACCCTAAAAGAAAAGCTAAATCGAACGATCCGGGTTGGAAATAAGGATATTGGCCGGATTTAAGTAATAAGGATATAGTGCAATGTATCCTTTGTGGGAATCAATGTCGTTCGGGAATCAAAAGGTTGAAGCAACATTTAGCAGGAAATTTTGGAGATGTAGCGAAGCCAAAACAGCAATAGAAATTATGAGGGAGATGCAAGCGGCTTTGAATAGTAGAAAGAGGAACAAGCCACTTGAGCTAGATGATGATGATGATGTAGTAGAAGTCCAAGAAGAACAATCATCTGCTCGTCCAACCATGGTTTCCAATACTTCTTCTAACACTATCTCAAGTTCTGGTACGGCTTCTAAAAGGAAGAAAGTTGTATTTCAATTCCAAAAGCCACAACCAAAAACTCCAACAAAGACGGTTGAAGCATTTCTAAGGAAGACTCCCGAAGAAGTTATAGAGGAGAGACATAGCAAGCGTTTGAGCCAAATGAGTATTGAAAGTCGTTTGAGGACACCGGAGGAAAAGGAGAGTCCAAATGTACGTTGCCGACTTTTTCTACGAATGTAGCATACCATTCAATGCTGCAAATTCAAGGAGATTTGAAGAAATGGTCGAGTCCATAAGGCAATATGGGCCGGGTTTCAAGCTTCGAACAGTATCATGAATTGAGGGTTCCTTTACTTGAGAGGGCAAAGAAGAAAACCGATGACTTAAAGAAGAAACATGAAGTTGCTTGGAAGGAAAACGGCTACTCACTCATGTCGGATGGTTGGACAGATAAGAGGGGAAGACACTTGTTGAATTTCCTTGTTAATAGTCCGGAGGGGACTTATTTCATGGATTTTGTTGATGCCTCCAGTCAGTCGCAAGATGCCACAATGTTGGCAAATCTACTTGATAGCAAGATCGAGGAAATTGGCCCCGAGTATGTTGTTCAGGTGGTCACGAACAATTCCTCTAATTACAAGGCAAGCGGGGCATATACTAATGGAGAGGAGACCTACACTGATTTGGACACCTTGTGCCGCTCACTGCCTTGACCTTATGTTAGAGGATATAAGCAAGTTGAAGCAATTCGAGCCCACAATCACAAATGCAAGAAGAATCACAACATTCATTTATAGGCATGGTCGTCTTCTTAATGCGATGAGGGAGAAAACAAATGGGAGGGATCTTGTGAGACCCACAGTTACTAGATTTGCTACAGCTTTCCTCACCTTGCAGAGTTTGTACAAGAATAAAGATGCATTGAAGCATTTGTTCATAAGTGAGGATTGGTCAAAATCAAAGTTGCCGGCTACTGAAGGGGGAAAAAAAGTATGTGATACTGTTATTTCAACAACTTACAACATTTTGGCATAATGTTGAGGATTGTATTAGGGCGTCACAACCACTTCTTATAGTCTTGAGAATTGTTGATAGTGATGAGAAGCCTGCTATGCCAGAAGTTATTGCTGCCTGTGTTACTCGGACTCGCATGTATCTGATGGAGTACCCGTGTCGACACGGGTGCGGGATTTGTGTCGGGTGTGGCACTTTCAATCCGGATACGGCTCTGAGAAAATCGAGCAGTCTAGATTGCGATAAGCCATCGGAAACATCAAAACAATGAAAGAAGAAGAAGAAGACTAAAGAGACTGCAAAAGGCGTCGCCGCCACATGCAAAAGCCTCTGTTGTCGCGATGTTTGATCTAAGTCACGATGTTCTGGATATGATATGGATCTAAGACAGTCGCGAAGTTCTGGATCTAAGTCGCGATGTTCTGATTTAGCAAAACTCTAAGTCGCGATATTCTGTTGGTCTGGATCTAAAGTGACAATGTTCTGATTTGGGAAATAAAACACTAATGTTATCATTTAGGCAAAATTCCATTAAAGTCCCCATAGTTTGGTAATTTATTAATTTCAACCCTTAAGTTTTGTACTTTATAAATTTTACCCTGTTTTTGTATGTCTTTCAGGTAGGTCCCTAAAATTATTATTTTTAAAAAAAACACAAGTGTTGCAAGTTTTTTTGAGGTAAAATTATTTCATTTTGTCATATTATGATAAATGCATATCTATATGAATTTGGACAGTATAAACATTATTGTTAAAAAATCATAACATACCGTATCCCAGCACCCGTGTCCAAATTCAGATTCATATCCGTGTATCCTCTATTTTTTTGACTTCACATGTCCAACACCTAGATTCGTACCCGCACCCGACACCCGTACCCGAGTTCGAGCAACACAAATTGCTGCGATGGAATGCGCGAAGAAAAAAATCAAAGATGCATTTGATAACAAACAAAGATTGTATAAGATGGTGATTAGAAATTATTGAGCGGCGATGGGAAAATCAAATGGAGCAAAAATTATATGGGGTTGCGTTGTTTCTCAATCCGAGCAAGTGCTTTTATATCAAAGAGGAACGTCGGGTGTTTGCTAATAGTTTACGAGATGACTTCAATGACGTTCTTGCAAAGATGGTGCTCGAGCTAGATTTGCTAGACAAGATAAGCAATCTAGCCGACAACTATGATGCTTCTCGAGATACTTTTGCAAGAGAAATGGTGATCGGAAAATAAAGAATTCTCGAAAGTATATTAAAATATATATAAAGATATAAAAGTTAAATTATAATTATAATTTATATACACTCTTCCTTTCCTTCCTTTAAAAATATTTATATTTCTTTTAAATGTTTGCTAATTGATTGGTGAAATGCTTTTGGAGCGCGGGCTATTGAGCTATCCTTCGTTTGCAAAAAGAATTCTAGGCCTCTGTTGTTCTTCCGGTTGCGAGTGCAATTGGAGTACATTTGAGTTTGTAAGTACTTTTTATTGTTAGTTCAAATTTAAAAAGTAATAAATCATTCACTACTAATACTAACTATTTTTTATATAATTAAAATTTTATCATTAATATTATTATTTTTTGTTCTATTTATTTTAGATTCATACGAAGAAGAGGAATAGATTGGAACACAAACGATCGAGTGACTTGGTGTATGTCCAATACAATCGAAAGATCGACTCAAAGTTCCAAAAGAGGCGTGAACATGGAAATGATTTTGATCCGTTAGTCATTGATGACTTTGAATGGGGTAATGAATGGATCAATAATGAGGCCGATGTTGTTCATCCCTGGAAGGATCTTACATGGAATAATGTGGATCGAGCAACCAGTGCATCCAACACGCTTGAAGGTTGCAATCTTTCAAGGAGGGCTCGTGCTAATACTAGTGATAATCTCATGACGTACTCTCGATGTGGTGGTGGTTCAACTTCAAGGGAATCAAGGTCGATGGATTCCGACTCCGATAATGAAGTTGATGAAGGGAGAATTTCAAATGATGATAAAGATGTGGAGGATGGTTTTGAGAAAAGACCACCACCTTATGCCTTTGAATGAGAGTAGTTCTCGTGGAAGAGATGGAGATGACCTTTTCTATGATGATTTTGCTTGAACGATGTTTCTAGACTAGTGTAGAGAGTCTAGACATTATTTTGATTTGCTATGGTGGTGTTTTATTAGTTATTAGACTACATATTTGTGATGGTTGGTTGCAACTTTATTTTCTATGTTGTGTTTGTTGAATTCTTCATTTCTTTTACTAATTTTTAATATCAAGTGTTTTGTTTTTGGATTATTATTGCTAAGTATTTACATAATTATGCCTTTAATGTTATTCCATGGTGTTATGTTTTGAGTTTTAATGTATATGAAATTTTATTGCCAATATACTTGTTAAGTAAAATAAATAATATACAAATTGCACATTGTAAACGACTTGTCGCCTTACGGACGCCATGACGATCGCCTAGGCGTCCAGGCAGTCAACTACCGCCATGACTTGCCGTGGCGCCGTAACAACTATGCTATCAGTTGCTGTGTTTTCTTTGCCTCTTTTGTAGCTAATGTTGTAGGTATATCCAAGTAGCTTACTCAACCACCTTTGTTGCAAGCATGAGACTACCTCTTGTTCTAAGAAATATTTGAGGGATTGGCTATCAGTCCTTATCAATAACTGCTTGAGCCCCAAATAAGAAGACCATCTCTTGACTTCTTCTACAAGTGCCATGAGTTCCTTCTCATAAGTAGAGAACCCTTGTCCTTTTGGCCCAAGAGCGTTACTAAAATAAGGTAATGGCCTTCCTTCTTGCATTAGTATAGCTCCAATGCCTTACCCAGAAGCATCTGCTTCAATTTCAAATTGTTTGTTGAAGTCTGGTAATGCCAAAACTAGTGCAGTGGTTAAGGCTCTCTTTAATTGATCGAATGCCTTCTCAGCTGCTTCATTCCATCCAAAGCTGTCTTTTTGCAGTAAAGTAAAGTGGTTTAAGGATTTTGCCATGGTGCCATAATTCTAGATAATTTTTTTATAGTAGTTTGTCAATCCAAGGAATCCTCTTAAGCTCTTCAAGGTTGTAGGTCTGGGTCAGCTGAGAACACAATCCACTTTTGAAGAATCCATGGGTACTACACTTTGCTGATATGACATGGCCTATGTATTCCACTTTTTTCTTGGCAATTTCACACTTGCTAAATTTAGCATACAATTGATTTTCTTTCATGACTTTAAAAACTGCTTTCAAGTGGAGGTAGTGATCTTCCATGCTTTTAGAGTATACCATGATGTCATCAAAAAACACTAGCACAAATTTCCTTAGAAAAGGTTGGAACACATGATTCATCAAATTTTGAAAAGTAGCAGGCGCATTTGTCAACCCAAATGGTAAGACAGTAAATTCAAAATGGCTTTGATGAATTCTGAAGCTGTTTTCTCTCGTCTTCAGGTGCCATTCTAACTTGGTGGTAACCAACTCTGAGGTCCAGCTTAGTGTATAATTTGGCTCCACCCAATTCATCTAATAACTCATCTATCAAGGGTATATGATATTTGTTCTTTATGGACAAAGAGTTGAGATGCATGTAGTCAACACAAAACCTCCATGATCCATCTTTTTTCTTTACTAGGATTATAGGAGAAGCTAAAGGGCTCTGCTAGGTCTGATGATTCCTGCTTGTAACATCTCCAGAACCAATCTCTCAATTTCATTTTTTTGTTCATAAGAACACTTGTAGGGCCTGATGGAGAAGGGTTAGGGCTCCTTGTTTGAGGTTGATATGGTGATCTAGGAACCTTTTAGGAGACATTTCTTTTGGCTCTTCAAAGATGGAGTTAAATTCTTGTAGAAGGTCCTTGATTTTGTCATCCTTAGATGATTCTGCTCCCTCCATTTGATAGCGTTGTTGTTCAGTCATAACCTTGGGAACTTGACTTGCTCCTTGCTCCTCCATACTGATTGAATAGATTAGTACAACAAAACCATGTTCTTGGCCTTTAAACTGCTTTGCCAAGGAGTCCACTGTAACCAATTTTAAGGAGGGGGTTCCCATTTTCTGTTTCCCTTGTAGTTGCACTGCCTTTCCTTGATACAAAAAGTCCATGGTTAAGTCTTTATAGTCGAACGTGACTGGTCCCAATTGCTCCAACCATTGTACTCCCAGTACCATGTCACAACCTCCTAGGGGTAGGATGTAGACTGATCCTTTATAGTTTACCTTATTCATGACCCAGGTGAATTCCTTACATTGTGATTTGCACATTAGTTGAGAGCCATTGGCAACTGTCACTGTCATGGGAGGAATATTTTCCAGCTTGCACCCCAGCCCTTGAGCAGTGTTTGGATCCATGAAATTATGGGTACTGCCACCATCAATTAGAATTGAGATTGGCTTCCTTCCCACCCTGTGACTACAAAAGTTCTAGCACTAGAATGCCCCTCTATAGCATTCAATGAGACTCCTATCTCTTCCCCAGTTTCTTCATTTCCTTGACAATCTATTGCTATGGAATTCGGTTCCTCGTCAAATTTTGGAGGGGAGTCAGTCTTCTTTACAGGGGTCCTCATTGACTATCATAAAGATTTGTGGCTTGGAGAATTGATGTCCTTTGACAAATTTTTTATCACAATAGTAGCATAGGCCTTTATTTCTCCTTTCATCTCTTTGTGCAGCAGTTATAGCCTTGGGTGTTACATGTATTTGGTTTTGGTTGTGTTTAGGGTAGGCCAACAGAGCTGATTTATGGTTTGAATTGTTAGGAGTGGGGTCTTTTCTGAGATTTCTATTGGTTGGTGAAGTTAGGTAGTTCCTTGGGTTGAGAGTTTGATGAAGGGAAATTGTTTGGGATTATAAGTGTAAGGCTTAGGTATTGGGGTTTCATGTTGTTTTGCTTAACTAAAAGGTCAAAGATAGGGTGTCAAGCCTAAGCATTTTCACCATCTTTTTAGTTTCTCCATGCAGTCCTCCAATGAAATTATCCACAGTATTTTTCAGTGAGTTGTGGAATTTGACACAACATCAATCCCCTGCACCTTTCATACTCATCATAGTACTGGTTCACAATAGCAGTTTGTTTAAGCAATTTAAATTGCTCAAACACATTGTCATGTCCCTCTTCGGAGAACCTAACAGTGAAGTCCCTTGAGAATTCTTCCCAGAAGATATCCCATTTACCACTGCAATAAGCCTTGTACCAGCTCTTAGGCACCCCATGTAGATGCATGGCAGCAATAGGCACCATTCTCTGCTCCTTCACTTAGTAAATGTCAAAGTATTCTTCACAATCAAGTACACAACTAGCATCATCATCTCTCTCTTCAAAAGATGTAAATGACAATTTCAAATGTCTCAAGTCAGGATCCCTTTCCTCATTCCTCCTACATTCATATCTCCTCCTTAGGTTGGTCCTAGTGTCTGCAGTATCATAGTCACCATCACCATTATCATCCTCTTCTTCTTGTGCTCTCCTCATGTGATAGGGATCTCTATAGATACCTTTTCCCTCTTTCATGTCTCCGAAGGGATTAGAGAAGTCATTCCCATCATTGGAACCATTAGACTGAAGCATCTTAGCAATTCTATCTATGAAGGAATCCATTTTAACATCAATATTCTATAGTTTCTCATGTGTACTCTCTCAGACTTAAAAAGTATTGTTGCAGCGTTTGGTTGGAGTTTGAATGTGAAGGTCCAGCCATGTTGGTGAATTGTTTAGAAAAAAGAAATTGAAACTCAGGATTATTAAGTTTCAGAGTTCAATCAATGGATTGATCTAGTGTCAACACTAGACCAATTGGAGTAAATGAGCTTGAGTGTTAATCTCGGTGGTGAAAAGAACTACTCTAGAACAATTAGAGTGTTCGGAATTTCTGGAAATTTAAGTACACCTAGCCTAAGCTTAGATGAACCTATATAGAGTAAACAAGCTACTGAAAAACTAATGGCTCAAAATAAGTAACAATTATGGACACTATAAGTGTAATACAGCCATTTTTGTCACTGTTATAGCAGAAAATTATGTAAACTGGAAAGAAAAATTTAAGAATAGGACAATAACTACTTACATCTGCTATATCTTTGTTTAGGGCACCTAGTTTAAGTAGAATTCATATCACTCTTTTCAACAACAATCAAATGGGTCTCTCAAAAAGGAAAAAATTCTAGTTCGGCAAGTTTCACCAACATAACAAGGATTTTAACAAGAGATTCAGCCAACTGATCAGTTTGTTGATTAGAATAGATGCAAAATATACTTAATACAAAAGCCCAATCAATTATAGTTGCTAATAATCAAATCCAAGTGGTATAATTTTCAGCTTGTAAGATTTTTTGGTCGGTAAATGACAATCAATGAAATATGAGATTAAATTCCATCAAATGGTGTTTGTGTATGAGTTTAAGGACTTAAACTCCTTGAGCTACTGAGCTACTGAGCTACTGAGCTAACCTCCCCGAGGGAGGAAGGGCGAAGCGATGGCGGGGAAAGCGTCAAGCTCTTACGCACGCCCTAGAGCATGTTCAAATCTCATGAACAAAGCGTGTTTTTGAACAGAAACCTTGAATCACGATAATATACGGCTTCATTAAAAGCTTTTTCATTCCAATCAGTCCAACAATGTTCCAAAGCAATTTGAGCTTGTAGCAGCTTGTCTTCGACTTTCTAGGCTACTTAGAATAGATGTAAACGAGTAGAGAAAAAGTGATCTATACCATAAACAATATGAAAATGCTGTTGAATTCCTCAGTTGCAGGTCGAACCAGAAAACAGAGGCAAACAGAGCACAATTTCCTTCTTGTTGCTGCTGTGTTTTAAGTACTTCAAAACCAACTATTTCTGTTGGGTAATACTTGCAGATGATTACCCCAAAGAAACCAGTAACAATTCCTCCAATTGAGGACTCCAACTAGTAACCCAGATAATTCAAAAATGGAGTTCGGAGTGAAGAAGAAGAGGGTTCCAGGCTGTCGAACAGCTCTGATACCAATTTGTTAGGAACTAGATGAGATCCTAACAGTAGGAGATAGATAATTAAAGCAGAAAGAGACTGAAACAGAGTTTGGGAGGAGAAAGAAAGGGCAGAAATAGGGTAGAATTGGAGGTGAGGAAGAGATAAGGGAGAAGAGTTCAGAGACTCTCAGATATTTATATAATCGTTGATAAAGCTTGAAATGAAAACTACATATTGTTTACATATTTATACTAAAGTTACTTGCAGGAAAATAAAGCTTAACCTACATTTACTTTACTTATCATACACCACCTGCACATGGGCAGATGGACATGTGAGGTTGTTACTTGGAGAATATTCTAGATATTAAGACTTAACAGAAAATGACTAGGGTTATGCTTCACAGAAACCCACTTAGAAAAGAGCTTAAAATGAGTCTATTTTTACTCCTTATCCTCCCTTCCTATAATGTTCCTTGATATGAAACAAACCTACCCTTGAGTTTCACAATACCTAATTTTGCATGGCTATTAATCTACCACTTAAATAGTACGAATAGTAAAATTTGCAAACACGAGATTGATATAAAATGAGTAATAGTATCCAATATCTCCTTTTGATATTCCAACCAAACATGCACTTAGGAGACTCATCAAAACTATATTAAACTGTTCTTAAAACATAATACGTAATATTTAAAATGCTTCACACTAATGAAAATACTACGAAGTCAAAGAATATTAGTCTTAAAATAACTGCATAGGTCAAGTAAATCAAACTAATCCCTCCTCCAAGATGGAAAAAAAGATGATGGATGGCCAATATAGTGTTGGATAGCCATGGATAATTGGTCCGTAATGTAATACAGAAATAAGCTGCAGCAATTTTGTTTATCAAACAGTCTAACACTTGGTCTTCCACACGACAATCAATGCTCATAGTAAATCAAAGTAACTACCTCAACGGGGAGCTCGTCAACTGAAAAATTGAACTCCTCTCCCCACATGGGATTTCGTGACCCAGGAACCATAGAACTGCATCAACAACACCAGTGATAAAAAATATTACTTGGAACAAAATTGACTGGACATAAACATGACCAAGTCTTGCTACAGAAATGGCATAAAATGACAAAGAAAGAAGAAATTAATGTCCTGAGCTCTAATAAGAAAGAATTTCAAACAACAAACGTTAAGTAATTCCAACAACATACTATTACAATGAATAGTTGTGCAAAGCAAATCTTGAAACACTTTCTCATTCTACCAAATTTATGAACAAATAAATAAAATCACATGGCTACTTTTACAATATATTACTCAAAGTAGTATGTAAAACTAAGGCCAACATATAAGTTATGCATACATCACTCATAGATAGCATAAGAGGTCAAAGATATAATAATCAGTCTAATACGAAGTCAATTAAAAACAATTCCGAAACTAGACAACAAGATTAGGGGGTTTCTAAACATGAAATTGTATAGAGCCATTTCTTTCCAGTTTCAATTTATAAATGTTTTCAGTACTATTTCTGTGATTAACTTGTTCAATAATTTTACCATGTGTTGAACCAACACAAAACCAACTGGCGACGAGTATAGTAGCCTCCCAGGTAGTAGCTGATAGTGTATCATCAATGAATTGAAGGTGATAAATCTCAAGATTCTCCCTCACCACCGCGCATCCATGCATCCAACATTCTCCCTCTCCCTATATAACTCAAGGCATTCGCTACTAAAAAAGGAAAGGGGAAAGGTCTCTCTATATCAAACCCTATAAGCATTAAACAATGATTTAGGCTCCTCCTAACAATGACTGAAACCGCAAATGAAAGCACTATATCACCCAAGAACTCCATTCATTCCCAAACCCTTTCTTTTTTCCGATACCCGATTAAAAGACCTCCAATTAACCCTATCATGTGTCTTCTCTAATGCTGCATTTGAATTGAAGGACTCAAGGTCGGACTAGAAAGAGTGAAAAAAAGTAAATTTGGTTACTCATTTCGATGGATAAACCATTCTGATGGAATAAGAATTCATGCGATTACTTGATATTCATTCTCTGGAGAAGGTGGTGGAATGAGATTCATTCCAATGTAATGGATGAATGTGATAATTATGTCATCCTATTACACAAACATGAACTTGAGATGCTAAAGAACCATTCAATTCCTTTTTCATTCCATTCCTTCAATCCAAACACAACATGAATCCTATTAAGACCTTACGAGCTCTCCACCTATCATCCTCCATTATCTTGGTGCTACGAAAGCTGCATCTCAAATTTACCTACCACAAGAATGCATCCTAGGATGCCAAAGTAGTAGCCTCTAATACCTAACACAATCGCCAAAAAACTTGGTAAAGGAATGTGTACACACTAGGCAATGTGATGCAGGATAGATTTAGGATGAAGAATTAATAGAAAATAAACTAGGATTTAAACTCCACGTTTAAACCAACTAGGATCTCTCTAGTGTATCAACTCCACGTATCAACACCAAGATAGATAAAATACCTCTACGGTAGGATACCGGTATGAATAAAATAATCAACTTTAATATCAAAAATATGTCGTATAAATGACTTGTGGGGATTACATCACTATTTAAAGAGACACAAAACCCTAATATTACTTAGGGAATAATAAAATTACTAAGCGACTAAAATACCCTTATTAATAATTCTTAATCACTAATTAATGTCCTAAATCCTCACTAATAAATAAAATACATAAATCACATCAACTACTTTTATATTAAACATAATAAAAACTCTAAATAATAAATATAAAAAAATCTCTTCTTTGTTCTTGACTGGGAGTCCCAATCATTCTCCTCTTGTTGGAGAAAACTCGACCTCGAGTTTATAATATGATAGAATAAGCCGCAAACTCCTCTGCAACGGAAGAACATTTTGAAACACCTTTGACAACATCATCACGCGGTAAGGCTCAAATTTTTTTGAAAAGAGAATTGATGAGAGCATCGCTTTTGTATTCAATGGTGCTGAAAATAAGCTTTCTGGAATAACGAAGTCAAAAATGTCAACTTAAATTGGATCAACTTCTCAAATCGTCCTTCCTTCTATAACGAACAACTCAAAAGCAACTTTAGAGTTTTTCTCAATTTGTTGCTCATACACAATTTAACTTTTAGAACTTTCAAGAATTTCCATGGACACGTCACTACTATCTATAGCCCCAAAATTTAGAACATCCTCTTTTTCTTTCTCTTGCTCTGCTTGAATATGTGCCCGCAAGTCAATTAGGCCTTCTTTTAAAAAGAGATGTCATCTTTTGCAGAAGAGATGTCACCTTTTGTAGAAGAGATGTCATCTTTTGTAAAAGAGATGTCATCTTTTATAGAAGAGTATATAGAAACCATTTCATGTGTAGCCTTTTTGAAGCTCTTTGCTTTAACTTGTTGACATTTTTTTGCTTCAGCTTTTCTTTGTTCATCTTGATATTGATGTTACAATTTTCCAAAGTAATCTTGTGCATCAACCATATCTCATCTAAGTTCTTCCTGCTTGGGTTTCAAATATTTATGGCCATGTGTATTAATAAGGTAGTATCCGATCACTTTCACTGTCGAGAAACCAAATATACTCCTTTACTTCCGCAAGCAATTCTTTAGTGGCTTGAGACATTGGGTGTTTGGGACAATGGGTTATAAAATAAATAAATAATATAAACCTTTTTTTGTTGATAACTTGTCTTAAGGGCCTAACAAAAAAGAAAATAGAAAACAGGGGCAAAAGTATGAATGCATAAAGTGTAAGGGTTGATTTAAAATGATAAAAGGGTACAAGTGAAAAGTATAAAAAGTATAGGCTAAAACAAAAATATTAGATGAAACTGGGCACTCATATCATATTAGACGGCGGCACAAACACGACAACAATTTCTCTCTCTTCTACCTTTCTTCTATTTTCATTTTCTGAACAATGAATTGCGATGAAAAGTAACTTCGACGATGAACAGTAACTCCGGCGATGAACAGCAACTCCAACTGTGAACAGTAACTGCGGCCAACGATGAACTTTTTTTTTGGAAAACCCCAAAATCTCCCAAAAAAATTAGAAATTGATGGAGAAACCTTAAGCTCTGATACCAAAACTGATGCATGACAGGTTTAGGATGAAAAATTAATAGAAAATAAACTAGGATTTAAACTCTACGTTTAAATCACTAGTATCTTTCAAGTATATATCAACACCAAGATGGATAAAACACCTCTACGGTATGATACCTCTACATTATGAATAAAATAATCAACTTCAATATCAATAGTATGTAGTCTAAATGACTTATGGGGATTACATCACTATTTAAAGAGACAAAGCCTTAATATTACTTGGGAAATAATAAAAGTACTAAATGACTAAAATACTCTTATTAATAATTTCTAATCACTAATTAATGTCCTAAATCCCCACTAATAAATAAAATACATAAATCACATCAACTACTTTTATATTAAATATAATTAAAACTCCAAATAATAAATCTAAAAAATCTCTTCTTTGTTCTTGACTTGGAGTCCCCATCACAATGCATCTAAAATAAGATCCTCATTGACATTCAGAATATTGCTCAGTATCAAATAACCAAAAAATAGTTTTATATTATAAATATATAGAAAACCCAAGTGTCCTACTTTTATAAGGCAGTAAGGAACTAATTCTCTACATTACCTCAAATACAACTAACTAGCTCAATTAAAAGAATAAAAAAAATTAGAGATTAATGTGTATTTTAAGAGGCAGTTACACCGTGTTTGTAAGTTTAATTTTAAGGGGAAGGGTAAGGAAAGGAAAATAATTATAACTCCTCCAAATCCCATGTTTGTGAGTTTTTTTAGGGAGGAAGGAAAGGGATTTGGAGGTAAAATTGATCTCATTTTTGGTTTAAAATTTTCCCCTAAAAGTGGGAGGATTTGGAGGAATATGAAATGATGAGAAAGTTAGATATTTTATTTTACCTAAAATAACCTTTCAAAACAAATTATATGATAATTTTGTCCCTAACTATTATCAATCCCATTGAAAATACGAGTTTTTTTCATATTATTGTAATACTCAATTTTTCAATCTTTGTTTACTTTTGAAGGGAATATATGATTGAAGTGGCATAGGTTTCCATGCCACTGATACACGTATGCTTCTTCCTTGAACAAAAGACATTATCACTGGGGTGGGTCCACCTCACAGCTTGAATCAAATCAAAACTCTAGCATAATTGTCACATAATATAATTGTCATTGCTTTACTGGTAAGCCACAGCAAAGGTGACGTTTCTCGGCCCAGTGCAATTAAGGCATTTTATTTTTTATTTTTTTGAACAAATAAGTTGATTTTATACTTCATTTTCCAATCTTTGTTGATTTTTGAATGGAATATAAGGGGTGTGCAGTAAAGTAGAGCAAAATAAATCTAGTAGCTAGACATTATTAAATTATATCGTTTATTACATTTATATTGAAGGATAATATATTAATAGTGTAGTTAAAGATAAAAATTATTTCCCTTTCCTTCCCTTCCTACTTCTAAACTCACAAACAAGGGAAAATATAATTAAAATCCCATAATTTCCCTTCCTTTCTAAAACTCACAAACATGACAATGAAAAATTGTAATCCCTTCCCATCTTATACTTTTCCTTCCCATCCCATCCCTCCAAACTCACAAACGCAACATTAGGGTACCAATTCTCTACTTTACTTCAAGTACATTACTATCTAGCACAATTAAAAGAATAAAAAAGACGAGATTAAATTGTAGCATCTTATACTTCTGAATTTTTAAATTAAATACATATCAAAATAAATAACTTTTATAATATGTAGTGCATTTTATGTGCCCCACGCTGACATCTAGTAAATTAGGAAGGGCATCGTTAGCCGTTGTTATTGGGGCAGAATGTTTCTACGTTTCTTCGAAAAAGGGAACCAAATTGTAATTCAAGCATATAAAAATGGAAAGAAAGTCCAAAAATCAATTTGGTGAAAGAAAATAGCAATCGACCAAAGAAAATGGTATTATGGCTATAAATAATCTTATGGGCATCATTTTATAAGCTTGTGACCTACAGATTGCTGCTAATATGATCGTAAGAACAAATTATGCAATCAAATGGGAGATCTATTGACGAATAAATTATTTACAGCTTGATCAAAACATTGAAAAGACATAATTACAACCACAAAAAAATAGGTGAAAGCATTTTGAAACATAAAGAACCATCGAGTAATATGCTAAAAGCATTTTTATTGAAATCAAAATGGCATCTCAACCTTTCCTAAATCAGGGTAGGATTTCTTTTATAGAGCTTTTGTAAGGAGATGCAAATCAAATATTGTATAGGTATGTTCCCTTAGGTTACAGTGCTATTTCTAGTAACACTTTTTCCAGAAAAGTACTTTCATATTAATATATAGTGCAAAATCAAAGGAAAACTTTGTTGCTGTTAATGGAAAAAATTAGAAAACATTGTGGATATTATTGTCTCTGCTTCTGAACATGACCAACTAATATCTTTATTTCAATTATAAGTTTTTTTTTTTGCCAAGTCAAATAATTTGGATAAGACCTAACTCCATCATTCAAAAAGATAAGAATCACAGCAAAAGATTGTATCCATTCAAAAGAAATTGCAAAAAAGAGAAAACCCATGGTAAACCATCTAAGAGCAATAAAGTGAAAATTAGATCCAATCACCTAAATCGCTTTTCTGTACCACAAGTGATGATTGCATAAGGATCTGATGTACCATTTAGGTTAGCACCAATTAGATTCTTGGCTGCCAACAATTCTACCTGAAAAAATTAACCTAGTGCTATCATTATTCAACAAAAGAAATTGCCAAAGAGAGCCAATTTTATGAATGAAAAAGAAATTTTATCGATCATGACTCATTACTATACAACTTATACAATTTTCAGCTGTAGTGCCATAACAAAAACCACCAGGGTGGCATTAACTTAAGGAGATCCACAATTTACCTTAATTATATATGCAGAATTGGTATTAGGTTCTCCTTTTAGCTGGCCCATCTACAAAATAAGTGCAGAACTGCACGTCAAACAAGTGGAAAATTACTACATGAAACAGATAATAACCAGGCTATATGGTACTGCAAATACAACTCCCAACATTATGTGGGATGACACAAATGTTCTTTACAGAAAACAAATAAACATAACCTAGTGAATAGCATAATCCCGAATAGAGAATAAAGAAATTCATCTAGTGCTGCAAAAAACTGAAGGAAATGTTTTAAGATTTTGCAAGCAAGTTCATCAATCCTATTTCATCTCTCTTTCAAGGGAGGCAATGGGGATTCAACTTCCCTGGGGTTAGGGTGGAAGATAGGCATGCTACAGGCCTACACAGGAGCGACAATCTCCATAACAGGAGGAGATACAAATGTAAACAAATGTCTTGTTTCTTGGAATGGAAAATATGAAAACTTAGCAGCATTTGCTGCAATCTATCGACTCAACTCAAGCTACAAACTTTCTCGTTGAATTTGTATGTTAAATGTCATTGGAAACATCAAAATCCAAATTAAATGTAAATCCTAAACTTATAGTCATTTTTAAATTAATTACATGATATATATGGTGTGAAAAAAAGACTCCCAAATTTACTGCCTTAATAGTATAATTAATTCTTTATACAAGATAATTAAGTGTCTATGTTGATGAACTGGTATCACTGAAACTGTGAAGCAATATTAGTCTCTCTTTCAGCTATTATAGCAACACAGTGAGATAAGGGAACGCAAACTTTGTTTGCTAAAGTTACGTATGTAATTCAATGAGGTGAAAGTCTTATTCCCAGGAACAGCTACAATGAAAAAATTACTTTTATGGGGATGTTAGTTTGAGGACCCCTGGGGGTGTCCTTGGTTGTATAGGGGTTTCCAGCTTTTTGTTTTAACAGTTTTTCCAGTGTCCACCTGCTGTTGTATACTCCACGAATAGGCATCCCCCCTTGACCTTGCTGTGAATAATACTCTTTTCTTGTCAGCAAAAAATATATTCTATATTTAATTTCTCGAACTGGCTCTTTGCTTGCATAAAAAAATTAATAATTATAATAAAAACACTTTAAACACTACTATCAACACAAATGTATTGCCTTTTCTTAACCATGAGCATCAAAAAACAAACATCATTAACAATTTAACTACTCCGATTATCACAAACTATCAACATATGCATAATAGATTGAAATGTAAAATGAAAAAACAGACCAGAAATGAAATGAAGTGACTGTATCCAAGACAGTCAACCCTTTTCCGCTTTTACTTTGCAAGCTACCAACAGAATTAGCTTTCTAAAAAATAAATATTACTTAGCAAAAGCAACATTCTTACTACCCATAAACAGCTACACTAGAATAACACTTTAATGTATTTAGCTTTTTCATTGTTTCTCTTTCTGGCTATTAATCCTATTATGTTGCTGTCAATAAATCACTTTAAACATATCTACCACCAAAATTAGTAGCCTTTCCCATCACCATCAGTATCAGAACCTCAAAACTCACTCTCCTAGTCTCCTTTAACAACAAACCAAACAGTCCCTTAACAACAAATTATGAATTGATAGATAACAACAACTAATGAATTGATAGAAAACAACAAATTGACAATCATAGCACTGATAAAATTACAGATATGACCTTTTGCTTATCATCGTTGACATCACCGGCGACATCCGAATTGTCGACCCCCGACCGATCACCGGCGAGGTCGTTCTCCCCGCCGACGTAAGTAAAGAACCAGTAAGAGGCGACAACAAAAGCCGCGGCGGCGAGGGAGACTTGAACCTCCCACCATGACGGCACGAGAGAATCAATGACAGTTTCGATGATCATTCTCTCCAATTAATTTGTGAATCTACTAGAATAATTACAGAATTCTAGTATTCTGCAAGTCCATAGGAAGACTTTTAGAGAGAGAAAATACACTGTAGAATCATTATATATACAAACATAAATGTGTATATATATAGAGAGAGAGAGAGAGAGAGGAGGGAGGGAGGGAGAGACAGTCAAAGGAGGGCTGGTCACAGAGAGAAGAGAGAGAAAAGTATACTGTTGAATGAGACTTGAAACTGGAGATTTGATTAGTTGATTTTAATTACAATTTTACCCTTGCCGTTCTGTGTTTTATATCAGTTCATTGCATTATTATTTGATATAAAAAAGTTAGGGTAATGTCACTAATGAGGGCTATTATAGGGAAAGTAGTAAAAAAAAAAAACTAGTTGTCGTTTCGTATTTGTAACGCCTTCAAGATTAAAACGTGTTAACTGGAGAATTTTAAGTCGGTCATTGTAATTTAAAAACTTTCGGTTTAACCCCACAACCTTTTTTATTGTTGCATACAAGGCTGAGCAAACAGTTTGAGCTCGATTCGTACTAGCTCGACTAAAAGTTTGATTCGAGATCGACTCGAAATATAAACGATGCAAACATGAGCAAATTTTAAAATTCGATAAATTACTCGAACCTTCTCAAATTATAATTTTCTATTGATAATCGGATTATATTCGTTCAAAAAGTTCAAATTACTCGGACTCGATTCGCGTTTGTGTTTGACTCGGTAGTTAATCGAGTCTCAATCAAATTTTATGTTATACTCAATAAATTTTGTGAACTAAATTTGAGCTACTCAATACTCGACTCGACTCGAATTATTTACACCCTTAGTTGGATGATGTTCATTTTGAAAGGCATTTCTTACTTTGGAGGAAAGTATGAAGACTTGTATAAAAGTTGTCCAACTAAGAAAGCGTAATAGTATACTTTCAATTTGTAGGAGTGACTTGTATAAAACTTCTTTTGAACGACTTTGCAGTATGAAATAATATGAGAACTTTTTTTATTTATCGCAAATGGGGTAGAAATAATGAGGAGAACTTTTTGTTGGATATTTTAAAAATGGAAATTGATATTTTGAACACTTTTTGATATTTTCACATCAAAAATATTGTTATAGATGTATTTTCATCGTCACTATTTATAGCGACGATTTTCATGTGAAAATATCATTTTCTATTGTAGATTTATCAGTTTCCTTTCAAAATTTGTTGTTACATAATAAATATATTATATGTTGTTTTAATAACTAACATATACATTGGTTTAATGGTAAATGTGTGATTTCTAATTTGAACAGGTGTAACGTTGAACCGGTGTAATGGTTCAACTTGGGTCACTAGTTTGAACTGGTGTAATTGTTAGTTTGAACGGGTGTAACATTGAATTGGTGCAATGGTTTGATTTGGGTCACTAGTTTGAACCGGTGTGGCATTTAAAAAGGACGTGTTTGGTTTATATCTTTTCAAATTAAAAAGTTGTCTTTTCAAATGGGTGTTTAGAATCCTCTAAATATATTAGAAAAACCCCATTTGGGATAACAATTCATTCACAATAAATAAATGCATAATTCTTTAAAAAGAATTTTAGTGTTATTATAAGTTTTTTCTCTCAAATTATAATTTTGAATTAAATATTATAATACCCCGAATCCTGATTCTGTCTTCAAAATTGGAATCTAGTGTTACTCACCCAATACATCTCATTACACCATAAAGATAATCATAATATCCTTACAAACATTTGCAAAATCTTAAATTCTACACCCAGGTATGAAGACATTCACTAATACTTCGTCTAATATCCATTACAATATTACAACAGTACTAATTATTATAATTAATACACAAAATTTCTAATATCTAACTTTTCTTTTTCTTCGATGGTACCAAATATCTAGCATCAAATATTTTAGAATTTGCAAGAGTAAGTATTTAATTGCTCAGCAAGTCATAACAGTTGATTTAACAACAAAATCAAGAATCATATCACAATTCTCTATAAAACTTCAAGAATTAAACAATAGATATGAAGCAGCTTGAATAAATATGAAATAAATTAGCTTTATGTCATTTAGCACCTCTTTCACCAGGTTAACATAAATCATTCTCTATCTTCCTTGCCAACAAGACTCGTTAAATTTTCAACTATTTCTTCAATTCATGAAGGTTAATCAGTATTTTCTAACTGTAAATCTACACAACACTAAAATAATTATTTGTTCATAACTACTAAAGACCATCCATCTTCTCATAACTATAAACTATTAAGGAAAATATCCTCTTACAGCTTTTCAGGACTCGACCTATTCTACATAAATACGTATGTGAAAAGAATCACCTTTCATGGCATATATATATATAAGCACAACAAAACACAAGTTTTCACAGTTAATCAAATAGTGAACTCAGTGCATCCCCACCTAAGAACTAATAAATTAGTTTTACGTCTCTTCTACAATGTCACAAATTTATCCAGTGCATACGCTGCTGCGATACTTCTACACTGGAACAATTGATATTCAGTGAGTTAAATCGGTTTCCTAACACATCTCAAACCTCCGCCCATATAAAGGAGTTGTTCAACTCAATTACTACATGCTAACGGTTAAAAAATAAGTGTTTGCACACCTTAAACTCAATATCATTTTTTGTTGTGTAAATATCAGTTTCCTTTCTATTATTACTTATTAAACTTTTATGATATGCAAATTCTCGTCATTGTCATTGTCTACGGTATTGTTTAGGTTTTTGAGTTTAGATGAATTAATTTGCTTTTGAGTCATATTATTTATTGCGATAATTTTGTACCTAGTTACAATTATGAAAATATTGATACGCATATAGACTCTTGATATATATATATATATATATTATTTTCCAATGCTTTTTAAATTTTTTGAATTTAATTATTTGTTAAAAAAATCAGATTGTTTGTCCCCACATTTCACAATCAAAACCAGATGAAGTTTTACAAATTCAAAACCAACCGAACAGACCAAATTGCTATTTATTTGGAAAAAATAACCAGCCGAAATCGGCCGCTGTAGATTTACTCTAATTTATTTATGGTATTGTTAGGTTACAGTATATATAACGTCCACTTTACTTCTTTACAACAACGCTTCATTGTGGCCGCCGAGCCTCCCACTCTCTACTTCATAATTTTCTGGCAAACTCTTTCTCTCTCTACATGAGATTTGTTTATACTATAATTCCTACGTGGGTATTCTGCTAAAAGCTAGCTTAAGGTTTGGATGCTGTTCTTTGTTCAGCTAGTAGGATCAATGTTGGTCAAATTTCTGTATTTTGCGTTCTTTGTAAAAGTTGCAATTTTAGTGGCATTTTTGTGTGTGTTGGTTCCATAATTTTGGAAATATGGTGATCTTGGTGGTGTAATTTACTGTACATGTATCCATAGGTTGGCATGCATGCTTCTTCATTTTGTTTAATAGCTTAATTATCATTTATCCCTCTCCCTTTTGCTGATCACTTCACTCACAATCTCTCTCACACAAATACCTAAACACATGGTGGGTTAATTTATTTTTTTTGAGACCTGGTTTGTTACTTGAAGTTGGGTTGTTGTCAATTATTGGTTTTGTTTGCTGGGTTAATGGTAGCTCATACTAGTAATTATTGTGTTTTTTTGCTTGAATGTCTGTGTTTGGGAATATTGAAGAAATTGCTTCACTAAACAAATATTTGAAAAAGCTAGTTTGTTTTTTATTCTTTGAATTCTGATGATTTGTGGTTCCTTATTTTTATCTAATTCTAAGTGTGGATGCTGAAAAGAATGAGTGATTTTGAAGTGTTGCGTCTATAATTAGGATGCAAATAGTTGACTGCCATGAAGAAATAGGGGAAATGATAGCAAACGGTTAGTCTTTATAGAAAATTGAGGAAACTTATTGTTAGTTCTAAGGAAAATAATATTTTCAAACGCAATGAGCCTAGAGCAGGCTTCATTTTAAACTTTATTTCGTTGAAGACCCTCCACCGTGTTTCCTCATTCTTGGGAATTTGAATTTGAGATAACAACGAAGTGAACTGTCTTTTTCTTGATTTGTACAATTAAACTGACTGCCAGTTCTGGTCTTAGTTTTCACCTCTAAAGAATTGTTGTGGCTAGGTAACTCAAATTTGAAGTTTTCAAGATTCTAACATTTTGTAGTTTAAAAATATATTTTACCATCATTTTGAAGTTTAAAATATATTTTACCATCATCACTGAGTAGAATTTATCAAGTTTTATTTTGAAATAAACCAAGCTGTATATCTAAGAAAGACACATGTATCTTTTTTAGTTACCCTTTCTTTTTACCCATCCAACAATTGCTGTAAAGTACTTCATCAAATATATAAATTATTTATTGTTTCAGTTCCCTATAAAATTTCAAAATTCAAACATTGGCCCACAAGATGCTCCTGATATTTGTAATGAAAAATTGGATAGAATAATGATTGACTACTTGAGCTGAACGAATTTAGTATTGTTAACTAGTATATTTGTTTAGGCTTATTCTGAAGGATCTTTTTCCCCTCCAGTTTGATTCATTAAGTGAACGAGCTGTGGCATGGCTCCTCCTGCTCAACCATCAGCAGAGTTCGATCCAGATAGTAAACAAAATTCCAGCTCTAATATGGCAGCAGGTAGGGGGAACTCTAGGATATTGACAGATTCCCGTGGAAAGGGTCTGAGGTGTATAAAGTCTGAGGAAGCCATCGTTGAAATGGAAGTCCTGTCAGATGAGCAAACCAAGTGTCTGGAGCTCGAAGAGGATGTTGCAGTAAATATAAACGAATTTACAAGGAGTAGTGACATAAGAGTGCCTGAAATGGAAGATACAGATGCGACGGAGTATTCAAGCTCTTTTGCTGACACTATATCCGGAAATGAGAATTGTTCTGGATTGAGTGATGCCGAAGCTGAGTCACAATTCTATGGTGACAATGGTTTTGCTTCTGCATTCGATGACTTTAATACCATGTTCCCAATGAGGTGTGATATCATTTCCCCAACACTTTATTTTGAATATTTTGGTAGACAATATCTAAACAGTTAGGAACCTGTTAAATGTGTGCTCGGGTTTGCCCTTTTTGGTGTCTTTAGTGGATTGTATTTACTTGTCAAAAGAAAAAAACCTATGGTTGTTAATATGATTGCATAATGGTTATGGTTCATAAAATCAGTCTCCCTCCTTCCTTAGAAAAGGGTATTTATTTATTTTTATCTACTTTTAGCTTGTGTAGGGACACATATATAATATTTTTCATTAAACTTTGAAGACTGCAGTTTATTATTGAGGAAAGTTGCTGAAAAATATTATGTCAGAATCTTTCCTATGGAAACCATAATGTTGGAGAAAACAGCCATCGAAGAAGTAGTACCCTTCTTTTAGGTCCAGAGGAGTGTATTTGAAAACAAATATAGAATATATGTAACTGTTAATTTCCCTAATTGAGTACTTGACTCAGCAAAACTAAAGTACCATCTGCAATGGTCAAATTTTCTTTTCATGTAACCATGCATCTCATCATTTTCATTTCATCTTGTAAAAGTGATAGGGCACTAAAGCATCAGTAATTGACTGCAAAACTTGCAAAGGAGAACATAAGTCACCATTGTCTAAAGAGAGCATATTACTCCTCTTCTGTACAAGAATGAAGCTACCTTCTCGATACACAGCTTGAAAAAACGTTATTTTTATGCCCTTTTTGGATCCTCAATGTTAATGCTAAGTTGATGTAGGAATTTTTTTGGAACAAAGATAATTAAAAGAAACAAGGGAAAATTAACTTGGTGAGGCTTTGCACCTCACTACCCCAAGGATCATCTACTTGGGTGATGCTCGCACATCTGCCCCAAGGGTTTCTCAACCGCATAAGAGAGGAAACTAACTTATAGCTTAATATCAATAATCAATAGTAACTTGTGGGGACTACACATTATCTAAAGAGAATCAAAACCTAAAACCCTTATATTACTTATGGAACAATAAAAGTACCAAAACAACTAAAATCTCCTAACTAAATATTAATTTTTCTTAATAAACATAAATATCCTAAATACCCACTAATAAATAAAATAAATAAATTACATTAATTACTCTCACTAAACATAATAAAAACTCCAAATAAAAAGTATAAGAATCTCTTCTTTGCTCGATTAGTGGTCCCCATCACAAGTGGTGAAGCTTGTCAACCAAGGTTTTGTATGTATGATAAGGTCTAGAAGGGTTTAGGGATGGGGTAAATGAGGAGAAAGAAGGGAAAAACGAAGAAAAATAATGCCAAAGGTCACAATGACACAAATTTAATTTATCAAACAATATATTAAACTTTATTCTTTAAGATTGAAGATTATATCACTTTACATAGTAAAGAAAAAACTCTTAATATATCTATGGGTCTCAAATGTCCTTATCTCAACTTTGATTGTAATTTATACCCAAGCTATCATTTGACAGCTATTATTTAGTAGACTCAAACATCAACTTCAATAATTTATAATACTTTAAAAAAAATTGTATGCAACACTTTTCTCATACAAGTAAATAGTTATTACTGGATACTGATATATGTGTGGATGGGAATATCATTTTTAGATGTTATGATGACATACTATCACTTTTAAAGTTTATAGTGGAAACTTCTATGCACTTTTAAAAAAAAGAAAAAAAGGAATAAATAAATATTGAAAGTTCGTCATTTTATTAACTTGGGCTGAAAAAATTTCTTCTTTTTGGAAAACATCAATTAATGAAATACTATCATTGCATGCCAATGCCTTCCATTTGTCATCCTCATTTTTGTAGATAATTTACTTATTACTTTAATCGGAAATATTTCACTTAGAATTTATGATAATGGGTTCAGGTTTGTCTGCTCTAGTATGTGAACGAAATGATCTTCATACATAAGTGAACTGTAAATGTAAGTGTTATACATAAATTCATACAGGTCTTCTGTTTATCCACTGTTTCTGATTCCAGTTATGGATCCAATTTTTCAGGAAGAAGAAGCTGACAAGTCATTGGAGGAGCTTTATACGCCCCCTTATGTGGCGCTGCAAATGGACAGAATTAAGAATAAAGGAATTTGTGACACAGGCTGTAAAGTGTGACAGAGAGATTTCTGCACTTGATCAGAGAAAACAAATGGGTTTAGATCAATTTGCAGTAGAAGGATTTGGTTCGAGATCATTGCCGTATACTTTTCAAGGGCACAGAAAAAAGGTCATGAAGAGGAGGAAGCGAAAGAGAGTAGAAGACACGATTGATCCAAAATCATATATGTCAAATCACAGCCTTTTCTCCTATATTGGTACAACTCCTTTGCACTTATGCATCATGGTATCGGTGCTTTGCTCTTTTATTCTAGTCATCCTAATGTCTTCCCTCTCTGGCATATGACCTTTTGCAGGAAATAAGAGGTCTGATCCGGATGGAACTTCTATAGCTGATGATTTGTGTAATTCAGGTAAATTTTTGTTTACTAATCAATGCAGAAAGCTACATAAAGGTCTAAAAATCTTAAATATTGAGTGTCTTAATTTCTTTATCTTTGTTTTTCCTCCTGTGTCTCTTAAATATTCTTCTGAGGTCAATAAAAGAGATGACATCATCTCATTAAGAGGAGTAAATATGTGGACTTACGTAATTCAAACTGAATAAAATAAGCATATCCGGTGCTAACTTATGAGGATACTAATACAACGTCTCATTGACAGGGTAAATATGTTCAATCTCGATAAAAATGTGTTTGTTTGCCTTTTATGTTTTTAAGATGGTCTCCAGTTGTATATGTAGAAGCAACTAGTTGGTTTTCTTAGGGAGGTTATAAATAAAAGAAAGTGCTTTTATTTGTGAACAAGAAACTCCATGAAAAACTCAGATGACATGCTTTATTTTCTCCCACCTCCCCGCCCCCACTTGTTTATATATTTTTGGTGTTTGTGTATAATGGATCTAGGGCCTGAATTTCCAATTCAAATGGCGTAGCACATTTACGGAGTGTGTAGTTTTTTGAATATGTGTCGTACATTTAAAGGATGTGTAGTATTTGAAGCTCTGACATATAATGCAGTAATGATTTGTTTATTACTTAGCTTTATGTTCTTCTTGTACTGATGAGTGATGAGTGCCATCCAAGCTAAGTGATTGATAAAGTTGTATCAATTTTTACTTCTGAAAGTGTTTTTTTACGGTAATATTTTTTTCTGTCAACAATCAAATCAATTTAGTCCAATCTGTTGTCTTAAGTGTTTATTGCTGCCTCAAATTAACTATTGGCTCTTCGTAAGGGGAAAAGGGAAAAAGGGAAAAGGGAAAAAGGGAAAAAGGGAAAAAGAAAGCAAAAAAGATTCTTTAGACGTCAGTATGTATGTATGTTAATAAAAACAACAAATAATTGCTAAATCCCCCACGGAACTGCAATTGATAGCCTTGTCCTGTGCTAGTGAGAAAGCATGTTGGTTACATGATTTGTTATGTGAGATACCTATTTGGAGTAAACCAATACCACCTGTTTTGATTCACTTGGATAGCAGTGCTGCTATAGATATAGAGTGCATAGTAAATATTCTTTTCAAGTCATCATATCAAACAAAAGGGGGTTTTCTTAACATGATTAGATGGGCGAATCGTAACAATTAAAGTTGTGTGTTACTGTTTTAAGTACTTACGCATCGACGCTAGATACTCTTTCACGCATTTTTCTGTTTGATAAGGTATATGACAAACTTACAATCTTATTGTTATCATCATTTTGTTTACATGTTAAAGTGAAATGGCTTCTTTGAGTTTGAATCTAGCTGCTGTTTCTTGTTTTGGAGATCAGGGCTTGCAGACCAAACTACCACTAGCCATGGTGAATTTGGCATTAATAGTGATTGGTCATTTCTTGAAGATAAAGACAATTCCCTAGAGCAGATCTTTTGGAAGATTGAAATAGTACACTCTCGTGTGCACAAGCTGAAGGCTCAACTTGATTTAGTTATGTCTAAAAATGCTGGAAAGTTCTCTTCCTCTGAGAATTTGAGCCATCTTGTGCCATGTGATGTACAAACAAGCTCTGTACGTAGTCCTACTTTCTCTGCTTGCAATGGAGATACAATACTGATGCGAGGTCTGTACGATCCAATTCACCAGATATCCGAGTATGATCTCGGAGATTTGGTGTTGCCTGAAAGTGCAGTTTCAAGTTTTGGAGAGGCTATTGATATTCCAGATATAATTGAAAGCACTGTGGGACTGTTGTCCTCTGCTGATGTCACTCAACATTACTCACAAATTGGAGATTCGTGTGAAGATGTAAGCCTTCTCTATGTAATTACTATTTTTCTTTGTCCATTTACCTATTTATTTGGCGATTTCTTATATCACATGACCCAATGTTGCTTCGGGCAGTGTGCTACTATTTCTAGGATTGATTTGTCTATTTGGGCAGTATCCTGATGGGTTTGCCTTTACCTTTTAATCACTCGTTTCTAGGATCGACTTCTGTCGCTATATGCATTTTGATCCCGTAGAGGGTGTTCCCGTCATATGATTTAAACTTGAGATTTTAATTTTTACAAACATGATTACTTATCAAACAATATCTGCAGATTTTGGATAACATCTTGGTACACAACCAAGTAGCTGAAGCTGAGACACATCCTCTCATACATAGCAATACTCAGCAAGAACCTGAGAAAATTGGTGAAGAAGAAAGCACCATTAATCCAGTCCTTCCAACATTGGAACCCGACAACCTGCCAAAAAATGCCTATTCTCAGGAGCATGCAACTCCGAAGCCACATTTAGCCTCGGATTTCCATTTTCCCAAGAACAAAAGGAAGCGAGGGGAGCGAAAAGCTGGTATGGGCAATTGGAGCCGTCAATGCCCAGGTGAGCCTGATAGCCAGTGACTTAGGTGAGAGCCAAAGCACCTCCACACTCCTATTGCATGCATGCATGTTGTAGTTTTACATAAATGTATTATCAAACAATTGTTGAGTGCATCAATGGGGTTTGGAGTTCAGAGAAAGTGTAGATGTCTAAAGCTAGAAAAGCTTTTGCATATCATGTCAGTTAGAGATTGATGAACCTGTATTTGTTGATGTCAGTTGGAGGTTTCTGGTATTTCTTGTCCTTCTCGAGACTATTCTTGTTGAAAATGTTTTTTTTTCCGAACTGGTTTATTTGCTTTCTATAACTTGTGGATGTATATGCTCTTTTCAGTCAATCCAACATTGTCCAGAGCCACTGATGTTCGTAGTTTATTTTGGAAATTGTTAAATTCACAACAGAAATGGTTGTTTCCACAACAAAAATGTCGCTATAGATCCTATAGCGACGGTTTTCACCATCGCTACACATCTACAACGACACTTTTGTTGTGGAAATAACAAAAAGTGTTTTGGATTTAACAATTTCCTTTATTTTTGGTCATTACAAAACTTCATATGTGCTAAAATGATTATTGGGCTAGCATGAATTCTGTTATATTTATATATGGAAGTTCTGGTTGAGTACATCATAAACATGGGAATTGATATTTTAGTACAAAACTATCATAACCCGACCCGTTTTCAGGAAGCCCACGTCCCCCGAGTACAGCATAAACATGGGAATTGATATTTTAGTACAAAACTATCATAACCCGACCCGTTTTCAGGAAGCCCACGTCCCCCCATGATTGAGATTATGTTAGACAAAATGATTACCCTGGTCTACCATGAAGCCCATTTTTTTCTACTATTATTTGAATTTTGAATACCCCCCCCACCCCCACCCCCACCCCCGTTTTGCCTTTTGACCTCCAAGGCTGCATCAAAATAATAATATAGAATTTTATTTGGAGTATACATATATATATATATATATATATATATATATATATATCCTTTTATTCTGTTTACCTTCACTTTTACTGGATTGAAAGAATGAAATAGAAGACGCAATAAAATGATTTAAAGTATTTTTAAGTGTGTTTAGTTGTTGGTAGTGGCGAGCGTTGTCATATAATGACAAAATTATCATATATATCTATTCTATTTCACATGGAATAAAAAAATTCCATTGTAATAATATATCGTTCCAAAATAATCATCAAATAGATTATTTTTATTCTATTTCTTTCCCTACTCCATTCTCTTAATCCTAACGTAACCTTAGTGATGCTGGAATTTTGTGAGTCTCTGTGTCACAAAAACAATCTTATTTATATAAAAAAATATTATTACACAATGAATTTTACTTTTGTTAATAATAAAACAAAATTAATAGTATAAAATTTTATTCGGAGTATACATATATAGCCTTTTATTCAATTTACCATCATTTTACTGCGTACGTTTGGATTGAAAGAATTAAATAAAGGACGGAATAAAATGATTTAAAATATTTTTAAGTGTGTTTGGTTGTTGGTGGTGGTGAGCGTTGTCATATAATAACAAAATTATCCATATATCCATTCCATTCCACATGGAATAAAAAAAATTCATTGGAATAATTTATCCTCCAAAATAATTATCAAATACACTATTTTTATTCCATTTCTTCCTCAATTACATTCCCTCAATCCAAGCGTAACATTTTAGGGGCTGCTTATTTAAAACTGAATACATCTAAATTACTGAATCGGTCAACCATTAAGTGCGTTTGTTTTAGAAAAAAATCGTTTGAATGGCTGAGTCGGTCAGATGATTGAGCTGAATAGCTAAGTCAGATTATTTTGGCTGAATTGAGCAGCTGAATAAAGTAATTTCTTTAAAAAAAATTAAAAAAAATATTAACTATTATATTAAGTAATATTAAATAAATTTACAACAACTTTGATTTTTTTCAGAGGGGTAAAATAATAAAATTATGTTATTCAGATGTTTCAGACATGTTAATTATCAAACAACTTTTTTCATTCAGATTCAGCTCATTCAGATTCAGATATTCATTTAATTTTTATCAAATACCCCTTAGTCTTGCTATTTGAATGTTGGAATTTTGTGAGTCTCTTTGTTTCACAAAAACAATCTTATTTATATATAAAAAAAGATTATTAAACAAAATGAATTTTACTTTTGTTAATAATAACATTAAGTGATATAATATCCTTAGCTTTTTGCCTTCGAGAAGTTCTAAATTTTATAAAAATAATACTACTATCACATAAAAAATGATCATATAATGCTCACATACACATATATATACTGTGGGCCCCATATGTCAGGCGAGGGTCACATTATGCATGTATGTGTATGTGAGCATTATGTGACTATTTTTATGTGATAGTAGCATTGTTAATTTTATAATTAAACAGGTTTTGGTTATCATATTAAAATACCAAGCAACACTATTAATAATCTTTTCACGAGAATAGATTTCAATTTTTTTGGGTTAATAAATGCACATCTTACCGTGATAATTGTACATCTAAATATGTTAAAGAGACTTTTAATATACATAAAATCAATTAACTATTTATTATTTATTCATTTTATTATACATCATATTTATAATATAGAAGGTTCGTACACGAGCCAAAACTTAATTTTCAACCATATATTGAATTGAACTACTTTATTAAACTGATACCTTTTTACGGTTTTACTTCATATCATTCTTTTTTATTTTAGATATTTAATTTTATAAATTATTAAAATTTCGTATTAAAGATTAGAATACATAAAATATTAGGAAAAAAAAGTTCATCTAATTCAAAATATTTTATTTTGACTTGAAATAAAATTTAAAATTCAAAGAAAATAAAAAATTATTTAGGCTAAAAACTCTTTGATATTGTAAACTTTATTTTAAAAACTTCAATTAAAACAAATAGTTGACAAATATATTAATTGACAGTTACGTGGATAAATATTAATACTCCCTTCATTCCTTAATAACCGACGTTTTAGGATAATTTTTTGTTCGTAAATATATGACGTTCTAGGATTTCCAGGAGAATAGGTTACATTATTTCCTTAATTACCCCTAAACATTTAATACTCTTTAATTCTGTCCTATTTTTCCAAAACTACTTTTTCTCTCTTTTATTATCTTACCGGCATACTATCTTTAATTTTTATATTTTTTTATCCTCTAACAATATGTCTCTTGATCTTTATCACCTACAATTTAGCTTTTCATTTATCTATACAAGAGTGTTTTTGATAATACATAGTAATTTTAATGAAATAATTTTAGGAGTTTTAACTTCATTAATCCCTGTGCAAAAATCTTAAACGTCACATATTTAAAAATAAAAGGAATAATAACTATTTTGGAGAGATGCGTAATAAATGCAGTCCTCCTATATTCCTATTGTAAATTTATAACTACATTATATTATATTTCTACTTCAAGATTAAATAAGTCAACTATTTCATGAATAAAAATTGTTGTGATACACTTTCCACATTTGGTAACAGAATAATGTAAAAAATATATATTAATTTAAGAAAGAGGGGATCCTTTCAGATCCTTTAAATTATTTCAAGAAATCATATTAGTAATTCAAGAATGAAACAAACTATTATCTAAAACGTCATATATTATAGGATCGACGAGAGAGTACCTAAAAAATGAGAGACTTTTATGGGTATCAAACTTGTTGGCATAAAACTTCCACCATGCCTTGGGAAGAGCTACATAAATGGGTGGGGGCCATTGTCCCTCCAATTATTTTCTCCCAAAAATCTTATAATTTATTAATAGAGAACATCAATTTTGATAATGCAATACCCTAATTAGGAGTAATATATTCAAAATAGTCTTTCTACGGGGACAGGGGGTGGGACGATCGGTCTAGTTTGTACAATTATGTTTTTTACATATATCCAAATGACACCTAAATCACTGAATTCTGTAATTATTTTTTTTGCTAGATTTTCTGTAAAAATTTCAATTCCAATAAATACTGTAAATTGTTTGGAAGTCATAAAAAAAAATTATCCGGTCGCTAGCTCCACCCTCGTCCCCCTAGACTTTTTTTTATTCAAAATAGGTACTCCACTTTCTCAAGAAAAAAAAAGAATAAGAAGGCTGCCCCATAGCTAAAGTCGTCTAACAAAATCCGTCATTGTTGAAAAATTGTGAAGGACTTCAATTTTGAAAAGTCTGGCTTGGTGTTACGGATTACGCACCTGAACGTAGAATGGGTAGAATGGATATAGAAAGGGCTAAACATACAATTTAGCCAAAAGCGGGCGGTCGGTCGGTCGGTACAAATTCTTTTGTAGTTTGTAGGAGACTCTAAAATCCTGTTACACTTTGTCATTAACGGCTTCGCCACATCGAAAGATACGAGAAAAATTTGTCTGTATATAAGAAATTAAGTTACTACCAATAGTAAGAAGATACTATTGGGCATTTAAGGTTTTATTTAGATGGATTCGATTCAGACTTGAAATTTGACTTAAGATTTGTTTTGAATTCGAGATTTGACCCAGATTATTTCACTCAGATTCAAGCTATTACTAAAATTTAACTAGACTAGATGTGAGCTATGACAGCTAAAAATTTTATTGGACTTCATTTTGATACAATTTGATTTTTTTTCCTCCTTTGAAACCTTATTGGTTGGGGAAAAAAGTAGATAATGGTGCCTTTCTAAAGTGAGTATTGGGGCTCTTTAGTAATAAACCTAAAAGCTATGATGAACTCACTTTGCCTTTGAAATATATATTATATATAATTTGAATCAAGTGATTTAAATATCAGTAGGAGGAGGAATCATGCCTGCCAAAGCAAAAGGGGAGTGTATATGTTGTATAGTTGTAATAAAGAAAGGAGAAAAAGGAAAAAGAAGGTGCAATGCCAGCCAGTCTTTGATCAGTCACATATTGTAGGCAAAAAGGGGGGCTGGCTGATCATTCAAATTCTTTCTACCCAGATCAGATGAACTCCCTTCCTCAATCTCTACCAATTCCACCCTATCTTTCTCATAATCTTCAGTTTTTTTGTTCATGCAAGATCCAAAGAACTCACACAAGAGGTATGCACCCCCCTCCCCCCCTCACCCCATCCCCCACGCCCCACACCCACCACCCACACACACACTCTCTCTCTCTCTCTCACACACACACACACAATTTTGGTAATTTAGTACGTACATGCATTTGTTTTCTGCAAGAACAATACTTTATGGAAATATTTTAAACCCATATATATGACATTAATAATGTTAATCGAATACACACATGAAAACTCCTCTGGGACTTGTAATTATTATTTGTAGCTAGCTATTGTGTTTACTTGGCTGACATTTGAATTGGTTTAGGAAAAGGATAAAGGTTTTATGCAATATACATCATTGAGAAATGTTCTAAATTTATCCATCTTGTTCCATTGCAAAGTTTAATTGGTGCAAATTATGGTATACAATTTGTGTCTATATATATATATATGGTCCGGATCCTAAGCTCACTCAGTTAAAAGCTCACCCAACTCACCCCCTTTAGTGACGAACCGGGCTACGGTTTGGTCCGTCGCTATATATACAACCGTCGTCTTAACTTTTAGCGACGGACAACATATAAACGACGGTTATATATATAGCGGCGGACGAACCGTCACCCGATCCGTCGCTAAAGAGGGGTGAGTTTAAGTGAACTTTTAGTTGGGTGCGCCTAAAATCTTTATCGTATATATATATATATATATATGTATATGTATATATATATATATATGTATATGTATGTATGTAGTATATTTAAGCTTAGGATAATTTCATATTTTGGTTAAAAAATATAACGAAGGTAGTCTAGAATGGACAATGTAGAATCAACCTCTAAATTGCCTAGTATATTTATTTACAAATATAATTATTACATGTGTAAATTTAGGGCAATATTAGAAATCATAACATGTACAAAAAGATTATAAGAAATGTCAACTAATATAGCTTAAAAATAATTTGACCAATTTTAACTTTATTTCAACTAATTTTAATTAGAGTAACGCTACTATCACATAAACATCACATATTGCTAATATGGCAGTACGTGATTTGTTGTTGACATGACCCACTTAACTCAACAAAAAATCACATACAACCACATCATCATTATATGAGCATTATGTGACTCACTTTATGTGATAGTAGCATTATTTTTTTAATTATATCGTTAAGAAAGATTTATCATCATACCCGAATAAAACGTATTTCATACCAATTAAATGATATAAACAAAACTATCCCTACGGCGAAAATTAACATTTTTTTGTTTCTATTTTCATTTCATGTATTATTTCTCTCTGTTCCAAAATTAGAGATACATTTTAAAACGATAATTTTTAAGTATATTTTTATGTTCTCAACTAGTCTTAATATTAACTGAGAATTCGGTTGTGGTAGTGTGATATTAAAAATGATAGAGAAAAAACAATGACAAATTAAGAATATCATGTCCATTTATAGTTTAAAATAAAAATATATTTTTAATATTAGAACGGACTAAAACAAAAAAATGTATTTTTGGACTAAGTAGAAAAAAAGTTAAATAATAGAAAAATATGATATAGAGATGAAGAGTGAGCTTTTTTTGAGCAACGTTCAGCTATTTAGGCCCAAAACTAATTTGTTAGAACTTCAAGTTTAGATCAGGCCCAACTCCAAATATCTGTGATGGGGCCCAAAGCAATGTTTCTATTCTAATGCCTCGTGATTCTTAAAGAACGGTTGGGTCCGAAGAAGTCCAATGAGTCAAGTTGACCTATAAATGGGCTTATGTTCGTACCTGGGTGGGCTTGGCTGAAAATTCACGCCCGTTAGTAGTCTGCCGTTATTGTTTCCTCCTTAATCCTTATTGATGGACATTAGTCAATATCCTTGCATCTCAATTTACAAAAAAAATAATAATCTTAATTTGTGATTTTTAAATAACACAATGTACTCAAGCTTAGTTAAATAATTCTATTTTATGTCATTACTAGTAAACTAAACACTTGTTAAATTTGTCGATAAGGTCTTAACCTAGTGGTAAAGACGGAGGTGCTGCGACTTTTAGATCTCTTACAAAAACTTACTTGCAAAATACTGCGACCTTTAGATCTCTTGCAAAAACTTGCTTACAAAATAATGTGTCAATGTGTGATTAATAGGTGATCCACCATACATGGGTAGGTCTAGTGATTGTAACCAACAGAAGTCATACACATTATTTTGTAGAGTCCTTTTACGGGGACAACTTTTTGGGACCGAAAAATTTGGACCGGTCCAATTTATTTATTTATTTTTCTTTTGACTCCTCAAAAATTTATAATATTTATTTTAACTCAAATTTTTAGAGATTCCAGTGATTTAGGTGTAATTTGGATACATATAAAAAACAAAGTCAAAAGAAAAAAAATAAAAATAAAAATTGGACTGGTCCAATTTTTCAGTCCCCAAAAGCTGTCCGCGCAGACTTATTGTATTTTGCACGTATTTTTTTGTAATAATTCTCTAGTCACCATAATAGTATTGTTAAAAAATTATAAATGAAACTAACCTAAAACTTGGAGATTGGCTATATCTTTCTTACACTATACCTTTTGTAACAAAGCAATAAATCACAAAATAGTTCCTCATTCATATTGGGCTAATGCAATTTATTCTAATTAGTACATGAAAGAAAAAAAAATACAAGCTCATGATTTCATTTCATTTCATTGACATGCATATATGTTTATTATTATGTTGAAGGAAACCTTGGTATCAAAGAGCAATGGAAATGGCTACTCAATGGAAAACCTTTTCCAAATCCACTGAAATTCCCACTACAAATTCCACATTATGGAAAACCATCTCAAAATCCACAACAATTCCCACCACTACATCCTCAAATAATCCAAACAAACCAAAGCTAAGGAAATGCACTTCCTTAAGGGTGGCAACCTCATTCACTAGGGTTTGTCTATGTGCACCAATTTCTTCCTACACCGAGGTTTTTCGGTCCGAAATTCCGCCGAGAAGAAGCAATAGTTACCCTAGATCCAAACCATTTCCCTCCCCACAAGAACGAATGCCGAGCGCTAGGATTAGCATGGAAGGAAGGAGGGTTTTTCGCGGAAAATCTTTGACGGATGATGTTTTGATGAGGAGGTTTGTTGTGGAAGAAGAAGCAATGCTGCAAATTAAAAGGAGGAATCAGATGGAGATTATTAGGAGGAGAAATTCAAAGAGGAGGAAAAAGCTTGGGCCAAGTCCTCTTAGTAGAATGGTTTTGGCAGAGCTGAACGAGGACGAATGAACTGTTCGAAAGTTGTCTAATTTATCTAAGACAAAACTTAACAAGGTTGTACAGTACGATCCTAGTATGATCTTGTTGGGATTTGTCTGAGTAAACTAGACAACTTCTGTCTAGTTACCTAGCAGTATTCTTCTACTTTAGAGATGTAATTCAAATGGTAAATTTTTTATTCTTTTCCTTCTTTTAATGGCTTGTGGTTTGTAACTTTTGAATATGGGAATTTTTTTTTCTTTCATGTCTAAGTGAAGTATTATTATTCCCATTTTATGAGATTGTCCCAAGAAGGGACATCTCCAATGAAGTTAAATGTACCAAAAATTAGTGGCAATGGAATGTGTATTGTGTTTGGTTTTTTGGAGATGGAGCAATATTTCGGGAGTTTATATGGAAATGAATGATCATGCAAATATTATAATAAAGGTTTAATTATTATCTAATCAGTTTTGTGCTATTGCCAATTATATAATGATCAATGACCTTATATATTGTTTTTTATTGTATGAGATTCTCACAATGAAAAGGCAGGATTAATTAAGTTTATCGAGGAAATAATTAATTTCCCATGATAATCTTATTATTGAGATCTATGGCAAACTAATTATGTTGTCTTGGACTAAACAAAACCCATATACTTCCTCGGTTCCATATTAACTGTCTTTTTAATTTCATGCACATGAATTAAGAAACTCATTTAATACTATCATTTAGGAATTAAAATTTGTATAAAATTCCATCACTACCCTTTTATGAAAAATTAAAAACCATTAATACAAGAGAAAAATTCTTGGGACAATGAGAAAAATTAGGGGTGATATAGGAAAATAAATAATTTATTCTCCTAAAAAGATGTAAACGACAAATAAATTAGAACAAATTTTTTCTTCTAAAAAAACGATTAATATGGAACCGAGGGAGTAACTTTTAATGTTGGACTTATAATTTTCAAAGTTACTGAATTCTCTTTAATATTTCTAAAAGCGAAATTTTTAATTGAGTTATGTTACATTAGTTTTTTTTTAATATTGTTAGTAAAAAAAACTCAATTTTTTGATCAAGTACATCATCACTCTTATAAAGTTATAATCTCCAATATCAAGAACCAATCAAATCTCAATAAAAGAGAAAAAAAATAAACTTACAAACAAATCTCACATTAAAAGGAAACAAATTTCACATTAAAAAAAACTAATCAAGTATTGAGACTGTTATATAATACATCAGTTTTAACTAAGGGCGCCGAGCCGAGTATTGAATTGCTCAGATTTAATTCACAAAATTTATCGGGTATAAAATAAAGCTTGATTAAGGTTCGTTTAGCTACCGAATCGAGCACGATCTCGAATCGAACCCGAACAATTTGAAATTTTCAAACGAATATGATCCGAGTATCAATCGAAAATTACAATTTGAGCATGTTCGAGTAATTTATCGAACTTTAAAATTTGTTCATATTTGAATCATTTATATTTTGAGTCGAGCGATTACGAATCGAGCCCGAACTGTTTACTCATTTTACAGCCTTAATTTTAACCAGTATGCTAAGACCTCATCGGCTATCATGAGTTCAAACTCACTAATTCACGACCTCGTAATTCACGAACTCGTAAACACATGTCAAAATTGTCCTTAAAATCGTCATTACCGGAACTACATTATTTTGTGTGTCCTTGATTGACAATTTAGAGGGTTTCAGTTGGAGAATAAAGCATAGCTTAATATGAAATTAGGACAACCACCACTTATTTTTTCGTATCATTTGCTAGGTGAACAGCCCCTAGCTAATTAACCTGCACTTCTCTGTAGTTTCTATTATTGTTTTGCTTATACGCCAACCTAAAGCATAGAATTTTACACACATCTGCAAAAAAGTGGTTATGGATTTAGACTAGTTGTTATGACATCAATGTCAAATTATTTAATTATAATTAGATTAAGTTGTCGACCAATAGATACTAATTATTAATGTCTCCTCGGCCCATAAATAATTTTTCCATTCCAAATTATTAAGATCGTAATTAATTTTTAAAAATTAATTTAAAACTCAAAATTGAGATGATTCATTAGAACTTATGAAATAAATAAATCTTATAATTAGTAGTATTTTTAAAAAATATTTATAATATTCATCATTGTATTGATTAAAATTTAAGAAATTTATGTCAATTTTAAATTAAAAATATCTTAAATTGAAAATTAAAGAAATTTAATTCAATTTTAAATAAAAATTACTTCTCTCTTTTTCTCTTTACAAAAAATCCTAGCTTCCATAGTTTGAGATTTAGGGAGGGTTTGTAAGAAACTTTTTTCACATTTATAATCTCCGTAGGGGAGGTTTTTTATTTTTAACATGCTCACACACCCCACCTTAGTATGTCAAGCCTCAAACCCCCGACCTCGTGATTACCATAAGTTGAGTAATATCACTCGGCCCAAAGGTGTTCGATAGTAGAGGAGGTTTGAATTGCATTAATTAGTGAAGACGGATCTAGTCAGATTTAGTGGTGTTTGATTGCATCTTAACAGTCTACCTTTTAATGCATCTTAATGCGGTCCTCTAAATAATTTAGGCTCATATTTGTATCTTAATGATCTAGAGGCATTCATAGGGAATTTTTTTTATCCCAATCTCAATTATTAAGATGCATTAAGAGATAAACTGTTAAGATGCAATCAAATTTATTTATATTTGTATATTTTTTTTTAAAATCTATATATTCTTGAATTTCGAGTTTCGATTTAAAACTGAATATGGTATCACCTCTACTATAACATTTTTGTAATTTGTTTGTCAATGAAATTTATTTCTTATTCTTATTTCAGAACTTTATCAAAAAAAAAAAATTGAAAATAATCAAAATAGTAATATTTGACAATTTGATAGTAACACTACATATAAGATTTGTTCGGCTACCCGCGTCTGCTGCAGTGCTTGAACTTCAAAACGTTTAAATTTTCAAGTACATTTGAATTTTCAAATACTCTAAACGCACTAAATACTGTGAATATTGAGTAACCAAACACACAAAATATCAACAATGCTACGATCACATAAAAAATCTCACATAATGTTCACATACATACACATGCATACTGTGGGCCTCCGTTTGACATGTGGTGTTTGATTGCATCTTAACAGTCTACTTTTTAATGCATCTTAATGCGGTCCTCTAAATAATTTAGGCTCATATTTGTATCTTAATGATCTAGAGGCATTCATAGGGAATTTTTTTTTATCCCAATCTCAATTATTAAGATACATTAAGAGATAAGCTGTTAAGATGCAATCAAATTTATTTATATTTGTATATTTTTTTTAAAAATCTATATATTCTTGAATTTCGAGTTTCGATTTAAAACTGAATATGGTATCACCTTTACTATAACATTTTTGTAATTTGTTTGTCAATGAAATTTATTTCTTATTCTTATTTCAGAACTTTATAAAAAAAAATAATTGAAAATAATCAAAATAGTAATATTTGACAATTTGACACTACATATAAGATTTGTTCGGCTACCTGCGTCTGTTGCAGTGTTTGAACTTCAAAACGTTTAAATTTTCAAGTACATTTGAATTTTCAAGTACTCTTAACGCACTAAATACTGTGAATATTGAGCAACCAAACACACACATAAATATAAATAATGTTACTATTGTATAATTCTCACATACACACACATATATACTATGAATTCTACGTAACATGCAGGGTCACAAATATATATATGTATGTATATAAATTTTATGTGACCTACATTATATGATAGTACTATTGCTCTAAATATAGCAGGCCTCACGTGTGCAGTCGCAGGGTGTGATAATGGGACAGCAATGAAAGAACATAATATGTACTTGATCCATCATCCCAGGAACAGTAGGTTGGTGCAAAAATTGGTCTTTTTACGGGTCCCTCTTGTTTCACAATGACTACATAATTCTTTCTCATTTGAACAGCATCTAAATCTTATTTTTGTATAAAAGAAAGAAATATCATAGAAGTAATAATTTTTCAAAAATATTTATGTAGAAATTATTGTATCCATATTAAAAAAATAAATTTACATTTAATGAGCTCATTATTAAAAAAAGATTGTAATTTTTTCAAATTAATTATGAGAGAAAGTGTATTGACTTGACTTGATTAATATTCTAAAAAATCGAGATAATCGGGCTTGGAAATTAAAATATTGAATGTATAAAAAATATTATGCCCAAAATATAACTTATAAAAATCACATTTTTACGATATTGTTGCGAAAATAAGATATTAACGGGATAAAAATATATAAACAAAGATGATTATTACTCTTTTGACTAATTTATCCTTAACGACTCGGTTTCCTGCTATATTTAAATAATAAGAACAATTTAAAAAAAATAAATATTAGTTCTAAGTATTTTCATATTTTTCACCCGGTAAATATTAACTCTACTTTGTTGTGTTTTTTATTACCCCAAAAGATGCATTATAGTCAGAAGTGATTAATATGAATTTAACTTTGGTCAATTAATATAGTGTCGACACATAGGTCAAAAAATGATCTTTCTCTGCGTATCAACACTGTATTATTCAATCGACCAACTTAAAAATTACTTGATATGTAGGGTTTAAGATTAAAGATTGTGAACACAATCATGTGAATATGTGATTGCTTCACATGTCAATCATGGAACTTTTCAGAACAACAATATTGTCTTCTTTTCTAATTATCAAATTTGGCTGAGATCTCACGGCTACCTCCATATCTGTTTGAGTGCCAATTGGGGCCCATCTCATTCAGGGTGTAGAGTCAATTTCTTTAAATAAAATTTATACAAAAATAAAATATAATAAAATAAAGGCAAAATAGAATGCGAGGGATATGACAAATAATTGTGTGAATTATTATATAAAATTAATGTCGTTTTATGTAATTCAATACACTTCTTCTCATATTATGAACAAATTGATGTTTTATAATTTTTCAAAATATTATTATTATAAGAGACCCCACACAATAACACGAGGTGTTCCTCACCTTCTGTGCCCCCTAAAATAAATTACAAAACTAAATAATATTATGAAATATTATTTATAATAATATTTTTCGAGACTTCATTGCTTGAAACTGTTGCAGTGATAGCCTCGTTTCAATAACTACAAAAAGATTATGCTCCAAACAGAATCCAAGGGAAAATACATGATGGTGTTATTTAAGCATATACATTTGACAAATTACTTCACATTAATTTAAGCATATACATGATGGTGTTATTTAAGTTGGGATCCGGTTAGTATGAAGTTATTTTTTTGGTAAGTTGGTCAATTGACAATTAGAATGCTGACACACATACAGCCTCGCCTGCGTGTCAATATTTTATTGACTAATTGACCAACTTACCTCGAAATAAATTTTATTCTAACCACTTCCTTTAAGTTGGCAGTCGGGTGCACCAAACAGAATCCAAGGAAAAAGTAAAGGTAGGACTTGGGAGTAATCTTTTTGTCATTAGACTCCACATTTGATAAATTGAAGGGGGGGAAAATATTGTTCTGAAACTGCTTAGAAAAAAACAATAAAACAAAAGAACCACACAAAAAAAAAATACAAGCATAAACACGGATTTTGTATTATAAATATGCCAATTAATACTAAGAATATCATAGGTAAATTATTATAAAAATAAATTATTTAAAGTAAAGTAGATATTTAATTTGGGATTAATTAAAATAGTAATAAGAATTTTTATCGTAGGGCGACAGACGTATTTTTTAAAATAGGAGATCACTATTTTCACGTGAGTTTTTGATATTTTCACATGATCGCCCGCCTCTCATATTAAGGTGGAATCCACTTTCTTCTTATATGAGAAAGGATTATATAAAAATATCAAAAATACATATAGAAATATCAATTTTCTTTAAAATATGTATATAATAAAACTTTATATTTTGCCATATGAATTTCTGGATCCGGTTAGCATTAAGTTTATTTTTGAATAAGTTAGTCAATTGGTCAATAAATTACTAACACACATAAATACTCGCTTGCGTGTCAGCATTTATTAATCAATTAACTAACTTATTAAAAAATAAATTTGATGTTAACCACTTTTTGAATTTCTGACCATCTGATGGTGAACTCACTTTCAATTATTTAGGCCCACATCGTTTGAGACAATTCTGCATCATCTGTCGCTATTTATATTTGTCATGCATATATCTAATTCTAATGTATACTAGCACCAGGTGGTACATGTATTGTATATATAAATTATATGAAATAGAATTAAAATTTTATAAATTTAGAGGATTAAATAAAAGATATACAAAATTTAAATTAAAAAATAAAATAAAATAATTTATCTAAAATTGTAGGCACAAAAAATAAAATAAAATTTAAGTGTGACACAAAATCATTATAATATAGATATTGTGAATTAATGTCTCCTATGTTGGATCTCTTTCCATTCTGAACTCATTCTGTCTCATTGCCCAATGTTATTAAAACACCTATTTTGGGACAATCCTATAGGATATTAATTCAATAATTCTATTGCAATTATTTTGAAAAAAAAGTTCTGCACCCTAAATTTTTGAGCTTGCATTCCATTAATTGTCAAATAAAATTTTTATTTTATGTTTAGCTAAATTAAAAAAAATGAAAAATATTTAGAAGGCATTTACATTTCCTGATATATATATATATATATATATATATGTATATATATATATTTTATGCATGGTTATTAAAATCGAACAGGATTGTCGATTCAACTGGTAAAAATCAAAATCGGTCGGTACTCCGGTTCGTTTTAGGCCGGTTTTATGAATTTGGTCAAAAATCAATTGACCCGGTTAACCCACCGGTCCAACCAGTAAAATCGATTAATTGACCCAGTAACCCGTTTTTTCATTTTTTTTGTACCAAGCTTTTTTTAATATTAAAATTAACCATTTTTAGTAATATTGTAACTCAACTTTATTATGTTTTAGTTCATAAAGAAACGAGATTTTTTTAAAATTTTATTAATTATTAACAATATATTTTTATATATTAATGACGTTACTGAGTCAATAACGGTTCGACCACTGGTTGGACCAATGACCCATTCACCCCGATAACTTTTATGAATTCACTTTATTTAATAAATAAATCACGAACACTGTAAGCTATATAAAATAATTACTACTAATTAAATTTTTTTTAAAAATATTTAAATGAATTTATATAAATCTTAATTTAATTTTTTTTGTGAATTTTTAAAGTCAAAATGTGATAAAAAAAATTGGAAAAAGAGGATTATATTTTTCCAAAAAATAATTATGTGTTGATTGACCCTTGTTAAACATTTATTGACAAAAACACGTTCTCCTCGAACCATCATTAGGTTTATTTGGCTTGGAAACGACGCGAACAATGACTAATTCTAAATTCGAAGACGTCAAACTAGTTGAAGAGAATTTTTGTTGTCTTTTAGCTCAAAATATTGACTTCCTAAGTTTGTGGCATTACTTTGATATCTGTAACCCGTGACTCCGGCACTTCTAAGGTTAGATTTATCTGAAATTTTGAACGATCCGAATGATTTATTAGGTTGAACGATATTTTTTTCCCAAAATCATTTGTGTTTTGTATAGATAGATTGGTAATATGAGGTGTATTTGTTATGTTTAGATCTAGTCTCGTCGTTATGTATTGCGATAAATTTAGGTTATATTATAATTGTGAAATATATGTGATTGATAAAAATTATAAGAGGATCTTACGTATTACATATCTCTTCAAAAAAATTATCATTAATATTTATTTACGTAACTGATAATCAAAAAATCGACTTAAGCATTAACAATATATATCATTTTCTTATATTTATAGGCTTGTAGACGTGTTATTAAGACAGATATTGTTAAAATAAAAATAAAATAATGGATAATAACATATAGTATTTATACCTTAAGAGTAAATATGCATTTAACAATATTTTAACACTTATTTAAGAACGTTTTTAACTTTTAACGATATTTATAACTCTCGTAGTATAATTATTGTTTTGGTGATCACCAACCAAAAGTAACATTATTATATTATAAGTATAAATTTAGTAGGAAAAAATATATGTACACTAGTACACAGTCGACTATGACGATGATTTTTTGGACTATGGTGACCGATTTCACCGGTCGCCATAGCTATTCTGGGATATGGCGACGGGTGAAACCGTCGCTATAGCTCAGAAACCCGTCGTCATAGTCCAACTATATAATGCACAAGTTGTGTATATACATATAGTCCAATTTAATAACATCTCTTATAATTATTCTAACCACATTTATTATTTTTTATAATATTATTTTTATTATGACAATATCGGCATTCTATGAAGCCTTGAACCCTAATATGATTTTATTTAAGTTAATTTGACAAAATTTGTAGGAACTGGCCCAGTTAATTATTGGGTGCAAAGGGGGCCCAAATACCCTTTGGACCACCATCTCCACACCCCTTTATCATCTGTGACTAGCGCTTTTATTCAACCGACATTCTCGACTCCTGTGACCTTGTCCTGCTTCTGCCTCGTTTTATATAGTACCATGTGGTGTGCTTCTCACGTGTTATATCAATGATGTGGTGGCATTAAAAACCTTTTTTCTCAAACTAAACAAACAGGATCCAGTTATCATGAAATTAACTTCATGATAAGTTGGTCAATTGATCAATACAGTACTGACACGCAGATGGAGAGATCACCTCCCGACTTACGTGTCGACTCTGTATTTGTCAATTGACCAAAGTTAACTTCATACTAACCACTCCCAAACAAAAAACATACTAAGGGTTTGTTTGGATAATAATCGTTTGTGATGGTGTTGTATTTGTGGTTTAAACGCAGACGTTACGTTTGTGAGTTAAATAAATTGCGTTTAAAATAAGTTACTACTAGACGAATAAGCTATACGCTGCAAACGTTGAGTGACTAAACATACGCTAAATGGTTTATAGGAGCTCAACAACTTTATTTAGTTTATATTTTTATAGACTATATAAAACATAAATTAGATGTAATTATTTTAAATTATACAATAAAAGCAATTTATAAGACATAACAAATTCATCACAATTATAATTTTTTTTCTTTTAATTTTTTACATAAAACATAGGTGCCTAGTCAAATTAAGATAATAGATACTTCGTTTGTGTGAACTCTTAAACACAAACTCTTAAAATGTTTTCTTTAAAAAATATTATATATATTTACATAATATATAGAGCGTTTGATTCGTTTGCATGAACAAACTCTATATAGGAAAGAAAAAATTTGATATTTCCACATCAATAAAAATTCGACATATATACGTATAAAAATATTAAAAAAATGATGTGTAAATATCAATTTCTTATAAGAATACATGTTTAAGCAAACTCTTAATAAGTTTTTTTTAAAAAAAACTACCAAATATATATCTAATATATTTTGTATAAACCACATATACATTAAATAAAAAATAATATTACTATTACATAATTTTGAGTCACATAATATTCTTATACGTACACATGCATACTACAAATCCTGCATAATATACAAGATTTATAAATATATATATGTATATATGTATGTGAGTTTTATGCTACCCAAATTTTATAATAGTAACATTGCTCTTAAATAAAGAACCGTTGAATATTTTTTGGATTGACACAAGAAAACTCCCCAATTTCTCAATAAACAATACAATGAAAGACATTGTCATGCACTAGTACAAGTACCTGGCATTTATGTTAATAGTTAATACTAAACTAGAAAGAGAAGAAGGGAGGGGACACTTGTTACAGACCTAATGGATTGGTGACCCAAATTAGTCTTCCCATTCAAGCAAAGTTAGTTGAAGGTGGCCAGGAGCCATTGAGTGAGAAAATGGCCAACACCTCTCTCTCACCTCTCTGTCTCTCACCCTTCACAAATCACAATCAATGATCAAAACCAAAAATAACATATATATATATATATATATATATATATATATAAGCACAAAAGTTGAAGAAACAAGGTAGCAAGAAAAAGTGAAGTAAAATCCTTGCAAGGAATTTTGAAGAACATGATTCAAAGTTCTAGAGAGAGAAAATAAGCAAAAATAAAAAGCCCACTAACATTGAACACCATTTTTTTTCTTCTTTTGGTCTTTCCAAAAAGTTAGTATATGAAAGAAAGAAGCATGCCATGGTTAATTAGATTTAGGGAAATAGAGGAATAGTTCTAGAGAGAGAAAGGGGGCTAGTTCTTCTCTCCCTTCTTGCATAACAGCTTTCTGAAAGGGGTTTGGAAAATTGGCACAAATTCATAAGGTACAAATCTTTCTTGATTAGTGCTATTAACTACTATATATAGGTGTATAATCATGTGGGAATCTGTGTAATTATGGTAATAATTGATAAGGAATTGTAATTCTGAAAGGATTGGAATTTTATGCTACTGGGTAGGGAGTAATTTTTTTTTTTCTTTTCTGGGTTGAGGGATTTTTTTGTCAGATTTGTTCTTTTATATTTTCTCTCTTTTATGGTGGTAGATTTTATTTTCTTAATAAATTTACTGAATTTTAATAGTGATTAAGCCTCCTCTATCTCCTTTTCTTTCTGAAAAGTATCCTGGTCACTTATTTGATTCTTCATTTTCTCCAAATAATTTACATTATTTCTCTCATAAGCACTTAACTAGAAATGGCGGCCTCAAATTATCTGTTTATGTTGGTTAATATTAGTGTGTAAAATGTGTTTTAAAGTAATTTTGAGACTAAAATTGCCTTTTTGGCTACTGGGTAATGTTTGAAAAAAAAAATAATTCTATGTTGTTGATGATTTGTAATCTAACCACATCCTGTTTGTCTTTGTTTGATACTCTTATAAATTTATGTAAAATTTCCCCTGTTTTCTTCTTCCCTTTGGCTGTTTGTTTCTCTATTTACTGTTTTTTTTTTATTATTAAAAAAAATAAATTCCAACAACTAACTAAGGGCCAACATCATGTTATTTTTTCTATGGGATTCTTTTGGGGATCTTGATATATTTGTCTTTTTTATGTTTCCGTCTTGACTCTCAAGAACTGTGTTTTGACTATTTCCTACATTGTGAATTGCAAAGATCTTCACAAGAGCCTTATATGTAGTAAATAAATTGTAATTGTACATATTTGTAATTAGATGTTTCTGTAATCACATGAAATTTTAGTTTTGAAATCACATAGAACATGCTTTTATCAAATCTAGATTATATGAATTCAGTTTTTTGGTTGGATCTGGAAATACTCGGGGTTTTTTTTAAAATTATTTATTCTTTCTTACTTTTCAGGGTGAAACAGTAATGCTAGGTACATGGGGAAGAAAGGGAGTTGGTTTTCTGCAATCAAGAGGGTTTTCGTGCCCAACTCCAGAGAGAAGCTAGAGAAAGTAGGTGGACATCTTTCTTCCAGCAGCAATGAATTCAATTGCTGGCAAATAAATAGGAAAAAAACAATAGCTAAGAATATGCAACACCTCAACAAAAAAATAAATTTAAATTGCTACTGCAGATTATTTGCTTCGGTTTTCAGTTTATTCTTCTATTTCCTTTTTATAAAGAACAATATGATGGTGCTATGCGGTGCATAGCTATGTTACATGGACTTGGAAATCCATAAGAAGGATCCTTAAAAGGTCACGATACGGACATGCCTATTTTTAAACATTCTTGTTCATTTTCCACCACACTACCATGTCCGACACCCGTACCTGTGTCGTGTGGTGTTGATACAGGTACTTCCGGTTTTTAAACAAGTCCATGTAACACTGGTGCATAGTCGCATGATTTTCCGTAGTTACCTATTTTAGCTCTTCTTAATTTTTCATGTAACACCCCAATTCCACATCAAAAGATATGGGCAAAATTCGTTTGTATATAAAGAATTAAGTAACTACCAATAGTACCTTCAATCATAACCTTTTGGGTGAGTCTGAAGTGGACTAAGATGACCCAATATAAGATAATATTTGGCCAGTGATTTAAGGCATTATTTGGATAAATTTGATTCGATTCAAACTTAACAATTGAGCCGAGATTTGTTTCGGACTCGGATTTGACGAGGACTGGTGGTATTATCCCACAATGGAGAGAGGGAGGTCCAGAGGTATTCGATTCAGACATTCAATTCAGACTTAACAATTGAGCCGAGATTTGTTTCGGACTCGGATTTGACGAAGACTGGTGGTATTATTCCACAATGGAGAGAGGGAGGTCCGGAGGTGGGGATACGAAGTCAGTGATATTATCCCACAATGGCTACAATGGAGAGAGGGAGGTCCGGAGGTGGGGACACAATATCCCACAATGGTTGGGAATGGTTAGAGTGACAAAGATATGTGGGACGTCCGGAACAAATCTCGGATCAAATCCCAAGTCCGAATTGAATTAAATCCATCCAAATAAAGCCTTAAATCACTGCCCAATAGTATCTTCTTGGGTCATCTTAGGCCGCCACAAACTCACCCAAAAGGTATCGACTTGAAAGTACTATTGGTAATAAATTAATTCCTTAAGTACAGACAAATTTTTTTCATATCTTTGGATGTGAAATTGGTGTTACATTTCATGTTATTTTCTGTGAATGGTGAAAGCAGAAGTTAGATATATTGTTGTTGATAATAAATCTATTCAAAACACACAAATCATGGTTGTGTTAAGTACAAATTCAGGAAAAACATTTCACAACACAGAAATGGCATATGGTAGAACATATATCTGATTTTAACTATAAGTCTGTATATCTTATAGCACGTAGTAAATACTTTCACTAATTGTGGACCGAAATTCTTGTAGATTTTTACTGCAAAGGGTCAAATATGCTTCTGAAATACTGCCCCATTCATCTTTTAGCTTCTCCTAATGAGCAATTATTGTTGCAGGGATCAGAGAAAAAAAGTTCTAGGGAAAAGAAGAAGGGGCAAGGGATATTGAAACATGGAGAGACCAGATCGTTTATTCCGCTATTTAGAGAACCAAGCAGTATTGAGAAAATATTGGGGGAAGTAGACCAACAGCAAATACAGTTCAGGCCTTCTACACCATATGAGCAACCAATAACACGACCTTCATTTTCCGCAAGGCCTGTCTCTCCGAGGAATGCATCTCAGAGGATCACTTCTCCGAGGAATGCATCTAAGAGGGTCACCTCTCCTAGGGTTGCTTCTCCAAGAGTCACCTCACCTAGGGTTGCTACTCCAAGTGCTGCTTCCCCTAGAGTTTATCGTCCCAGACCGGAACCAACGTTAAGAAACCATCACCTTTCCGCCACCAAGATCCAGGCAGCGTATAGAGGTTATGCGGTAAGCTTCTAACTTGTTGGATTTTTGGGAAAAACGTCCCATAAAAGGTTAATCATGGACTTTCATGCCTGATTTATATTTTCATATTGAAAACGAATCTTATTGTTTAATAGTACTGGGTATTGGTTTTTGTAAATTCTAATTTGCGCTTCTTTTCCTGTGCATTATGTTCTAAATATAAGGATTACCACAATAAAATATGTATATTGTTTATATTAGTGTGGAGTGGGCTGAGTTGAGATCTATATACTACTGTCATATTGTGGCTTTTGCCTCTCTGTCACTGAAACCAATATAAATGCCCATAAATTGACCTGGGCATAAAACCTCAAGCCCATAAATGCCATAATTGAGGCTTAAATCCATGACCATTTTCCAATAAGAAATGTTATGATACCACTTGAGAGGTCGTTAGTAATAGTATATTTGAGCTTAGACTTAATATCGCTGGCCAATTCAACTTCTTTGTTCTGGTTCTTATTGTGCTTCAACAGGGCACAAAACCTACTTTGATATGATGATCAGCCTGTTTAGTTGTGGTTGGACAAAATTAAAGTTTCAAAAATTTGAGCTTTTAGTTGACATTATGTCTGGGATCAAAGTTTTCATAGTTAAAACTGTAAAATGTCGGGAAAAAATAGGCATAACTAGAAATTTCTGTATAGGTACTGTGAAGAATGCCCTTAAATTATTGACAATTTGAAATATTTTGTTTATATTCGATAGGCAAGGAGAAGCTTCAGAGCTTTGAGGGGTCTTGTGAGGCTTCAAGGAGTTGTGAGAGGTCAGAACGTGAAGCGTCAGACGATGAATGCCATGAAACATATGCAGCTCCTAGTGAGGGTTCAAACTCAAATTCAGTCACGAAGAATCCAAATGTTAGAGAACCAGGCACTCCAACACCAAGCCTTCAAAAATGATGGGGAGGCCGAGAGTACCTTGGGAAAATGGACCTTGAATGTAAGCTTTCATATCTTCTTATTTATGATTGCATAAATATTTTACATACTTAATGTGGCAATCTGAGGGGTATAGACACCCACAAATTTGATGATTTCAGTGGTCCCCATTGTTGGTCCATCATCGAGCTTTGGATTTATAGTTTAGAGCTTAACTTCCTATGGCTTTCATAAAATTGTAATGATATATTTCATAGCTTAGTTGAATAGTTGACCATCCCAATTCAACCCAATAAAGGAAAGAAAAGGAAGAAAAAGAAACCTTGCCTATATATGATGAAGTCATTTTTTCTGAACCTTTTCAAGTTTTGACATAAATGAGGCTTATAATAAAGTGAAGAGTTGTAGAGCTGACCTGAAGAGGCTGAAATGAATATTCTACACACAGCCCCTTTTTGTTCAATTTATGGTGTCATCTTCTGTTACAAGACAAACGTAGTAAAACTAAAGTGATCATATTGATCTGACCCTTGAGCATTTAGGCTATCATACAATCTTTGTAACAATTTTATTTACAATATTCTCAAAGACCATTTGATTATTGAAAGTGAGCAAAGTGCAACACTGAAGTTAGATACATAGAATACCTGTTTTCAAATATTTGCTCTTAAATATCTATTGCAAACTAAGTGCAATTGCTGACCGGGAACATTGTGTATAGTCCCAGGCAGGTGACCACGAAGACTGGGATGATAGCTTGCTAACGAAAGAGGAAATAGAGGCAAGGATTCAGAAAAAGGTGGAGGCGGCGATCAAGAGAGAAAGAGCCATGGCATATGCTTATTCCCACCAGGTACTGTACACCTTGTTTTGGCCAGTCATCACTGATTGCGTCACATAATAGAGGCTACACTAGTGCAGTTGATCTTTACTTTCATTTCATTTTGAAACTGAGCTTTAAGTGCACAAACGGTTCCACTCATAAAAAAAACAAAAGAAAAAAGGTGCGTGCAGCGAAGGTTCCATAAATTGGTCTTTCACTAAGTTTGAGTCTTTGAGTGCCCACGTTAACACAATTGCCTCTTTGCACGCAAAACTTCACGAATGGATCATTCGAGGACTAGACTGACTCATTACAACTTCTAGATCTTTGCATATACATTTAGATTAAACTTGGGGGAGAAAACAAGTCTTTTTGAAGACCAAGTCAGTGATGGGCTTTCATGTTGACTAATATATTGCCAGCTTTTAGGTAAACCCAATTTTATAATGAGATGTCCAGGATTGAACTAATTCTGGTGATTCCCAAACAGCACTATACGAGTTTTTCCTAATGCATTTTTTTGAAAACCTTTTAATTTCCAGTATCAGTTTCCAGCAGTCATTAAAATTTCTTGGTGCTGGTCTGTATTTTATGTTATTTTGTGCTTATGCAAATATAATAGAACCTCTTCTTTTTTCCCAAATAAAAGAGCTCATATATTAGACAAATATGTTATGTATAATTTGAATGGTGATGGTCATAGCTGTTTAAACTAGAGGTTGTGTTCTTTTTCTCTAATACTACAATTTTAGGATTAAATTTGAAGACATTACATATAATATGCACAGATGCTACTGTAAAAAGATCAATGAGCAAAGAAATTAGAAAATGAATTTGGTCACACATATGAGAGAACAAAAGTCACTAATTAAGCTCATGTGGACGTGAACTCGAGCACATCTCACACACTTTCACGCATAGATAACTAACACATTTCGTTTATTTTTTCCTTTTCTTTTTTAATTTCTCTGCCATCAGTTGTGGAAAGGCAATCCAAAAGCAGGTCAAACACCTCTGGTGGTGGACATGAGATCAGGTGCATTTCCTTGGTGGTGGACCTGGCTTGACCGTCAGCTCCCTTCCACAAAAGTACCTTCCGAAAGCCAAACCATGAAGCGTTTTCTTCAAACCCCCTTAAGGCCAACTCCCGAGCACAAACCGAGCCCTCGGCCTCAATCAGTCAACTACAGACAACATAGTTTCGGGTACGACAATCTCGGAACCCCCACACCAAGATCATCAAGATCAACTGCACCCGTAAGAACAAGACAAATGTTTACTCCTAGCAGAACACCACCAGCAAACATGATGAAATATTCAAGAGCAAGAAATAGTGCAGCTGATTCAACTTTTGATGGATCAATAAAAGATGATGACAGCCTAATGAGCTGCCCCCCATTTTCTGTCCCAAATTACATGTCACCTACTGTTTCAGCTATAGCAAAAGTGAGGCCAAATAGCAATCTCAAGGAGAGGTTTCCGGGGACTCCAACGGGAAGCGAGGCATCGAAGAGGAGATTTTCATTCCCTCTGGCTCCAAGCATTGGTTCTTTCAAGTGGAATAAAGGGTCTAGCAAGGATTCCACTTCTCAAAAGGTGGTGGAGAAACACCAGCCTCTGCATTCTATTGGCGATCGAAGCGTCGATTCTGCTGTATCAATGCCTGCTGCATTTGAGAGGAAGCCATTTAACCGATTTGTGTGATTGATTGATTGATTTTTTGTTTTCCTTCCATAGTTGCCATTTCTTAACCTTTTTTTCTTCTTCTTTCAAATCTTGGGTTATGGTTCCCCCCTCCCCCTCCCCCCCTCCCCCCCTTTTAACAGTGTATGGTGATGTATTGGTTACAGGAAACTGATGTATAATAATCCAAAAAAATATATATGTATAGTAGGAATGATGGTTGGTTTGTATGAAGATTTGGGTGTTAAAAGATACTATTAGTTTTATACTTGGTTTAAACATATGGCCTAGCATCCTGCAAATAAGGCACAGAACCCTTTCCCTTCTATCACCATAACATATATCATCTCATAAAAACACGCATGTAATATGTAATATGTTTATGGAAAAAACTATTATTATCATTATTTTTAATATTGTACTTAATTTTTTAATTTTATTTTTGCTACCATTGATGCAAGGGGTATTTTTGCTTCATATTTTTTTACAAGGGTTTCCATTTTAATATATTTTTGCCTTATAATATGGGTAAAATAGTATTTAACAAATGCAATTAATATGAGTACAAGGGTTTCAATTTTAATATTTTTTTATTGTCTTCTGCAGCTTGGGAGTGGTTCTTGATGTATGTAGATGCGGCATTATCATACTTGCTGACAAAATTTTGCTTCATATGTATGTATATTTCAAATAAACACACAGATTTTCAGTCTAGCTGATTATGATCTGCTTAAGCCAACAACTAATATGGTGCAGTTGGGAATTTCTTGATGTGTGTGATTCGCAATGAATTTTTGAAGCCGCTGCAATTGAACACGTTAGAAGCCAACTTAGACATATGAGTGTTTATTTGTCTTTTTCCTTTTTCTTTGAAAAGAAAATAGAAGAACTTATTTGACATCCGTCTCAAAAATTAGACTGAATGGTCTAATTAATAATTTCTAAAAAGTTAAATATGTCAATTCCATTTTTTAAAGTTTAGTGAGGTCAATACTTAAACTTGGACAATCACAGTGGAATATTACTCTTTTTTGGCCTTTTATTTATTTTTCTTTCTTTTTTAACAGTGAGTGAATGCCTGAATGGTGATGTATTGGTTATTCAAAACAAATATGCTAGCGGGACCTATTTTTTTTATTAACTCCAAAAAAATGTATTATATTTATTCCAACCAGAATTTTTACAGTGTTTTTTAGACTTGGAAAACGGGTCGGACCATTACCGGACCAGGCCAAAACAACTCAGATTTTGATAGGCTGAAAAAGTGAAGTCCAAAGCCCAGCCTTTGACGGGCAGGGCTAGCCCGGCCAACGGGCCTGCACTGATTTATGCATACATTTTAACATATTTTTGGGCTTTGGCCAAAACGGGCCGGGTCGGGCCGGACCAAAATGGTCCAGATTTTGAAGGGTTAAAAATGTGAAGTCCAAAGCCCGACCCTGTGACGGGCGGACTAGCCCGGCCCGCGTGCTTGGGCCGATTTTGCTAGGTTTAGACTGTTTTTGATGTAATTTGGATATATATAAAAAAAAAAGTTGTACAGACTGTACAACTCTGTTTTTTATATGTATTCAAATCACACAATTTTATAAAAAATTTAATTAAAATAAATATTATACATTTTTTTAGAGCGATTAAAAAAAACAAAAAAAACAATGTTGGCTAGATCTGTACGAAAAAGGGTCGCCGCATAAGGACTGTATACAAAAACTGATGTATAATAATGAAGCTCAAAATCAATAGTGTTTTAGCGACAAAAGAATGATTACAAAAAATAGACGTAAAATAACGTGTTTGGTTGTAATTTCTTTTGTCATCGTTGCAGTACGTGGGCAGTTTGATGGTATAACATTTCTCACAGGAGTATTATTTAGTTTGGTGGGAGGGAGTACATTGTATAATAAAACCACGGGCAGTAGTTCGATGGTATAACATTTGTCACAGGAGTAGATATATATATATATATAATATTACGCACCTTCACTAGCTTCCATGTCCCACCGCTTATACTTCTTCCCCATTTCTCTCTCATAAGATTTTGTACTCCCCTCTTTTCTCTCTCCTCCCAACTCTGTTGAACAAGGAAAGGAGATGACTCTGAAGCTCAATCCCCTCACTTTCCAATGCCAGAAAAACCCCGTTTTTACTCTGCCACCAATGGCCAGTGTCAGGTTTCCCAAGTTTTTGATGGCTTCCACTATCCATCCCAACTCCAAGTCAGTTCTCTTTCTCTTTCATTTGATTGTTGTTTACTTCATTTTTTTTCCAAATTCGTTGACCCCTTCTGAGATTTTGATATAATGTTTATTCTTCTTGGGGCATTTTGATGTTTTGTGTATCTGGGTTCTTAGTTTGATTAGAAATGGTTTAATTTATAGGCATTTCTTGTGATTTCGATGCTATTTCACGTTAATTACTGATATTGGTCTCTCCCTCACATACCCATTTTTGTTTGATAATCATTTACATTGTATTCCATCTGTTCCAAACAAAAAAATAGAGATACATTTTCCTTTCTAGCTTATTTCAACATAAAGATATATTTCTATTTTAAGACTATAAAGTGACATAAGTTCCTAATTTGTCTTCATTTTTAGCATCACACGACCACCAACATCACCACTGTTAGATAAAATTAGGGGAAGGGTCCTTGTTTTAGAAATATATTTCTAATTTTTGGAAAAGGATCTCTAGTTTTAGAATGGAGGGAGTATTTTCTAATCTAATTTGTATTTGATTATCATTTAACATTGTTTTTGTCAATTTACAACCCTAGAGCTTTATTTGTTTTTTTTTTCCGAACTAATTTTTGTATTTGGTCTGGTTTGTTTGTTTTATATATATATATATAATTTATTTATTTGTCTCATTGTTTCAATTACCTTATTCAGATATTGCATGAAATGAGATTTGATTCACCCCCTCATCCCTCCCCATAGGGCAAGTAGTGTAATCAATTTTAAAAATCATTATTCCTTTTCAGCACTCTGTGTTTAAGGATGTTTATGCATGTGTGTACATGATTGTGTTTTTTCTATTTGGTGGGGATGGAGGAGGTTTAGGATATTCAATAGTGTTCATTTAATTGTTTGACATTAGCAAGGCATTATGCATTTAATTTTGTTGAGAATTTGATAGTTTTGTCAACTCATTTAACTACTAGTTGTCACATTCAACGAATTTTCTCTTGGCCTCTTGGGCAATGTGTATTAAGCCTTTGCTTTAGCTTCTTCGAAAATCAATTTAGGGACAGACATTAACCAGTTTTATCAGAACTCTGTTGATCAGACATCTGGGCATCTGTGAAACTCATTTCTAATCAGATGTTATTACACACTTACAAAGACATGCACATGCTTAGGAACTGTCTAATTGCTACATCTTTCAAATAATCTCATTGTGAACACAAGAAACCTACGAGAATTGAAGTTCATATCAACATCTATTCATAATTTGTAATTCTATATCATGGTTTTGTGAAGAGCCTGTTTCGGTTGTTAAATATATATATATACTCTCTCCGTCCCATAATAAGTGATGTTTTAGAGTTGGGCACAACCATTAAGAAAATGATTGTATAGCATTAAATATAGTATCATTTGTCTATAATACCCTTTGTGTTAATAAGGAGAGAGAGAGAGAGTTAAAAGCATCTGGGTATTGAAGTAGGAGTAATGGGGGGTAATTTTGAAAATATTGTAATTAATGCTCCTAGATTTTCTAAAACATCAAATAATTTGGGACAAATGAAATCACCTAAAACATCACTTATTATGGGACGGAGGTAGTATATATATATATATATATATATGCAAAGTGTTTAAGTTCTCCCAATTCCAATTATATAATTCCAGTTTTTTCTCTTAGGGATGTTGAAAATCTGAAGAAGCCTTTTAGCCCTCCTCGGGAAATTCATGTTCAGGTGACACACTCAATGGCTCGGGACAAGATTGAGATCTTCAAATCCATGGAGCAGTGGGCTGAGCAGAACATATTGGTTCACCTAAAGCCCGTCGAGAGCTGTTGGCAACCACAGGACTTTTTGCCAGATCCTGCGTCTGATGGATTTGATGATCAAGTTGTTGAACTTCGAGAGAGGGCAAAGGAGCTTCCAGATGACTACTTTGTTGTATTGGTTGGAGATATGATCACAGAAGAAGCCCTTCCAACGTATCAAACAATGCTTAATACTTTAGATGGTGTTCGGGATGAAACAGGGGCGAGCCCTACGCCTTGGGGAATTTGGACAAGGGCTTGGACCGCTGAAGAAAACAGGCATGGTGACCTTCTCAACAAGTATCTTTATCTGTCTGGACGAGTAGACATGAGGCAAATTGAGAAGACAATTCAGTATCTGATTGGGTCAGGAATGGTGAGTTACTTGCCCACCTAGTTTTACTCTTATTATAAATTCTCGTTTCCCAATTTCTTTCCGCTAAGCTGTTAGGAAGATGAAGAGGTTGAGCCAGGATTTTCCTTGCATTTACTTTCCTTTCTGTAAGTCTGAAAAAAATGAAAATTTTGTCTTGACTTTTTTTTCTCTGTGGTTGGGAGGGGGAATTGTGTTACATTTAGCTCCCACACATTTAACTTTATAAATGAAAATGGTTCCACAAGAATGCAAGCTACATCTTAGTAGTAGAACAATACTAATAGTTTTCTATCATCATTTAATTAAAAAAATTGCTAAAATGTTTCAATGTAGAACTAGGATCTTATACTGCTTGAAGTATTTCTTGAATCTAGCTTCCACATAATTTATTACCATTTTCATAGTAAAGAGGGGCAGAAAGTTTTCTACAAGTTCAAAATAGTCCCAAGAAAGAAAAAAGAATATGAGAAGATGTTTTTCTGATAGATTACGCAAGAACATGCATGCTTGGAACGTAAGTATTCAAACTTATTACAAGTTCCTTCTCTCAATAGTGTATTTTCGGATATGGAGTCATTGCTATTCTCAAAATAGAACTATGGGTCTCTCCAAAGGTCTTGTATAAGATTTAGTTAATTTTTATAGATATGCCTAGAAATCCTGAGAGGTCTTTCCCTTTTATTTTCAAAGCTGTCACATGATTATGGTGTGCTTAACTAATAATTAAATTGGCCTGCTTTCAGGATCCCCAGACAGAAAATAATCCCTACCTGGGATTCATCTATACATCCTTCCAGGAACGAGCAACATTTATTTCCCACGGGAACACAGCGAGACATGCAAAGGAGTATGGGGACCTTAAGCTAGCTCAAATATGTGGGACAATTGCCTCTGATGAGAAGCGCCACTGAAACCGCCTACACCAAAATAGTTGAGAAGTTATTTGAGATCGACCCTGATGGAACCATCCAGGCTTTTGCTGACATGATGCAGAAGAAAATCGCGATGCCGGCCCACTTGATGTATGATGGCAGCAGCGACGATAACCTTTTCGAGCACTTTTCTGCCGTTGCTCAGCGGCTTCAGGTCTACACTGCCAAGGACTATGCAGATATATTGCAGTTTTTGGTCGGGAGATGGAAAGTGGCGGATTTAACAGGGTTATCTGGCGCAGGGCGAAAAGCTCAGGACTATGTTTGTGGGTTGCCTCATAGAATCACAAGGCTGCAAGAGCGAGCTCAAGGAAGAGCCAAGGAAGCAGGCACCATGCCGTTCAGCTGGATATATGATAGAGAAGTGAAACTCTAAGTAAGCCATTTATTTGTGAACTGTTGTGTGCCCATGGTACAAGTTCTTTTTATTTTGAGTAATGTTAGAGACACAATTAATTTTACAATTATTTTATAATTTGCTGATGTGGCATACTCCACCTCAACATATTGATGAACAAATTGCATCAATGTAGTTTTCGGCTCCACATAAAAGCTGAGGTGGAATATGTCACATCAACAAATTGTAAAATAGTTGTAGAATAAGTTGCGTCTATAGCATTATTCTTTTTACTTTTCCCCAAAGTTCATGTGGCCCTGTAAACAAATAATCAATTTTGTGACAATTTTAATGATGATTTGATGATGGTCTCTTGTGTTGCTTGATTTAGCTTTTACTTTTTACCATTATTTAAGCCCTTTTTTAACCCATAAAAGGCCTTGGGTGTGAGATTAAAGTACCTCTGCTATTGTCATACGCACAACACTGGTATGTGGCATGAATGTCCTTTAGTTGAACTTGAACCCTTCCATGTTTGGGCAAATCTTCAACTTTGAAATGCTTCCCATCTCAACAAACACGATTCTCCTAATTTACAAACATGTTGGATCACCTCCTTACTTAAAAGATAATGTACGCTCTTGAATTTAATCCGTGTGAGATTCATGTGAAATATCTAATAGTTTATTATGGACAGAGTCTTTATTTGAGGGCCCATTTATCTTATTAGGAAGAAAGATAGAAAAACTTAGAATTCGGTTACTAAAATTAGAATTTTATTAAGGACAGAGTCTTTCTGTGAGGCCCCATTTATACTCTTTTTTTTTTACTTTAAAAAAGTAATAAATAAACAGGCTAGTGTTAGTGTTGAGAATTATGATACGATTTAAATGAGTCCTGTTAGTGTTGATCTATTTAATGTAACACATATAACCTGATACAACATGAATTCGTCTGACACGGCACAATTATTAGCCCAAAATCGTCATCTTTGCCATACCAGTTGTAGAACAAAGGAGGAAGTTTAAATATAGTATAAATTTAGAATTACCTTATTTTCACAATAATAAACGTGTTCAAACTCCAATTTTATTTGTACTTTGTCAAAAACAATATTAGTTATGTAACAAAAAGAAAGTATTAAAATGGTGTAAACAGAAATTGAAATTCAAAAAGGCCAGACGGGTACTCTCATCTCCGATAAAGGCTGGCTAGTTAGCAATGGTTGATTAGCAAGAAAAAGAAAAGGGGAAATTCGATTTGCATGATAATTCTAGTCATGCCATTTGATAATCCAACAGTTTTAAGCATGACTTCTGCATTTAGTCCTCCACAAATTTATAATTCTAGTCGTATCATTTACTTCCACACAATTTGCATGATATTTCATTTTAGTTAAAAGAGTATATGATATTTCATTTTAGTTAAAAGAGTTTATGGGGAAGACAACATTTCATGTATTTGGTGAAAATAGTTCAATAATTTTCTATATTGAGATGAGACATGGGAGGAAATTAAAAACAAATTCTATTGATTCTTAGGGTTTGAATGTTACGGGGAATTCGACCCGTGGATAGGTTAAGATGAAGTTGTATCGTAACTCAACTCAAATTCAAAATAACACATAATATTTTATGTATATATGAAAAAAATCATCAATACAAATGCCAAAGATGTCGAGATTGAAGTCAAGACTAATCACGACTGATGTGTTTATTTGAACGTAAATGACAAAGATGTCGGCATTGAAGCCAAGACTAATAATGACCGTGTCGAGATTGAAGTCAAAACTATGAGTGAATGTTAAGAATGTATAAGTTGGGTTAATCTCACGCACAATAATGTTGTCAAGATTAGCTCTAATTTAATCCGACAAGATTTGATCACAGTGTACAAGGCAATATATATTATATTGATAAATTTGTACTTTCTCTACTCATTTAATCGACTTTTGCATTTTGAAATGGACTAAAAAAGAAAAATATAAACTTTTGAATAGATAAATAATTGATAGACAATTAGAAATGTTAGGTTACACCTTAATTTATGAATAGATAAATAATTGATAGTCAATTAGAAATATTAGGTTACCCCTCGAATTGCTATTATAGAAATGCAAGTTGTGGGTACTTTATAAATAGAGTTTTGTGTTTAGAAAGGAGTAGAACACAGTCTTGTGTTTAGAGAGGGGTAGAACACAACCAAAAGATAGTAATATCTTATAGAGTTGATAGATGGTGTAATAGGGTCTTGGGTGATTGTGTGAGGGATGATTTTTCGGCATTTATTCCTTGCAAAAAGTTATACCGTAGAAATTAATATATTGAAGTTGATTTTGTGAATTGAGTTATTGAGAATCAAACCATCATTTGTTTTAATTCTCTGTATTGTGTTGTTTATTTCACGTGACTTAATTCACAAGAATAAATGTTACAAAATTCCTACACTTTGGGGATGTACAACTTTTAGTGTACTGTACTCTACAACCATATTTTGTTCCTCTAGAGTCCATAAACAAACTTTTATTCCAAATATTATTGAGCTACTGAACAACGAGAGATTAGATTAGAAATATATATATTCTTTTCGGAGGAGAGTTACTATTTCACCAATCAAGTCACATGATTATTTTAATATTAGTTTAGCTGAGAGAGCGTTCCACATTATAGGGAAGGCTTGATTTAGTCTGAGCAAAATCTTGTTTTAGTAGCATATCGAGAGTTCTTCTATGCGGACAGAAAAATTGGACTTGAGTGTATTTAAATTTTATCTATTTATATTTTTACCCATATTGAGGATCAAAATACAAATAATTAAAATTCAAATACACTCGAGTCCAATTTTTTTGTCTACTTTTCATGTCTATATAGAGTTTTTGATTGACAAAATCCCAAAGTGAAGGCGTTTAGGGACGCCCTGGACCGGTGTCACTCACGACTTCTCTCTCTGTGAGTTGCCCCGCACGAGCGCCTCGTCGTCCAAAAGCAGAGGGGGCGTAGTTCGGGATAGAGCAGCTCACACAGAGAGAGACATCAGTCCTCCCCTTTGGGGAGACGAAGGTACTACCCAAAAAGCATAAAAATAAAAATTAAATTGGCATTAAAAGTTCCAATTGACACGAGTTTATTTTTCATAAAAAAATGTTTTCAAAGTTTTATGAATTACATCAATTTTAAAAGTATGACTACCCGATCCCCAAAATTAGTGTCGTTGAACATTTGGAGAGCATTCTGAGGTTGGGGATGAACCTTGTTTTTACTTGAATTTCTTAAAATTTTACCTGTTTGGGTGCAAACATGTTAAAATTTTCCTCTCTTTTTAGGATCAGGATGTCACAAATACTTGTCATCCTCTCACTACTTGATCAATGTTTATTGGATTAATAATCCTCCCTATCCTATGCTATGGAGTCTGGAAGACTGGATCTGGATCTGAGAGCCCCTTTTTCCCATTAAGATTCATGATGCATATTTTTTTTTACTTTAAAAAAAATAATAAATAAACAGGCTAGTGTTAGTGTTGATAATTATAATACGATTTAAATAAATTGTGTTAGTGTTGATCTATTTAATATAATACATATAACTTGACATAATATGAATTCGTCTGACGTCTGACACGGCATGAATTATTTTAAATAATTTTAAACTATATTCCCATGAATTATAATCTCAAGAGTATTAAATTGTAGTATTAAATAGTTTTAGTCACATATTTTTTTAAAAAAAATTATTCACGTCATAACTTAAAATAATCTCATGTTATGTTTGTTTTGTCTAGTATTATTTAAAGGATTGGATAAAAACTTACTAAATAATCCCCTTTTCAGGTCATTTTATTATTCCGAGACTAATAATCTCAAGTTTATTTTTAAAAATAAACAAAGGACTTAAGATTAATAGTCAAATCTCAAATATAATCCTTACAAACAAACATAGAGACGTGGTTTACTCACAATATTGAGATAAATATGGCCAACATTCTGGTTTAATCACAATATTCAAATGAATATGACCAAAATACTTGGTAGTATGAATTAAACGTATATATATAATTCTCACCAACATAACATATTGGATTTCTATTAAGTTTTGGATTTTTATTACTTAAATTACTAAAATTATTTCATTCAGCCCCATTACACCCCAAATTTTCCCAGTCACAATTAGACATGCCTTTTTCTATCAGACTATACTCAATATGCAAGTTTAATCCTTTAACAATCTTTTATAATTCCTTTTATGTCTGAAATATTGAAGGAAACTAAATATGGTTTCCACTAAAATGAGATGGAACCTGTCAATTTAGAAGCGAGGGTATTTTAAGAATTTTGTTTGATTTTCCCAGTTAACCAATTAAATTAATCAATACATGGTATGGAGATTAGGGTTTTCACTGTGGATCGAATAGAGGGTGTTGGTTAAATATATGTAAATTTTTAATCAGAAAAATTATCTTTTTATAGGTTTCAAGGTTTTTTTTTTGTTGTTGTACCGCTTAATAAATACTCTCTACATTCCTTTTTAATTAAAGTTTTAGATGAATACATATAAATTAAAAAATATAATTAATAATTTGTCTTATTGATTAAATTAGACATAAAATCTTAATATTATTCCTTTTAAAATTTATTGGAAAGATAAAAGAGAAATAAAAATTAGTTCTCAATGCAGGGATAATATAGAAAGCCAAGTCAATAAGGCATTTTCTAAAAATTTACAAATGATAGATAAAAATAAATAATGTTCACTCTTTAAAAAAGACAAATAAAAATGAATGGAGGAAAGGGTATTACAATTTGACCTTATTCCGCTTATCGTTTTTAGGGCACACATAGTTTACTATGGATTGCATGATATGCATATGTTATCGTTCTTATATTTAATTAATACTGCATAATGATAATGATCTTAATTAGAACTCACATAGAATTTAATTTGAGATTATTAATGTGTTTGGTTGGTAATGTATTGTGTGCATCTAGTGATAATGTAGTAGACACTCTAAAGAAAGTAGCTATAGCATTTCATGTATTTGGTGAAAATATTTCAATAATTTTCTATATTGAGATGAGACATGAGAAGAAATTAAAAACAAATTCTATCGAATTCTACCCGTGGATAGGTTAAGATAAAGTTATATCGTAACTCAACTCAAATTCAAAATAACACATAATATTTTGATGTATATGAAAAAAATCTTCAATACAAATGCCAAAGATGTCGAGATTAAATCCCACAAGATTTGATCGAGATTAAATCCCACAAGATTGATCATAGTGTACAAGCAATATATATCATGTTAAATTTGTTCTTATTATAACAAATTCTGTACTTTCTCCCCTCATTTAATCACGACTTTTGCATTTTGAAATTGATAGTCAATTAGAAATGTTAGGTTATCCCTTAATTTGTGAATATATATAAATAATTGATAGTCAATTAGAAATATTAGGTTACCCCTCGAATTGCTATTATAGGAATGCAAGTTGTGGATACTTTATAAACAGAGTCTTTTGTTTAGAGAGGAGTAGAACACAACCAAAGAGATAGTAACATCTTATAGAGTTGAGAGATTGTGTGATGGGGTCTTGGGTGATTCTATTATAGGAATGCAAGTTGTGGGTACTTTATAAACAGAGTCTTTTGTTTAGAGAGGAGTAGAACACAACCAAAGAGATGGTAACATCTTATAGAGTTGAGAGATTGTGTGATGGGGTCTTGGGTGATTGTGTGAGGGAGGGCTTTTCAGCATTTATTCCTTGCAAAAAGTTGTACGGTAGAAATTAATATATTAAAGTTGGTTTAGTGGATTAGGTTATTGAGAATCAAACCAGGTTTGTTTTAATTCTCTTAATTGTGTTGTTTGTTTTGCGTGACTTAATTCACAATAAGAAATGTTACAAAATTGCTATGCTTTGGGATGTACAACTTTTACGCTCTGTTTCTGAGTTTTAAAATGGACAGAAAAGAAAAGAAAAGAAAGGAAAATTTAAGTTTTCTTTCTAATTCTTATGTTTCTGAGTTTTTTAATAAACGGAAAAGAAAAGAAATGGATAGAAAACTTGGCCACTTTCTTGTCAAAATTTTCCGTCCAAAATTGGCCTGATTTGGACAGAAAAAAATTTGAAATAAATAATATTTTTATAATTTCCATATTATCCTCACCTTTCAATATAATAAATTTAAGTTTACTCACAACATTTAGATGGATATAGAGTCATATAGACAACATTAAGTTTAATCACCATATTCAAATGATATGAACGTATATATATGTAATATGTAATTGTTTGATAGAATTCTCACCAAGATATACATAACCATATTTGATAGGTTTAGATTTTTATTATTTAAGGTACTAACATTATTTCATGATATGAGGTGGTTTACTATGACAGTTTATACCAGGCAAAAGATTAGGTGGTTTACTCACAACATTTAGATGGATATAGACATAGACAACATTAAGTTTAATCACCATATTCAAATGATATGAACATATATATATGTATTTGTATGAACAACTTACATAGAATTCTCACCAACATATACATAACCATATTTGATAGGTTTAGATTTTTATTATTTAAGGTACTAACATTATTTCATGCAGACTCATGCAAAGTAGTTTTTTTTTTGTGAAATTATACACGTCAAATTTTCATTGTCGCAACTCGCAATTAAATATGCAATTTCAAACTCGACTTAATATGCAAGTTTAATCCTTTTACAATTTATATGTTTTTATGTTTTTAATGAGCTATTGAAGGAAACTAAATATGCTTTCAAACTAAGGAAATGAGACATAATCAGTCTAACCCACATAATCTCACATGCCACCGATAATAAGGTATGTTTGGCCCAACATAATTTAGGTCCAACCTAAATCAGTCCGACTACCGATATCTTTCAATTTAGTTGTTATCTTTTATTATTTGAATGGAAAGAAATTATTATATGTCGTCGTTCATATATAGTATTTTAATATTTGTAGTTGAATTATTTGTGAGCGATGATATCAGGTCATTTAGTATTAGTTTGCGAAGAAAACATTAGTACATTAATTATAAATAGTGTTTGTGTTGTGTATAATATTTGTAAACATATGAAATATGAAATATGAAAAATAAAATAAAAATCAATTAGTTAGTCAAAATTGATTACATAATTATTTGTCACTAAAAGACTTTACACACTTGTTAAGTATAACAACTAATAACTTAATTTTAAGAAGAAAATGACATTATTTTCCTTTTATGGGAAAATGAGAAAAAATGAAAGTAGTTGTTTATCCTTGAAAAGAGGACAAATACGTGTATTATATAGGAAAGAGAATTTAAGATTGTCGTACATATATGGGAACCACAATTATTTTAGAGTATACAAAATAAAATAAAAATTGTGTTTGTTTTTTTCAATGAAATGAAATAAATCATTCTCATTCTTGCCAAATTTGTGAATTTTATTTCTTAAGTGGGGTATGCAATGATTCATTCTAGTCATAAATGAAATGAATCATTTCATTCTTTTCTCTATTTTTTTGGCTGAATGATGGTTGAATAAAGTATTTTATATTTAATTTTTTTTTCAATATTAACTATTATATTAAATAAATTTACAATAATTTTGAATTTTTTGAGAGCGATAAAATAATAAAAATCTGTTACTCAGATGTTTCAGACATGTCAATTATCAAACAACTTTTTTCATTCAGATTTAGCTCATTTAAATTCAGATTCATTCAGTTTTTATCAAACACCCCTAACTATTGTGACAATTAGCAAGTTATTAATCCACAATATGTGTCTGCTCTAGTTTTTTTGAGCAAGTTTTTTATATACAATTCAAACCTTCTGGTACTACCACAAAAAAACATAAAAATTAAAATTAAATTGGCCTCAAAAGTTCCTATTGACACGAGTTTATTTTTCATAAAAAAATGTTTTCAAAGTTGTATGAGTTACATCAATTTTAAAAGTATGACTACCCTATTCCCAAAATTAGGGTGGTTGAACATTTGGAGAGCATTCTGAGGTTGGGGTTGAACCTTGTTTTCACTTGAATTTCTTTAAATTTTATCTGTCTGGGTGCAAACATGTTAAAATTTTCCTCTCTTTTTTTGGATCAGGATGTCACAAAATGCTTGTCATCCTCTCACTACTTGATCAATTGTTTATTAGATTAATAATCCTCCCTATCCTATGGAGTCTGGAAGACTGGATATGAGAGCCCCTTTTTCCCATTAAGATTCTGATGCATATTTTTTTTTACTCGAAAAAAGTAATAAATAAACAGGTTAGTGTTAGTGTTGAGAATTATGATACGATTTAAATAGTCGTGTTAGTGTTGATATATTTAATGTAATACATAAAACTTGACACGATATGAATTCATCTGACGTACGACACGGTCATCTGACAAGACATGAATTCAAAAATGATAGACAGTTGTTGATAGGGAATGAATTTATTAGTATAAAAGTTAAATGAATCAATGAATGTTAAACTGAGATGCAAACGTTGTAAATTTGTTAGTGTTAGATCTATTTAATGTAATACATATAACTTGAAACGATATGAATTTGTCTAACGTCTAACACGACACGATCGTCTGACACGACATTAATTCAAAAATGATGATATTTGTAATCCATTTATTGAGTTAAAATGCTTTACATTATACTCCCTCCCTCGCTCCTTCCTTCCTTTAATATATTATTTTAAATGATTTTATTTCCCCCTTATTAATTTAGAAAAATCAATTATAATCTTTCCAAAATTATCCCTCGTGAGAAAATGTTATAGATGAAAGAGTGTCTGAGATGAGTATGACAATAATTGGAAATTTAAGGGTATTATAGAAAATTGATACTATATTTAATACTATACAAATATTTTTTTAATTCTTGTACACAAATCTAAAACGATATATATATTAAGGGACGAGAGAGTAGATGAATGCATATTGACATATTGGAAATCAAAATTCACAAAGAAAAAGAGTGCACACGTGAATTTCTAAAATCAAAAACTCACAAAGAAAATTAATTCTATTATATATACTTAGGTTGTGTTTGATAAAATTGATTGTTAGAACCTGAACAGTTTAGACATCTGAATAATATATAGCATATGAATAAAATTGTATCTGAATGAAAAAATGTTGTCCGATAATTACTTTTTTCAAAATGTCTGAATAAAAGTATTTTACTATTTTAACTTTCTAAACAAAACTATAAAATAAAAATAAAAATAAAAACAAAAGGAGTCTTCTTCCTCGTCTACCCCCGCCCCCCTCCCCCTCCCCCCCTCCCCCCTCCCCCCTCCCCCATCCCCCATCCCCGCCGGCCCTCCTCCCCCTCCCTTGCCCCATCCCCCGCCCCTGCTCCTTCTTCATCATCTACCCTCGCCCCCTCCCCCATCACTGCCGCCCCCCCTCCCCTCCCCTCCCCCTCCCCCTCCCCCTCCCCCTCCCCCTCCCGGCGTGGTGATGGTGTGGTGTTTGGTGATGGTGGCGTGGTGAATCGGAGCTTATTTATCACCACCGTCGAATATGTACTTATGGCAGAGCTTTGAGTGCTCTCTATTTTTCTGATTCCGTTATTTCTAATGATTTCCTTCTTTCAATTGCAAAGGCTTGTTTGCCATTGACGCCATTGGAGGAGCTCCGAATAACAGTGGCCTAGGGTTTCGGATTGTTTAGCAACGAAGGAGAGTAGCAGCGAAATTTAGGTTATTTTTGTTCCAATTTTTTTTTTCTGCTCAGACATGGCTCTGAATGCTGTAAACTAATTTTCGTGTCTAATCCTTTAAGAGCCATTAAGAGGTAAAAAAAATTTTGCCAAACAACATTTGTCTCTGACCGAATCAGAGGCAAAGCCATTCAGAGGTATTCAGAGACAATCAAACAACACCTTAGTAGAAACATCGTCTTTTGTATATTTAAATTCTTCTTTTTTAAGTGAAACTCGTTGCTGTTTGATTTTTATATTGTTATTTCTGTAAATCTATATTTATTATTTTGACCAAACTGAATTTGTTAACACCAAAAGATTAGAGTCATGTTTGTTTGTAAAGATTATAATAACGGAACTATATTTTCATGCATTATAATCTCAAGACTATTAAATCCTAAGATTAAATAGTTTTAGTCACATGTTTTTTTATATGAAATTATTCATGCAATAATTTAAAATAATCTCATGTTATAATTGTTTTGTCTAGTATTATTTAAATAATTGGATAAAAACTTACTAAATAGTCCCCTTTTCAAGTTATTTTATTATTTCGAGACTAATAATCTCAAGTTTATTTTTAAAAATAAACAAAGGACTTGAGATTAATAGTCAAATCTCAAATATAATTCTTACAAACAAACATAAAGATGTGGTTTACTCACAATATTGAGATGAATATGACCAACATTCTGGTTTAATCACAATATTCAAATGAATATGACCAAAATACTTGGTATTATGAATTAAACGTATATATAATTCTCACCAATATAACATATTGGATTTCTATTAAGTTTTGGATTTTTATTATTTAAATTACTAAAAGTATTTCATTCAGCCCCATTACACCCCAAATTTTCCTAGTATCAATTAGACATGCTTTTTTTTTTAATCAGACTATACTCAATATGCAAGTTTAATTTTTTTATAATCTTGTGTAATTCTATTTATGGTTGGAATATTGAAGGAAACTAAATATGTTTTATACTAAAATTATGTGGTGGATGATGATTGGAAAATATACTCATGAATAGGGTATTTTTGAACTTAGTTTTATGCTTGCTTTAAGTGATTTTGGTGCATTTTAATTGTTTTTTATCTTATTTTGTAAAGGGCAAATATGAAATTTTTGAGAATGTAGTGGCAATTTCGTAAATAACTGGAAGGTTTTGTGAAAGACTTGTATTATGGGGCATAGGAAACCAGAAAATGGGGAAGAAAATGGGGTTTTGATAATTTCTACTTGAATTTGGAGACTCCAAGCCTAAAGATTGGAGACAAAGATTGAAGGAGAACTTGGAGATTGGAGAAGAAAAATCTGCTGAGTATTTTTACGTGTTCTCTTAGTTTTGTACTAATTCAAAGTAAGATGACAATTTATTTGAGATTTCTAGCTTTTAATTTCATCATGAACTAAATTTAAAATTAACATTGCAATTGAACCTTTTATACTTATGAATTAATTATCTATTGAAATTCCAATTATTTATTCTAGTTGAGTTGTCTATCATATTTTATACTTATTGATTAATTGTCTGACCAATAATTAACGTGATACACTAGATGAATTCGGGGATGAAATCTGGGGCTAGATCTGAATATGATAACATGTATTCTTAGTTATTTGCATGAGATGACTAATTAGGATTGTGAATATTTATTTTCACTCATGTAACTCCTGAGAGTTGTTAATTAATGAATTTGATTATTTTGTTTTGCATATGGATATAACAAGATTAATGAAATTAAATATTTTTATTTGTATTTTGGAAAAGGGTTTATAAATAATTATGAATTCATGTTAATAACTCACGTGCATTTAATAATTGGATGGATTAAATAATTGATTTATATTGCATAATTGGGGATATTGTAGTAGTGATGTTTGATTGCATCTTAATGTATCTTAACAGTTCACCCTTTAATGCCTCTTAAGAGTCCACATATTTGTATTAAGAGGTCCTCTGAATAGTTAAGATATAAATATGAGTCTAAAGTATTCAGAGGACCTTTTACTACAAAAATGTGAGTTGTTAAAATGTATTAAGAGATGAGCTCTTAAGATACATTAAGATGCAATCAAACACCAAGCTTTTATTCAATTTTTTAACAAGACGACTAAATTTATTGTAAATAATAGTATTCGAAAAAAATAGGTTGAAGAAAGGAGGGCACTCCATTGTCTCCGGATCTACTCTCGTATTCATATTAGGAATTTCTTAATATGTGCCCTTAGGGCACATGCTAAGCACACAGTTCAAGAGATTATTCCCTTGAATTGTGTGCATATTCCCTTGGACTTTGTGTAAATACAGAAATCAAGAGAATATGCACACAGTTCAAGAGAATATTCTCTTGAACTGTGTGCTTAGCATGTGCCCTTAGGGCACATGTTAAGAGGACCCTTCATATTATGACACTGAGAATAAGAAGCATTAATTATAAACTAATATTATAAACAACCTAATTTTTTTAAAATTTAAAATTAATGAGGTAAACTCGTCCCTTTTGTTGGCTTAGACTTCAGAGTTAATCACTCATTTATCTAAAGTATTTATCAAGCAAAGAAGGGTTTGCCCACTTATATTTATTTTTTATTTAAATGGAGAATCTTGTATAAATAAAATTTATGTTATTTAATTTACAGCTGCATAATGTATCTCAGTTGGGTAGTTGTTTAATGTTATGAGGTTGATGTTTTTTGTTATCCAAATAGGGCTTATTTTGAATTGACCAACAAAAAAACTTAATAAATACTCCCTACATTCTTCTTTAATTAAAGTTTTAGATGAAAACAAATATATTAACAAATATAATTAATAATTTGTCTTATTGATTAAATTAGACATAAAATCTTAATATTACTTCTTTTAAAATTTATTGAAAAGATAAAAGAGAAATAAAAATTAGTAATTAATGTAGGGATAATACGTAAAACCAAGTCATTAATACGTTCTAGAAATTTACAAATGACGGATAAAAATAAATAAAGTTCACCTTTAAAAAAGACAATTAAAAATTAATGGAGGAAAGGGTATTACAATTTGACCTTATTCCGCTAATCGTTCTTATATTTAATTAATGCTGCATAATGATAATGATCTTAATTAGAACTCACATAGAATTTAATTTGAGATTATTAATGTGTTTGGTTGGTAATGTATTGTGTGCATCTAGTGATACTGTAGTAGACACTCTAAAGAAAGTAGCTATAGCCTATAGGTGTGCCGTGATTAAAAGGTATCGAATTACCATGTATTCTCGAGTTTATTTGTTGTTAAAATGACTTTGATATTATCGGTCGCTACAACCACGGTAGAAAACATATATTCAGCAACGAATTTTTTTAACTCAACCATTCATCTCTCATATTTTAAGATAAAAATTTGAATGTTCTTCATAATACCACCACATTATAGGCAGACATGTAGTTATAAAATTTAAACTTTCTTTGTTTGTAGCGGCATACAGTGTAGCACAAGGGGCAAAGTTGTAATTTGGCTCGTCGCTACAAGTGTTGTTGTTGTCGCTACAGCCTGTAGCGGCACACAAAAAATTAGATTCAATTCATGTCATTCAATTTCAAAATCAGCGGCGTAGATTATGGTTGATGGAATAGTATCCGTGACAACCGGTTGCCACGGATGAAAACCATATATATATATATATATACGAAAAAAAGAGTTTTGTATTACTTATTGAAAAAAATAAAAAGCAAGTATAAGGAACAAGCCCAATTAATATGACAGTTTATACCAGGCAAAAGATTAGGTGGTTTACTCACAACATTTAGATGGATATAGACATAGACAACATTAAGTTTAATCACCATATTCAAATGATATGAACATATATATATATATGTATTTGTATGAACAACTTACATAGAATTCTCACCAACATATACATAACCATATTTGATAGGTTTAGATTTTTATTATTTAAGGTACTAACATTATTTCATGCATTCTCATGTAAAGTAGTTTTTTTTTTTTTTGTGAAATTATACACATCAAATTTTTATTGTCGCAACTCGCAATTAAATATGCAATTTCAAACTCGACTTAATATGCATGTTTAATCCTTTTTCAATTTATATGTTTGTATGTTTTTAATGAGATATTGAAGGAAACTAAATATGGTTTTAAACTATGGAAAGGAGACATAATCAGTCTAACTCACAGAATCTCACAATGCCAGTCGAATCGATCCTCAAAAGAGTTTATATTTTCTACCTCATTTTGATATTTTTGGCCCAACCCAATTTTGCCCCAACCCTAAATGAGTCCAACCCACGAAGGCTCAATTTTGATAACACTACTTTTGACTCTTTGAATTGGAATTTGTATTACATCGTTAGTTGTGATTATTTGAATGGAAAGAAATCGTTATATGTTATCGTTGATATATATATATAGTGTTTTTCCTTTTGCAGTTGAATTATTTGTTAGTGATGATATCAGCTGATTTAGCATTATTTTGTCAAGAAAACATTAGTACATTATAAGTAATGTTTGTATTGTGTATAATATAAGTAAACATATGCAACATGAAAAATAAAATAAAAATGTCAAAATTGATTATATTATTATTTGTCACTAAAAGACTTTACACACTTATTAAGTATAACAGCTAATAACTTAATTTTAAGAAGAAAATGACAATATTATCCTTTTAGGGGAAAATGAGAGAGAAAATAAAAAATAGTAGTTGTTTATCCTTGAAAAGAGGACATAAATACGGGTATTATAGGAAAGAGAATTTAAGATTCTCGTAGATATATGGGAACCACATTTATTTTGGAGTATACAAAATAAGCTAAAACAACATTTATAATGGAATGGGGTGAGTATTCTTTAGTTGATTGATTGATGCTATTTTTATAATAACAATACATTGTCACATTTGGATGGTAGGAATGGAGGTGTATGAATGTAATGACTTTGATGTTTGATTGCATCTTAACAGTCCATCTCTTAATACCTCTTAGAGCTTATATATTTGTATTAAGAGGTCCTCTGAATAGTTAAGATATAAATATGAGTCTAAATTATTAATAGGACTTCTTAATACAAAAATATGAGTTGTTAAGATTCATTAAGAGATGGACTGTTAAGATGCATTAAGATGCAATCAAACACCACCATCCTTATAAAATAAAATAAAATTTGTGTTAGTTTTTTTCAATGAAATAGAATAAATCATTCTCATTTTTGTCAAATTTATAAATTTTATTTCTTAAGTGGGATATAAAATAACTCATTTTAGTCATAAATGAAATGAATTATTTCAATTTCAATTTCATTCTTTTCTCTTATTCATTCATTCGATCCAAACATATCATAAGGGTTTTCATGTCATTTCATTATCTCAATAGAATAGTTTTAGAAATTTAGTCCGTATTAAGTCTCTCACCTCCCTTTTATCTCTTTCTTTAATTAGGTGCTTAAAACGGCTGCATACTTTATTTTTTGGCATAAAAGTAAATTTTTTTGTTGATTTTTTTTTTTTTTACAATAAGGTCTACTTATTTGTTTTTCTTTTAAATGATTTACCATTAATAATTACTAACAAAAGTCCTTGTCTCTGTCTTTGTCACGCAGCTTATTGAAAACATATTAACAAGATTCATTTAAGTTTTGAAAATAATTAATATAATAATTAGTAATATCTTTTCTATAATTTATAATGTTAAATAAAAATGGATAGATATTTTTTTGAATTTAGAAATACTTTCAATTAATTTTTTACAATTTAATATTAATATTGTATTTTAAAATGGATGAAATAATACTTTTAAGATCATTTTAAATTTTCATAATCAAGGTGTCTAATTATATTAATTCAGATTAATTTTCTTTTGTTGAGTGAAAGTCACTATGGTTTGATTTTTATACTGTATTTTTTTGTAATTTTATATTTATCGTTATTGACTTTCTTATATTTTTATGTACTTATTTAAAAAATAAATAAATTATATTTACTTTATTCCAAGAAAAAAATTCACCAAAACTTTATTTGTCTATATTTTTAGTTAAAAAGGAGAGTTTTGCAGTGCTTGATAGAAATAATAAATAAAAAAAAATACTACAAAACTAAATAATAAATGAAATAAATAAGGACCAAACTCAATTTGCTATATATCACACAAAAGAGTAGGTAGTTTAGTCACAATATTCAAATGAACAACGTATATATAATTCTCTCCAACATACATACATACCCATATTTCATATTTGATTTCTAAAGGGTTTGGATTTTTATTAATTAAATTACTAAAATTATTTCACTCAACCCCATTACACACCAAATTTTCTTGTTTAATCTTTTTACAATTTCAATTTATTGCTAAAATATTGGAGGAAATTAAATATGGTTTGCACTAATATTTGTTGGCTTAGGTACTAAACTAACCTAACCTAATATAAACTGATCACACACTATTTCAAACTTTCTCATTTTGTTGGCAAAACGCCTGTTAGTGAATCTTGTTGACCATTTCCAAAACCATATATATATTTAGGAAAGGTATTATATAACATAGATTATTTTAATTATTTTGATTTTGATTAGGTTTTCTTATTTACTATATATGTTAGGAAGTTTAAAATAGTGTGTGGAAGTGGAGAAGTAAGAGGAAGAGAAGGGAAACAAAGTATATGGAAGTGAAATAGGGGTGAGGATAGTGAAGAAGACAGAGAGGAAAATGAAAAATTGGACGGTTTTGTCAATTGAAGGCTTAATTTCAATCTAGCGAGTTTTTTTCAATTAAGCGAGTTAACTCCTAATTAATTTAAAATTGACTCGGTTAAGAATCGCAATAATTTATCTTTCATAGCTTAAAAGCTAATTGAATTAGCGTTAGAAAAGTATTTTGTAATTCAACACCAATTAAATTGGCATTGTCGGATAACGTTTACATTTCCAAGTTAATTAACTATTTGATTTATCTTGATCAATTTTTTATTTTAAAAAAAATCAGTTCCTCAATGCCAATGTCATTTGGGAATGCTATTTTCAAATGTATTTTTAATATTTTCACATGGTTCCTTCCCACATGAAAGTGAGACCACTATAAGCTCATGTGAGATATAGGGTCGTAAAAAAATATATTCAAACAGGTCAGATTTTGACCCTTTTTTTAACCTGATTTATTTGATTAAGATAAATTAAACAAGTAATTAAGCCTAATCGGAGATGTGAATGTGAACGTTATACGCAACTAAAATCCTAGTTGGGGATATGAACGATATACGCCAGCGTAAATAATCATCGGACAATGTTGCTACTTCATCTTAATGAACGTGTTTTCTATTTTTATAATTTGGTTTTACTGGTTCACTCCTACCCGAGCCCAGCCCAGCCCAGCCCAGCCCAGCCCAGCCCACATCGGCGGTCAGGTGAGGGGATAGATTAGTGATATTACATAAACTGCAAGGGTAGTCTAGACAATTAAATCAAATAGGGTTTATTAGGGTTTGTCTGGTATTTTATTGGATATAAATACCTACGTTCGTCGCCTCCTCCTCTTCCAAAAAATTACAGAACGCACTCCCTCCGCCTCTTCACCATTTTCTCCTCTCTCTCTCTGTAAGTATTTTGTTTTTTTTAATATATTGATATATATTGTCTTCCCTTAGTAGAGCGTAATTAATTACTAATTTCATAATAATAATTATTAATTATGGTATGATAATGAGAATAAAAGAGAAGCCAATTTGCAGAGCAAGGACATCAAATAGAAATGATGGGAATACTTGCATTGAAGGTTGGCAATATCAAAAAGCGATTCTCCGTGCCTTTCTTTTTCTTCATTTTGTTTACGGCCTCGAACAAGTCGCTACATCCCTATTTCTCACACATTTTTTGGCATTCATTTTAGAATTTATCCTCTCTCTTTTATTCCTGTTCAAAAACTCAGAAACATAAACTAAATCATGAAATGTTAATGATTTGTTTGGTTATTTTATAAGATAGTTCAATGAATATAATTAATCATAAACAATCAAATCTATAATTATAAATTCAGTTTTAGCCTAAGGGCCTAAGACATTATTTTTGGCATTATATTTTTATAGGAACACAAAATAAACTAACAAAAGGAGATTTTTTTGAGTAGTTTTTTAACCATCGAGTCACGAGGACTTTGTACTATCTCCGTTCTATAATAAGTGTTTTTTTAGTTTAAATTACACATATCAATACACAAGTTAAAATAACAAAAATACTCTTAGTATACTTTCTTTGTTTTGTTTTTGACTTTTTTTTATTACTTTTTGGTTTCTCTCTCTTTCTTCAACCTTTTAACTTTTTAATAAATACCATTGATTGCATAAGGGCACATATGGGAAAATATTATAAAAATTGTATTGGAATTCTAACACATCACTTGTTTTGAAAAAAAATATTAATCCTAAAAAAACATTTATTGTGGGACGGAGGTAGTACAAAATAAGAATTTTTGATAGTGATTATGGAGATTTCGCCCTATTATGCTTTTGACCGTACAATACAAAATATGACCTATATAAGTAAAGACATTGATATTCAAAGCAATGGTCTCAAGAAACCAATTTGGTTCTTGTCGAGATGATTGGCAATAGAAGCTAATTACATAAAAAAACATAATGGTTTAATTATTAGGTCATTATATGCCTTGAATGAATTGACCCACAAAAAAGGCCTTCAATACGATCTCTAAGAAAATATTTAATTGACCTCAATGGATAAAAAATTCTCTTATAATATTAAATGTCCTAAAATGCATTTTATATATAGGGACTTGTATTTTATACTAGTATTATACTAATGCAACACTTTACTGTATGAATTAAATGTATTTTTTTCTCTCTCTTATAGACTGTACAAATGGACTGCCCATTTGAACTGCCTGAATCCATGCAATGAAGTGTTATACAGAGATTAATCAAAAACATGTAAAGAATTTGAAATATTCAACAGAACAAAAAGCAAAACAAAAAATGAGATAGATTATCTTCACCACCTAATCAGCTTAGACAGAAAAAACATGTCTAAATGCTAATAAAGAACTTCTAAATAAATGCTAATAATACTAAGTAAAAAATCTGGAATAATAAAATAACATAATTATATAAATAATCCATCATCCACGCCGATGACGACTTAAAGATTGATCCCCATATATCAACCATGCAGCTAGAAATTTTACAACATGCTTCAATTAGTTAACTAATTTCTAATGCAGCTCAAATTTTAAAATCTTCACTTTTAAAATTTGACAATGCAAAGTAGTAATATAAAAAGGATACTAGATCCGCAAAGTTGAATCTGCCAACGTCTCAGTCTTCACTTAGAAATGCTACACGACCAGTAAGTATTGTAGACATGATAATTTTAAACCAGAACAAACATATCACATTCAAAAATGATGACAAAATTACAATCTAGATCTGGTTAAAAGATTAAACAAGAGAAATAACTCACTTTTGGTGTAAGGTGCACATTGTGCCAAAGAGAGGTTAAGTGAATTTTGAAACATAGAATTCACTGTTAATGTAAGCTGAAAATTGGAAGCTGATAGAGTTTTGATTGATTGGAATCAATTTAGTACTGATGTGTGGAAGCATGAACAATTTTTTGCATTAGAGGTATTATTACTAAAATTAAAATTTTTCATTTTTTGCATTAGAGGTATTATTACTAAAATTAAATTTTTTCCTTTTGTGCTTTGACTGAATACTGATCCAAGTTTATTAACTCGGGACAAGGAAATGTCCAAATTTAGTAAACAAGTTTGACAAGAGTAGCAGAAGCCCTTTTTGAAATGGAACAGGTAAGCACCACTGTACCTAGCTCTGCTACTTTAAGGTAATAATATCTTTCCATTCTATGATTTTTCAATTTTAACATTTCATAGAGGGGAGTGGAGGGGAGGGGAAGGGAAGGGCTAGGTACCACCATTTTTCAATTTTAACAAAATTTAGTTGTGTTTCCCTAAATTAATTTTTGCAGATTTCTAAAGGTCATATTGAAAACCTAATATATATATGTGTATATATATAGGATAAGGCTCTGAAACGAATTGTTCGTAAACGAACATATGTAGGATCCAGTGTTGAATGTTGTTGATTGGCCCAATTATGTACCATCATATATTCTTAATTAGTGTTTAATGTTCTCATCCAATCAACAACCTTCAACACTGGGGCCTATATATGTTCGTTTACGAACAGTTCGTTTCACAGCCTTATTATATATATATATATATATATATATATATATATATATATATATATACAAAATTGATCAGGTCCGGACTCCCGGACCTGATCAAATCCGGACTTTTTTTTTTTTTTTTTTTTTTTTGCTTTTTTTTTTTTAAATAACTAATAAAAAATGTATAATATTTTATGGAACTGGAATTTTTTCATAATACAGTGTTTTAGGTGTGATTTGGATACTTATAACAAAATAAGTCTGTACAGTCTGTATAACCTGTGTTGTTATATGTATCCAAATCACACCTAAAACACTGTATTATGAAAAAATTCCAGTTCCATAAAATATTATACATTTTTTATTAGTTATTTAAAAAAAAAAAAGCAAAAAAAAAAAAAAAAAAAATTGGTCCGGATTTTGATCAGGTCCGGGAGTCCGGACCTGATCCGGCCTGTGTATATATATATATATATATATATATATATATTTTCAGTTTGAGGAGGTGTTGAAGCGGTTGGGTAAGTTATTTATTAGAAAATTTGTTGTGTTGAACTATGATAATTGAAGTTTATTACTATTATTAATTGCAACTATGATTAATTGCAGATAACAAATAAGTTGATGAAGCACCGGTTGGGGTATGTCTAGGTTGTGATTTATATTTTGATCTTGCTGTTTGCGTAGCTGAAGTAGCTTTTTGATTCATAAATTTGTGTGCATAAATTGTTTTGTTGTACGAGTACAACCTGTGGTGCAGTTTGCTCTAGTTTAGTAGTATTGACGGATGATATCGGTGTTATTGTTTAATTGATATAAATACAGTATTTTTTTTACATGAGCAATGAACCTTGCAGTTTTTGTTGAAAAGAAATGTTTTAGCTGCTATTTAAGTCTGTGTTGCCCAGATACGAGCTCGATGCGTCTCTTAGTACAAGAATTAAGATGCTTGATCAGTGATAGATAGGCTACTGTGGGGTGGTTCCATCAGATCTATATTAAAATAGCATGACATGTGATTTATTTATGAGAACAACTTTTGTAAACCTGATATGGTTTATATAGTGGTTTCTAAATGATTAAACATTTACCGTCGTTAATATACTGATGAAGTTTAGTCTAGAGTAGCTGTTCAGATGAATTTTACTGTTGTTGATCTGTTGCGTTGTTCTTGAGTAGCTCTTCATTTTTCTATTGAATACTTGATTAATTTGTTTAGTTTTTTTGATATATAAATACGTATATAATTAATCTCATGGATTAATATTAATTGTTTGACAATGTAGGGCCGATGAAGATTCGTGTAGGAGGTGAGCTTGGAGGTGGTTGAGTGTTGCTGATGTGATACTATTTACATTTCAGTTTTTTAAAATTAGTATTGTAATACCATGGATTAATGCATTGCTATTAATATTAATTGACCCGGCGGTGCTCTTTTTTGTTGGTATGTGGTATCTAGGTACTAATATAAATATTTAGTTTTTTACGTGCCCCTGATAATAATTAATAACACTGCCTGCCCCTGTAATGAATAGGCTTGCCCTCAGTTTGAGTCGACAAGACATTCAAAAAGTAGTCGAATACAAATTTTTTTTTTTGTTAACATGATGTTTTTCAATCTGCGGGTTGGATTAATCACCTGGGCAGAATATAAACGTTTTGTGGTCACGCGAATATAAATTCTCACACTTTTGTTAGCGGGGTTCGATCGCTGCGCCAAGTGTTGTGGTTAGTCAAATACAATTTCAACTATCAAAATGATGAAATGAAGTCGGAACAATTTTAAAAACAGTGCAAATGTACAAACTCCAGTTAAAAGACAGAATTGTAACTGAGTGCAACTAAGTTCCTTGCTTGCAGATGGTATCAATACAGAGAGAGGAACACCCGGAAGCTGCCATATCAAATTGAAAGCAGAAGAAATGGTTAATAATTAAAAACTTGGCAAATTGAGTGAGTTAATAATTTATGCTAACATCAGAGAGCAGATCCTCTGTCTCTAAATTCTCTGTCTCCCCTACTTATATTTTGACAAATGGGCTCTTACTTAACACCAATTAATTCTAAAATTAAAATAAGACCTCATGTGTCAAAATATAAATGGAGGACACAAGGGAGACCGGGAATTTGGGGACAGAGGATCTGCTCTCCTAACATCAGACCTGTGCAACAACACAAGCAAAAGATTATTTTACCAGCGGAAACTGATAGTTGATTGCATTTGCTAGTTCAAGTCCTTCAGCCCAGTCAATCTCCATTGGGCTGCCTGCCTATGACGCTGCATAATTTGTAGATTTCATATGCTTCACTGCGGAAGAGAACAAAAACAGAAGTTAAATTCACTATTACAATGTTAGTAAGAAAACAACATTGCAAGGGATATGGAATCCACAAGTTACTACTTAATAACTCTCCCCTCGTCTTCACACGCAGAAACAAACACAAATGGAAAAGAGCACCGATACCTGTCGAGCCGAAAAAAGCAGAGAAACAAGAAGTATGAAATTTTAAGAAACATTACGCACCAGCGTGTCGAGACATATTCCGTATAGGGTGGGGAAGAACTGATCTTGATCTCTTGAGCAAGACCAAAATCAGCAATTTTTATTATGTCTTTAGAAACTAGCAAGTTTTCTGCCAATAAAGAAATTCAAAACATGTAAATTCCAACAATCTAGTAGAATCCATTTTTAATATTTTTTGACAACCCAATAAGAAAATAAATAAACTACAATTGCAGAACAAAAATCCATAAAACCACAGTGCTCTAACAGCTATGGCCCATGGTTTCATACACAGTCATGATACGGGTAATCTTATATTCAAACACATTTGTTTAAATGTTACCGGTATTTATCTGGTATATATGATATTGCAACTACTTGGTATACCTTAACATTGTATAATATGTTATTTAGGCTAAAATATTCTATATACCATGATTTGGCTTCAATACTATAAATAATACTATATACATTGTATTGTTACCAGTAACATTGTATTATTTTAGTAAAAATAAGTAATATGATTTTAGTTCTTAAATGAAACTATAATTAAATTTTGTAAACCAAAACCAACTTATAATCATATTTTGTCGGGCCTAACTATAATAAAGATTATAAACACCTTATTTTAATAAGGGATTTTAAATATAATCTGTATCCCCACCACCAATGCAAATTCTGCATTTGCGAACGAGACATTTCTGCAGACACAATCTCTCTTTGAAGATCGTCTTGGGTGACGCATTTGTCCAAATTCAATGTCTATTATTGGTACTATTATAATAATAATAATAATAATAATTATTATTATTATTATTATTATTATTATTATAATAATTATTATTCGTATTATTATTATTAGTACTATTTTTATTTTTATTATTACTATTATTGGTATTATTAATATTATTATTATTGATATTGTTGTTGTTATTGTTATTATTTTGAATTAAAATTAGAATGAATCTGAACCGTCCTTGTAATTTTCCGCCCAAATCAATTAAAACGAATCTGACGAACCATGTGAAAACATTAAGGCCGAAATTTAATAAGACGTTTGGAATCGAGATTGAGGAGTGGATTTGGGATCTAAATCCTGACTTCAAGTTTGCGTAAACCTGATAACTTTGCGTAAACCTGAAACTCACCCGGTGTAGGGTTGCTTTAACGATCCTGCAACTCCCCAAATTTTCCCTTTTTCTTTAATACATTTTACAATTTGAACGTTAAGAGGCTAACGAACCATGTGAAAACATTAAGGCCGAAATTCAATAAAACGTTTGGAATCGAGATTGAGGAGTGGGTTTAGGATCTAAATCCTGACTTCAGGTTTGCGTAAACCTGATAACTTTGCGTAAACCTGAAACTCACCCGGTGTAGGGTTGCTTTATATTTTGATAACTTTACTGGTTCACTCCTACCCGAGCCCAGCCCAGCCCAGCCCAGCCCAGCCCAGCCCACATCGGCGGTCAGGTGAGGGGATAGATTAGTGATATTACATAAACTGCAAGGGTAGTCTAGACAATTAAATCAAATAGGGTTTATTAGGGTTTGTCTGGTATTTTATTGGATATAAATACCTACGTTCGTCGCCTCCTCCTCTTCCAAAAAATTACAGAACGCACTCCCTCCGCCTCTTCACCATTTTCTCCTCTCTCTCTCTGTAAGTATTTTGTTTTTTTTAATATATTGATATATATTGTCTTCCCTTAGTAGAGCGTAATTAATTACTAATTTCATAATAATAATTATTAATTATGGTATGATAATGAGAATAAAAGAGAAGCCAATTTGCAGAGCAAGGACATCAAATAGAAATGATGGGAATACTTGCATTGAAGGTTGGCAATATCAAAAAGCGATTCTCCGTGCCTTTCTTTTTCTTCATTTTGTTTACGGCCTCGAACAAGTCGCTACATCCCTATTTCTCACACATTTTTTGGCATTCATTTTAGAATTTATCCTCTCTCTTTTATTCCTGTTCAAAAACTCAGAAACATAAACTAAATCATGAAATGTTAATGATTTGTTTGGTTATTTTATAAGATAGTTCAATGAATATAATTAATCATAAACAATCAAATCTATAATTATAAATTCAGTTTTAGCCTAAGGGCCTAAGACATTATTTTTGGCATTATATTTTTATAGGAACACAAAATAAACTAACAAAAGGAGATTTTTTTGAGTAGTTTTTTAACCATCGAGTCACGAGGACTTTGTACTATCTCCGTTCTATAATAAGTGTTTTTTTAGTTTAAATTACACATATCAATACACAAGTTAAAATAACAAAAATACTCTTAGTATACTTTCTTTGTTTTGTTTTTGACTTTTTTTTATTACTTTTTGGTTTCTCTCTCTTTCTTCAACCTTTTAACTTTTTAATAAATACCATTGATTGCATAAGGGCACATATGGGAAAATATTATAAAAATTGTATTGGAATTCTAACACATCACTTGTTTTGAAAAAAAATATTAATCCTAAAAAAACATTTATTGTGGGACGGAGGTAGTACAAAATAAGAATTTTTGATAGTGATTATGGAGATTTCGCCCTATTATGCTTTTGACCGTACAATACAAAATATGACCTATATAAGTAAAGACATTGATATTCAAAGCAATGGTCTCAAGAAACCAATTTGGTTCTTGTCGAGATGATTGGCAATAGAAGCTAATTACATAAAAAAACATAATGGTTTAATTATTAGGTCATTATATGCCTTGAATGAATTGACCCACAAAAAAGGCCTTCAATACGATCTCTAAGAAAATATTTAATTGACCTCAATGGATAAAAAATTCTCTTATAATATTAAATGTCCTAAAATGCATTTTATATATAGGGACTTGTATTTTATACTAGTATTATACTAATGCAACACTTTACTGTATGAATTAAATGTATTTTTTTCTCTCTCTTATAGACTGTACAAATGGACTGCCCATTTGAACTGCCTGAATCCATGCAATGAAGTGTTATACAGAGATTAATCAAAAACATGTAAAGAATTTGAAATATTCAACAGAACAAAAAGCAAAACAAAAAATGAGATAGATTATCTTCACCACCTAATCAGCTTAGACAGAAAAAACATGTCTAAATGCTAATAAAGAACTTCTAAATAAATGCTAATAATACTAAGTAAAAAATCTGGAATAATAAAATAACATAATTATATAAATAATCCATCATCCACGCCGATGACGACTTAAAGATTGATCCCCATATATCAACCATGCAGCTAGAAATTTTACAACATGCTTCAATTAGTTAACTAATTTCTAATGCAGCTCAAATTTTAAAATCTTCACTTTTAAAATTTGACAATGCAAAGTAGTAATATAAAAAGGATACTAGATCCGCAAAGTTGAATCTGCCAACGTCTCAGTCTTCACTTAGAAATGCTACACGACCAGTAAGTATTGTAGACATGATAATTTTAAACCAGAACAAACATATCACATTCAAAAATGATGACAAAATTACAATCTAGATCTGGTTAAAAGATTAAACAAGAGAAATAACTCACTTTTGGTGTAAGGTGCACATTGTGCCAAAGAGAGGTTAAGTGAATTTTGAAACATAGAATTCACTGTTAATGTAAGCTGAAAATTGGAAGCTGATAGAGTTTTGATTGATTGGAATCAATTTAGTACTGATGTGTGGAAGCATGAACAATTTTTTGCATTAGAGGTATTATTACTAAAATTAAAATTTTTCATTTTTTGCATTAGAGGTATTATTACTAAAATTAAATTTTTTCCTTTTGTGCTTTGACTGAATACTGATCCAAGTTTATTAACTCGGGACAAGGAAATGTCCAAATTTAGTAAACAAGTTTGACAAGAGTAGCAGAAGCCCTTTTTGAAATGGAACAGGTAAGCACCACTGTACCTAGCTCTGCTACTTTAAGGTAATAATATCTTTCCATTCTATGATTTTTCAATTTTAACATTTCATAGAGGGGAGTGGAGGGGAGGGGAAGGGAAGGGCTAGGTACCACCATTTTTCAATTTTAACAAAATTTAGTTGTGTTTCCCTAAATTAATTTTTGCAGATTTCTAAAGGTCATATTGAAAACCTAATATATATATATATATATATATATATATATATATATATATATATATATATATATATAGGATAAGGTTCTGAAACGAACTGTTCGTAAACGAACATATGTAGGATCTAGTGTTAATGTTGTTGATTGGTCCAATTATGTACCATCATATATTCTTAATTAGTGTTTAATGTTCTCATCCAATCAACAACCTTCAACACTGGGGCCTATATATGTTCGTTTACGAACAGTTCGTTTCACAGCCTTATTATATATATATATATATATATATATATATATATATATATACAAAATTGATCAGGTCCGGACTCCCGGACCTGATCAAATCCGGACTTTTTTTTTTTTTTTTTTTTTTTTTGCTTTTTTTTTTTTAAATAACTAATAAAAAATGTATAATATTTTATGGAACTGGAATTTTTTCATAATACAGTGTTTTAGGTGTGATTTGGATACTTATAACAAAATAAGTCTGTACAGTCTGTATAACCTGTGTTGTTATATGTATCCAAATCACACCTAAAACACTGTATTATGAAAAAATTCCAGTTCCATAAAATATTATACATTTTTTATTAGTTATTTAAAAAAAAAAAAGCAAAAAAAAAAAAAAAAAAAAATTGGTCCGGATTTTGATCAGGTCCGGGAGTCCGGACCTGATCCGGCCTGTGTATATATATATATATATATATATATATATATATATATTTTCAGTTTGAGGAGGTGTTGAAGCGGTTGGGTAAGTTATTTATTAGAAAATTTGTTGTGTTGAACTATGATAATTGAAGTTTATTACTATTATTAATTGCAACTATGATTAATTGCAGATAACAAATAAGTTGATGAAGCACCGGTTGGGGTATGTCTAGGTTGTGATTTATATTTTGATCTTGCTGTTTGCGTAGCTGAAGTAGCTTTTTGATTCATAAATTTGTGTGCATAAATTGTTTTGTTGTACGAGTACAACCTGTGGTGCAGTTTGCTCTAGTTTAGTAGTATTGACGGATGATATCGGTGTTATTGTTTAATTGATATAAATACAGTATTTTTTTTACATGAGCAATGAACCTTGCAGTTTTTGTTGAAAAGAAATGTTTTAGCTGCTATTTAAGTCTGTGTTGCCCAGATACGAGCTCGATGCGTCTCTTAGTACAAGAATTAAGATGCTTGATCAGTGATAGATAGGCTACTGTGGGGTGGTTCCATCAGATCTATATTAAAATAGCATGACATGTGATTTATTTATGAGAACAACTTTTGTAAACCTGATATGGTTTATATAGTGGTTTCTAAATGATTAAACATTTACCGTCGTTAATATACTGATGAAGTTTAGTCTAGAGTAGCTGTTCAGATGAATTTTACTGTTGTTGATCTGTTGCGTTGTTCTTGAGTAGCTCTTCATTTTTCTATTGAATACTTGATTAATTTGTTTAGTTTTTTTGATATATAAATACGTATATAATTAATCTCATGGATTAATATTAATTGTTTGACAATGTAGGGCCGATGAAGATTCGTGTAGGAGGTGAGCTTGGAGGTGGTTGAGTGTTGCTGATGTGATACTATTTACATTTCAGTTTTTTAAAATTAGTATTGTAATACCATGGATTAATGCATTGCTATTAATATTAATTGACCCGGCGGTGCTCTTTTTTGTTGGTATGTGGTATCTAGGTACTAATATAAATATTTAGTTTTTTACGTGCCCCTGATAATAATTAATAACACTGCCTGCCCCTGTAATGAATAGGCTTGCCCTCAGTTTGAGTCGACAAGACATTCAAAAAGTAGTCGAATACAAATTTTTTTTTTTGTTAACATGATGTTTTTCAATCTGCGGGTTGGATTAATCACCTGGGCAGAATATAAACGTTTTGTGGTCACGCGAATATAAATTCTCACACTTTTGTTAGCGGGGTTCGATCGCTGCGCCAAGTGTTGTGGTTAGTCAAATACAATTTCAACTATCAAAATGATGAAATGAAGTCGGAACAATTTTAAAAACAGTGCAAATGTACAAACTCCAGTTAAAAGACAGAATTGTAACTGAGTGCAACTAAGTTCCTTGCTTGCAGATGGTATCAATACAGAGAGAGGAACACCCGGAAGCTGCCATATCAAATTGAAAGCAGAAGAAATGGTTAATAATTAAAAACTTGGCAAATTGAGTGAGTTAATAATTTATGCTAACATCAGAGAGCAGATCCTCTGTCTCTAAATTCTCTGTCTCCCCTACTTATATTTTGACAAATGGGCTCTTACTTAACACCAATTAATTCTAAAATTAAAATAAGACCTCGTGTGTCAAAATATAAATGGAGGACACAAGGGAGACCTCATGTGTCAAAATATAAATGGAGGACACAAGGGAGACCGGGAATTTGGGGACAGAGGATCTGCTCTCCTAACATCAGACCTGTGCAACAACACAAGCAAAAGATTATTTTACCAGCGGAAACTGATAGTTGATTGCATTTGCTAGTTCAAGTCCTTCAGCCCAGTCAATCTCCATTGGGCTGCCTGCCTATGACGCTGCATAATTTGTAGATTTCATATGCTTCACTGCGGAAGAGAACAAAAACAGAAGTTAAATTCACTATTACAATGTTAGTAAGAAAACAACATTGCAAGGGATATGGAATCCACAAGTTACTACTTAATAACTCTCCCCTCGTCTTCACACGCAGAAACAAACACAAATGGAAAAGAGCACCGATACCTGTCGAGCCGAAAAAAGCAGAGAAACAAGAAGTATGAAATTTTAAGAAACATTACGCACCAGCGTGTCGAGACATATTCCGTATAGGGTGGGGAAGAACTGATCTTGATCTCTTGAGCAAGACCAAAATCAGCAATTTTTATTATGTCTTTAGAAACTAGCAAGTTTTCTGCCAATAAAGAAATTCAAAACATGTAAATTCCAACAATCTAGTAGAATCCATTTTTAATATTTTTTGACAACCCAATAAGAAAATAAATAAACTACAATTGCAGAACAAAAATCCATAAAACCACAGTGCTCTAACAGCTATGGCCCATGGTTTCATACACAGTCATGATACGGGTAATCTTATATTCAAACACATTTGTTTAAATGTTACCGGTATTTATCTGGTATATATGATATTGCAACTACTTGGTATACCTTAACATTGTATAATATGTTATTTAGGCTAAAATATTCTATATACCATGATTTGGCTTCAATACTATAAATAATACTATATACATTGTATTGTTACCAGTAACATTGTATTATTTTAGTAAAAATAAGTAATATGATTTTAGTTCTTAAATGAAACTATAATTAAATTTTGTAAACCAAAACCAACTTATAATCATATTTTGTCGGGCCTAACTATAATAAAGATTATAAACACCTTATTTTAATAAGGGATTTTAAATATAATCTGTATCCCCACCACCAATGCAAATTCTGCATTTGCGAACGAGACATTTCTGCAGACACAATCTCTCTTTGAAGATCGTCTTGGGTGACGCATTTGTCCAAATTCAATGTCTATTATTGGTACTATTATAATAATAATAATAATAATAATTATTATTATTATTATTATTATTATTATAATAATTATTATTCGTATTATTATTATTAGTACTATTTTTATTTTTATTATTACTATTATTGGTATTATTAATATTATTATTATTGATATTGTTGTTGTTATTGTTATTATTTTGAATTAAAATTAGAATGAATCTGAACCGTCCTTGTAATTTTCCGCCCAAATCAATTAAAACGAATCTGACGAACCATGTGAAAACATTAAGGCCGAAATTTAATAAGACGTTTGGAATCGAGATTGAGGAGTGGATTTGGGATCTAAATCCTGACTTCAAGTTTGCGTAAACCTGATAACTTTGCGTAAACCTGAAACTCACCCGGTGTAGGGTTGCTTTAACGATCCTGCAACTCCCCAAATTTTCCCTTTTTCTTTAATACATTTTACAATTTGAACGTTAAGAGGCTAACGAACCATGTGAAAACATTAAGGCCGAAATTCAATAAAACGTTTGGAATCGAGATTGAGGAGTGGGTTTAGGATCTAAATCCTGACTTCAGGTTTGCGTAAACCTGATAACTTTGCGTAAACCTGAAACTCACCCGGTGTAGGGTTGCTTTAAGGATTGGTCTTGTTGCTATAGCATTTAAGAACATGGACCAATCTGAGCAGCTTCAGATGTGTATACACATTACCTGTACACATTATTTCCAACGTGTGAGTTCATCTGCATTTACAAGTTACTTATCAGCAAAATCCTCCACTGGATGTTTGAAAAAATGATCCGCAATCCCTATCCATCAAAAGAAGTGTTGAACCTATAGAAGGAAAAGCTACTGAAGAGCCGATTATTTTTCCTTTCACATGGTTCGTCAGCCTCTTAACGTTCAAATTGTAAAATGTATGAAAGAAAAAGGGAAAATTTGGGGAGTTGCAGGATCGTTAAAGCAACCCTACACCGGGTGAGCTTCAGGTTTACGCAAAGTTATCAGGTTTACGCAAACCTGAAGTCAGGATTTAGATCCCAAACCCACTCCTCAATCTCGATTCCAAAACGTCTTATTGAATTTCGGCCTTAATGTTTTCACATGGTTCGTCAGCCTCTTAACGTTCAAATTGTAAAATGTATGAAAGAAAAAGGAAAAATTTGAAGAGTTGCAGGATCGTTAAAGCAACCCTACACCAGGTGAGTTTCAGGTTTAAGCAAAGTTATCAGGTTTACGCAAACCTGAAGTCAGGATTTAGATCCCAAACCCACTCCTCAATCTCGATTCCAAATGTCTTATTGAATTTCGGCCTTAATGTTTTCACATGGTTCATCAGCCTCTTAACGTTCAAATTGTAAAATGTATTAAAGAAAAAGGAAAAATTTGGGGAGTTGCAGGATCGTTAAAGCAACCCTACACCGGGTGAGTTTCAGGTTTATGCAAAGTTATCAGGTTTACGCAAACCTGAAGTCAGGATTTAGATCCCAAACCCACTCCTCAATCTCGATTCCAAACGTCTTATTGAATTTCGGCCTTAATGTTTTCACATGGTTCGTCAGCCTCTTAACGTTCAAATTGTAAAATGTATTAAAAAAAAGGGGAAAATTTGGGGAGTTGCAGGATCGTTAAAGCAACCCTACACCGGGTGAGTTTCAGGTTTACGCAAATTCATCACCACCACTACCTCCATGGCCCCCACGGCCTGAACTACTAGCACGCCCACCACGATTGCAGTGTGGTGCACGCGCTATATTTGTATATATACTGTCAAATCATCAACAATATATTATTAGACATTCGTAATCACAATATTTTTAACAGTAACAAAGAGGATAACATGCAGATGCAACTATTTGTAATATTTGCTTTTTTTTAAAAAATCCACAAAGTTCCCCAATATGTTTATCAGAATAGTAACTTTAGCCGGATGTAATATTTGATATAAAATATGCAAAAAAAAAATAAAATATTCATAATAATCAAGAGTACTTTAACACTTCATAAAATTTGATCACTTTATATCGTCATCAAAACAAATGAAACCCTTTCTATAAAATAAAAAAGAAATGAAAATGGGCATGCATATATATATATATATAGAGAGAGAGGATCGAATGGAACATATAGTTTTTACCAAATACGGTGTTAACAGGGTTCGTGGCGCCTGGTTGTAGGCTCCGTCGCCGATGAAACGCTCTGTATGAGTGAAAGCCACACAAGACGGCGTCGTCCTGTTACCCTGATCATTCGCAATGATTTCAACGCTGCCGTGTTGCCAAACTCCGACGCACGAGTACGTGGTGCTGAGATCTATACCGATTGCAGTTCCTCCGTCTCCTTTTCCGTCCATTATTAAGTAATAGTAATAGTAGTAGGTTACTAGTTTCTATTCAAGAGAGTTTTGGAAAGACATTATTACTACAAGGATTAAGCTGTTAAATAGGTTTTGATTTATTGAAAGGGAATTGGAACAGATGACAGAGCAAATAAAATCAATTATTCAGGGCCAACCAGGTGACTGTCTCTTTGCTTTGTAATTTACTCCTTTGAAAAGCTTTTTCTGGTGAATTTACTGTTCTTTTGTTTCATTTATAGGTTGGACTCTGTAGAACTCGAGGCAACTGATGGGATTATTACTCCACTAGATGATGTTGTTCGAATCTTAAACAATCAATCAACTAAGTTCATTGATGTGGATTGATGAAAAGGTTAGACTCTTATCATTTCTTCAGACGCAGAATCAAAGCTATGTGCTTGTTTGCTTCATAATTATGTAAAGGAAGTATAAAAATATACTAATAATTTCCGTTAGAGTAATACTATAAGTCTCAAATTTTTGGTCTCAAATGTGTCTCAAAAATGACATGGCATTGTATATTTTAACGATAATTTATGGCATAGGCAATCATATTACCCAACCAATGTTATGATGACACATTATTATTTGAGACACTTTTTGAGACCCCTAGACCCTTTCTGTTAAGCAGGCTCACCGAAGATTTATTGCCGTGATTAATATATAATGTGTTCGTTCCAATTTCTTGTTTTTTATTATTGTGGAAATATTATATTCTCTTGAAAGTTTACTGCATGCTTCCCAACTTAGTCTGTTCTATGCCATTTTTGAATGTTCCAAAACCTTGTGACCTTGTTTTTTTACAAGTAAATAAAACCCACTAGAAACGCTAAAGGCGGTGTTCCCATGTACAAGCACAGTAATACAAAAGGATATAGTTTTAATAAAAGTTACTCTAGATTTAAAAGTTCCTAGAGCGAACTCTCCCATAAAAACCTGAAAAGGCACTATGGATCCTGAAAACACCTTATGATGCCAAAAGACCCTCATCCTTCGAAATAGCAGTTTTGTTCATTCAAAATTGTCCACCAAAGGTAGGCTTCTCCATTCATTCACCACTTTCAGCCCGGGCTAATCCTGCAACAGTTCACTCATTGATCTCGTCATCACCAATAGATGCAACATTGAGGGAAAACAACTGTCCATAAACTCCTTGGGAACCTCATAATGAAGCAAATGGTTGAACGTCTCTAACGCAAGACTGCTTGCGAGTCGATGTCCTCTATTCTATAAATTATTTTGAACAAGGATTATATGTATATCGTCCCAAAATGAGATTTCAGTCTCACTTTTAGGATGTCTCAAATTGCCTACTTTTAAAATCACCGTCTCAAAGTTCTCTTTTTTATTTTCAGTACGAATTATACTCCTAATGTTATCACTTGCCACTTTGCCAAAACTTATGACCCTTTGCCCTTGTTTTGGAAAAGAAATATAGGGTGGAGTCCAGAAAAGGAAGTTTGGAAGTGTATATAACTTTTACACTTTTTCACATAAGTTTGTTTAGAAAGTAACGAATCTAAATAGAGACATCTTGTTTTGGATGGGCAAGGTTTTGCTTATTTATATTTAAAATTGCTTGAAACTTGATTTCTTCCTCCGTTTCTTGAAATTGCTCTTCAAATGTCTTTTACTTATTCCAAAGTTTTGATGCAAAGACATTTTGAAGATATTATACTTTGTTGGCTAAGTTTATTTTATTGAAGTTGTGTAGGTTTTTATTATTAGAATTCTTTTAGTGTAGGAGTGTGTGCTTTAGGTGCTCTATAAATGTGGTATTAACAGGTCTGATATATAATATAGCCACTGCGAGGGAGAGAAAATTATGTTTTTGGTGTGTTGTGACGTGAGGGGAAGCACGGCTATTTGGCCTACTTTGTAATGTTCTTTGGAACTACTGTTTCTTTTATGTTTCGTTCAATAAAGAGAGATAAGAATTGTTTGTTCAATTTTTTTTATACTTGAAATACTATTTTTTTTTAACTTGGAGGATGAATATCAAGTTGTTGACTTGTTTCTTTGGTAAATTGTTCCACATATCATATTATTGTGCGTGTGTTTGTCTAATATATCTTTGAGCATGCGGATGGAGTATGTATGTTCCCGAGCACCTAGGTTTTTAGTTTCATATTTTGTCTCTCGTTTTACTTCAAATGTGTAAATATAATTTTCTTGTTCAAACTGAATGCTAATTAATTACTATGTGAAATATTAATCTATTGCAAATCTTTGTGAAGAGAGTTTTTTGTTACTCTAGAGGAATTGAAGAAGCTCAGAGCGGAGAGAGAATGAAGGGGAGTAAGATAGAGAATAGGAGAAGAGATTTTGATAGTTTGCGGTGAGGACTCTCTTCAGTTCAGTTCTATTGACCAATGAAGCTGAAGAAGTCGAACAAATTTTTTTGCGGAATTGGAGATACATTTTAACTTTTTAAGTTAATTTATAAATCTTAAATTCAAAAAATTTATTTAATTTTGGAACTAATAAATATAATTTGTTAAAAAAGTACTTATTATTTGTTAAAATTCGAACTGAGATGATTCAATTATATAAGAGTTTTTAAATGATTGGACTCACCACATGATTTGACAATCCTTCCTTTATAGATAAGAATAGATGCCCTCAGCCTCTTCAGGACCCTTGGGTTTCTACTAATGTCCCCAGTGACATAATAAATGACATACTAACCCTTCTTCATCCCTTGTCACATAATCGTTCGAGCTAGTTGCTAAGAAATTCATCATTTTTTGCCTTATGTACTCAGTCTTCATTGATACCGAGCTTGAGGTTCTTTAAGCCCCATAAAATTTACTGTTATGAGATTGAGGTTCTTGATATGTAGTTTGACCATTTGAGTTTGTTGTTAGCTACTTGTGCTCCTAATAATGGCCGAGGTTGCTCACTCCTGCTATTTATTTGATGAAATGAATTTATATATAGAAAGGAAGAAATTAGAAGAGAAATAATAGTCCTATCTAGGAAAGAGGGAAACAAACCTCAATTAAGGACAATCTTCTCTGGTTCATCTGAAATCTTAGAGATTGTGATGCTTTAAAGCATTAACATTTGATGCTTAGATATTGAAGTGACACTTTGAACTTTAGCATTCCTCTTCAACCACATAATAACCTGACTGACCACAAGAGCCATCTTGGAGAGTAGTTAGGCTGAATTTCATGAGCTTGCTTAATGAAATGCAAATATCCGGGACAAAGGTTATTTATTATGTCAACCATACATACTGTAACAATCTATTGGTATGAAACCTATCTATCTAGACCAACGGATTAGCGTGAAGGATCCATAATTAAACAAACAGACTGAATACAATATAGTGTTGTAAGCTATGCCATCAAAAATGTATGTTATGTCACATTTACATGCATGAATGAAAGTTGTGCATATTTTAAATCTGTTCTTTTTATTATTAGGTCGATAAGGCTTTGCCAAAGTATGGAAAATGAAGCTGAGCCTATATATACAAAGATGAGCTTGGAACCACTTCTTGACGATGAAACTGCATCCAGATGCAATGTAAGTGCAACGTTCACAATTTTGATTGACAGTTGACGTTACCCTTGTTTATGAAGTTATTTATGATGGTTTGTCTTTGTCCGCCCCTCGTGATTTATGTATTACTAGTTTATAATATACACATCACGTGTGTATTAAAAGTGAGAATATGTGATCCTAAGGTATAGGTTAGATAAACAATGGGGTAGGCAGTGGCGAAGCCATGATTAAGTTTCAGTGGGGTCAAAATTATTATTAAGCTATGAATAATTTGTGGTTTGGGGGCAGTGTCTCTGAGCCAATTTTTTTTAATACTTTTGTACTTTCGGGTCACACAAACATATATATATATATATTTGTATATACTATATTACAATGACAATATATAATAAGTAAATAATATATGGTATATATACACTATATTGACTCATAATAGATTTTTTTAATCACAACTGTTCATAAGTAATTAATTCATTAATTATTTTTAATAATAATATAATTTAGATTATTATTTAGTTTAAAATATTATAGTGATATATACATATATTGAGAGAGACTACGAGTATATGTGGTTAAAATTTAATTGACAAAAAATTTTCAATTTGATCCCGTATAATAGAAAATTTATAAAATTTTATTAAGGTCAATTTATTGTACTTAATTTTTTTAAAATTTACCTTATATTATAAAATAATTATTTTTTTCAGTGGGGTCAATTGACCCCACAATCTCCTCGCAGGGAAGAGGTGAAGAATTGAATAAATGTAAAGTTAGTTTAAAGGGTAAAATAGAAAAGTAAAAGGGTTTCACTATTTTGTTTACACACCAAATTAACTTTCAACCTTCTCCTCCCGCTTTATAATATAGGTTTTGTAGATTCACTTCTATATTGTAGCCAAAGTTGAAAAGTTGAAGATAGAGAGATATATAAGAGAGTTGGGGATAGACATGTTACGGAGTGACATTTGATTTCATTTTTTTTGGGGGAGGGGTGTCGGTTGTAATTTTTTCAGGAATGAGCAAGCTGAATATTGAGAGGGTATTGGAACAGATGACGAAGCAAATAAAATTCAGGCTAAACGTGCCAAGTAGGTGACTCTCTCTGTGCTTTGTAATTCACTTATTTGAAAAGTTTTTTCTGGTGAACTTATTGTTCTTTTTTATTTCATTTAGGGTAGAGAACTCAAGGCAACTGATCGGATGACTCCATTGGATGTTGTTCTTCGAATCTTAAACAATCAACTAAGTTCATTGATATGGATTTGATGAAAAGGTGAGATTCTTATTTATCATTTATTCAGACACAAAACTCTCTATGCTTGTGGTAAGGGGAGTTTAAAATCCCTATTGAGTAGGCACACTGAGGTTTAATTGTGTGATTTATATAAAAAGACTCATGCTATGTGTATTGCGAAAGTTTTATGCTGAATTTCAATTACGACGTGCTGATTATGGGATTCGATAGGATTATATGTTGGCCCACCGTATACTATATATTTGATTCAAAAATTACCACTAATAACTATGGGCAACAAAAGAGTCAATGCATAAAGTCGCAAGATATATCATTTTCCATATAAAAATATGTTTGTTTTAATTTCTTCTTTTCAAAATTACAGTGAAAATATTATTATTTTCTTGAAAGTTTACTCCCTTCCCAACACACATTCATTTTTTGAATGTCCCAAAACCTTATAAACTAGTTTTTTCCTAAGTAAATAAATCCATTAGACGCGCTAAAGGATATAGTTTAGATAAAAGTCGCTATTTTTAAAAGTTCACGATGGATCCTGAAATCACCTTATGACGCCAAAAAGACAATGGACTTCACTCTTCCTTCAAAATAGTAGTTTTGTTCTTTCGAAATTGGACACCCAAAGGGTAGGCTTCTCCATTCATTCGCCACAACATCTTGGCATCACCAACATAGATGCCCGAAAAGAACAGTCTATAAAACTCCTAGGGGGCATCATAGTGTCGTGTGTTATAATATGTGCGCGTGTGGTTGTGCAAGTGCGGGTAAGTTATTAAGTGAGTGTGTGCGCGAGAGAGAGAGTTTTCAAGTGCGGGTGTGCGATCTCGGGCAATAAAATATTCAATATAATTGAATGAAGAATTATATGTTTCTTTAAGTTTGAATGAAGTATCTTCTCTCCAAGTCTTTTTTGTTTTTTTAATGTTCGTTTCTCTAATTTTTTTATTTTTTTTGGTGAGTTGCGGAATAGATGTTTTAGGAAATTTTTGAAAGTTATTAGGTCAAGTATTTGTGTAATTGCTTATCATTATGCTTCTAATTTTGATGGCATTCCCTGACTTGCGATTTCTATTTCATTTGTAGTTCTTGTAATAGATGTTTCAAGAGATAGTTGAAACTATATTGATTGCAATTCATCTCCTATGCAGAAAAGAAGGTTTTGCTAATCTTTAAATTGCCCATTGTTCTTTTAATTTTGCTTCTAAGTCTACCTTAAAATGCATTCTTTTTTATAGGCACTTTTATGACGGTTGAGGCTTCCTATTTCAATTGCAAATCCAGTAATTTATTCAATCCACCTTATTTTGCTCATTTTTATATGTTATTTTTGAGGTCTGCATTATTCATAGATGTCATGTTCTAATTAAACTGTTCATTTTGAAACTTGGATAGTTGTTTCAAACACGTTGATCAAGTCTTTGGTGCTACAGGTAAAAAATTCAATACTTAGTATGATGAAAATTTTAGCAGCAATGTAAATTTTCAATACTTGTTTCAAACACGTGATCAGTCTTTGGTTTTTTAATGTGATGTTTTCGTTGGTGGTTATTAATTAAACTTGGATAGTTGTTTCAAACACGTTGTGATGTGTCTTTGGTGCTACAGGTAAAAATTTCAATACTTGTTTTATAATATGATGAAATTTTTAGCAGCAATGTAAATTTCAATACTTGTTTCAAACACGTTGATCATGTCTTTGGTTGAATGTGTGATGTTTCGTTGGTGGTTATTAATTAAACTACCAGAACTTAGGCTTATTGTGATATGAATTTTGAATGAGTTCTTTGGTGTATATTTAGTGTATTTGTTACTAGTTTATTTGTTACTTTTTCGTGTATTTAATATTCTAGTTTATTTTGTAAACTGTATTGATTCTTAGCAAACTTGCTCAATTTTAAGTCTTTACTTCTTTAACATGAGGTACTAATTTAGCGGTATATTTTCTTTTTTATTCTTATTTTTTTAACTTAAATGTCTGTTTGAGAACACAGGTTTGTCAAGTGACAGGAGCAGCCTTCTTGGAGAGAAGAGGGAGGTAGTAAGAATGTAATGAGATTTGGATGAGATAAGAGAGGGAAAGAGGGGGGGGGGGTATTTAATAGGGCTAATTTTTTATAAGTTATAAATATTTAGGGAATTATATATGTTAATTTTTTATATATCTTAATTATATTATATATTATATAGGTAATATACATATGTATGTATGTATTCATACATATCATATATTATATATGTTATATAAAATTAAGGATACATTATGAGTCACGTAATTCTAAACTTTGTTTGGAATATACGTTATCAGTCTTTGGAGCATGCTACAGGTAAAAATTTCAATACTTAGTATGATGAAAATTTTAGCTGGTAAATTTTCAATACTTGTTTCAAACACGTGTGATGTCTTTGGTTTTTGAATGTGATGTTTTCATTGGTGGTTATTAATTAAACTTGGATGGATAGTTGTTTCAAACACGTTGTGATGTCTTTGGTGCTACAGGTAAAAATTTCAATACTTGTTTTAATATGATGAAAATTTTAGCAATTGGTAAATTTCAATACTTGTTTCAAACACGTTGTGATGTCTTTTGTTGAATGTGTGATGTTTCGTTAGTGGTTATTAATTAAACTACCAGAATTTAGGCTTATTGTGATATGAATTTTGAATGAGTTCTTTCATGTATATTATTTAGTGTATTTGTTATATTATACTAACTATTTGTTACTGTACTAGTTTCGTGTATTTAATATATTCTAGTTTATTTTGGAAACCGTATTGATTGGTTGCTCAATTTAGAAGTCTTTACTTCTTTAACATGAGGTACTAATTTAGCGGTATATTTTCTTTTTTATTCTTATTTTTTTAACTTAAATTTCTGTTTGAGTACACAAGTTTGTCAAGAACAGTAGCGCAACCTTTGTGGGGAGAAGAGGGAGGTAGTAAGAATGTAGTGGTTATAGATATGTATTATATTATATTATATAGGTAATATACATATGTATGTATTTATACATATCATAAAAATATATTATATGTTATATAAAAATTAAGGACACGTTATGCTAAACTTTGTTTTGGAATATAGTAATTTTTTTATTAGAATTTATAGTAATTTTTTTGATTGGTCTTGAATGTGTTTCATTGGTGGTTGATTGAGTCTTAGGCTTGTTGTGATATATAAATTTTTAAATGAGCAAGTCATGTAGTTTTAGGATTAATCATAAAAGCATAAATATTTATAGAAGAGATGAAAAATATTATCATGAATAATTATTTAATTTCATCTTCATCCTAGATTAAAGAAATTAACTAGACATAAGAATAAATAAGCCAACTAAAACAAAGAAGAAACAGAAATAAAATAAGAAAACTCCCTTAAATTAACGATCATCCAACGAGCGTACAATGAAAAAAGTAATTTATTATACTCCTACTTCTACTCTAAACTAATACAATCCCTCTTCCTCTAAAACACGAGACCTATTTATAGGGAAAATAAATTTGTGCCCTTATTTAAATTCATTGAATTTGGTCTCTTTTGTTCCCTTATATCCTCTTTCCTTCTTGGCTTCAATCTCTACATGGTAATCTCCCAAGAGTCCTTTTCCTTCTTTAAAAATTGGAACAATTATCTTTTACTTATAATAAGATATAACCAAGATTGTTTCACTTCCTTCCTTCCTTCTCGTTGTAGTATTCTTCTTGCCTCTTTCCTTCCATGAATAGGAGCATTAAATACTGATTGATCACCAAGATTTTGATTTTATTGCAACAAAATATTAAATCCTACAAAATAAAATAAAACATATTAATTTAATAAACTAATATAATTAAAAGGACAAAATTAGGGATAATAAAATGTATGAAATATGTGTCTATCAATTGCCCTGGAAGATATCATATCATTGTCATCAATAGAGCTAGAGCATTATGCATATAACTAGTCATGCTTGTTTTAATATACTCAATTTGGTTTTTTTTCTTAGTTGAGTGGTAAGAACAGAAGTTATACTACCTAAATCACATTTCTTAATTTTTTTTGCTGATGGGTTCCTACAGATTCTGTGATCTCATGTCATTAGTTAATGAATACCATTAAATATAGTTGTTGTAAACTTTTTTATCTTCTCTCTCCAGAATTTCTCCTTGCGTTCCCCACTCATTCGAGGGCATGGGAACTTTGGTTCAATTGATGCAGATCCTCCTGCTTGCGATGCGTTATACAGAGTGCAGATTGGAGGTTGGTTTTTCCCATCTGAACTATTTCCACACACTCTACGATTTACTTAAAAACCTACGAGTTAGTGGGAAATTATATGTCATGGATGATGCACCTGTTCATTTACTTTCTGAAATAAACAAGAATTATAAAATAATTGGTCATTTTACTGGTGTTTATTGGTGACTGGACTTCTCTTCAATGATACCAAATGGATATATAATCCTTATATTATGAAATAATTCATGAGCGACATTAACAATTAATTATTTCTCAATTGATATTTGCTTCGTTTGTGGCCCTGATTTTGTTTGCTTCTTGGCTGAGTTCCTTTGTTAAAACAAGAATTATAGGGTTAATCATTTTTGGCCTAATCAAAATATCAATTCTCAGGCACTCACAGAAGCAATGCTGCTGGCTGATTTAGAACAAGACATGGTGAGCACTTTTTATGGTTTTAAACTTTGCAGTTGTTGTAGTTATTTATTGTTTTCACAGTGCAATAGTTGCACTTCTTTTCTTAATTTTCTTTAACATCTTGTATTACATGTTTCATTTTGTTTTCAGGTTGATTTTATTCCAAATTTTGACAATTCTCAAAAGGAACCTCGCTGTTGCCAGCTCGGGTCCCAAACTTATTGTTAAATGGTTCTTCTGGGATTGCGGTGATTTATCTGCATTCTATGTATCCTTATTTAAGAATTTAGAAGTCCTTAACTTATTTTTTTAGGTTTCTCTTCTTCCATCCTGTTCCTCTTACCCCTACAATTCCTTAATATTTTCATTTTTTTTAGGTTGGGATGGCAACAAACATTCCTCCTCATAATCTTGGGGAGTTGGTGGATGCACTCTCTGTGCTGATTCATAATCCCGAAGCAACGGTATATGTCTAATCTTTGAAGAATGATTTTCATGTGGAGATTTGGTTTTGTTTTTAAATACTTCCTTTTCCCTCATGCGAAAATTCAGAAAAAGAGATGAAATGGTTTATTATAATCTATTTGCTACTTCATTTAATTCAATTGTAAGTAACAGCTCTTTGTTTGGGGTCATTGGTCACAGAAGAAAAAGGGGACTTTGCATGTATTTGTGATATTTTGTTGAAACTTGTGAACTGAATCGATATGTCAATATATTCTGAGCACTAATGCAGATGTACGAAAGAATGATCACAAAAAATTACTTACAAAATGACGTGTATGGTTGTGGTTGGTTATAACCATTAGACCCTCCCATATATGGCAAATCATCAACTAATTACATCTTGCCACATCATTTCGTATTTCAGTGTCCAGTAAGTCTTTAGTAACTGTAGCAGGACTCTGAGCCTGCCTCTCTAGTCTGAGAAATTTGTTTGCATTGTAACAGCTGCAAGAGTTGCTGGAGTACATGCCTGGACCCGACTTCCCAACTGGAGGGCTAATAATGGGTAATATTGGGTAGGTTGAACAATCTTTCTCTTTGCTTCCTATTCATTGCTCAGACATAATATAAACGTGTAAGATGCTTAGATCTTTTTATCATGCTTTGATTGCACAAACCTAAGCACTATCTAGTTACAACTTTTTATGGGCTTCTATTATATTTCAACAAGGTTGGTGGGCTGCCATGGTTGAAGGGTTTTATACTTTTTTCTGTCTTAGAGGATTTCTTGTCTTATTTTAATTTAAATGTCTTCTTTTATGTAAAACAATTGATCGGAATATGGAAACCATCATATCTTGTTATGGTTAAAAAAAATTTAAAGTTAGTACTCCCAATAATTGTGTACACTTAGCAGTTAGGTATTTTTGTGATTTGAAATATATTATTTTTATTCTTCCTTTGTACCACTTCTAGTGTCATGGTTCAAAACCATGCTTGTGGCATGGAATTAATGACGGCAGTTGGCACATTTATATATATATATATGTAAACACTGTTAATTCTGAGAATAATTTTATTTCATTGATTCAATACTATTACATAGATTGATTGTATATATATACACAAGTACTTCCTAAATTACATCAATATGTACACACTAAATATGGAAGCTAATTATGGTAAATCTATAATATCTTCTAACACTCCCCCTCAAGTTGGTGTATGAATGTCCTGCATATCCATCTTGAAACATAGTGGATGAAACATTTTACTATTAAGACCCTTAGTCAAAATATCAGCAAGCTGATGTTCTGTTTTGACAAAAGGTAAGCAGATAAGACCACTGGTTAACTTTTCTTTGATAAAGTGTCTGTCAATCTCAATGTGCTTCGTTCTATCGTGTTGTACTGGGTCGTTTGCAATACTAATGGCTACCTTATTATCACAAAATAATTGCATAGGCCTTTTAGTTGTAACACCCAAGTCTTCTAGCAAGGTTCGAAGTCACATTAGTTCACATATTCCTAAGGCGATAGCTCGATATTCAGCCTCCGCACTAGATCTTGCTACCACAGACTGTTTTTTACTACGCCAAATAACAAGATTACCTCCAACAAAAGAACAGTAACCTGATGTAGAACGACGATCCTCTATAGAGCCAGCTTAGTCTGAGTCGGAAAAAGCTTTAACTCTCATATGACCATGTGGTGAGAACAATAAACCTTTTTCAGGAGCAGACTTGAGATACCTCAGAATTCTGTAAACAGTTTCCATGTGATAATGTCGAGGATCATGCATATACTGACTTACTATTCTCACAGCATAAGATATATCAGGTCTAGTATGAGAGAGGTATATCAATTGTCCCACCAAACTGTTGATACCTTTCTCTATCAACTGTAGGTCTTGTGCCCCCTACTAGATGATGATTAACTTCAATAGGTGAATCAGCAGGCTTATATCCCAACCTTCCAGTTTCTGTTAAAAGATAAAGGACATACTTCCTTTGAGATAGAAAAATCCCACTGGAAGATCTTGCAACTTCAATACCAAGAAAATATTTCAGAGGACCAAGATCTTTAATCTCAAATTCTTTGGCTAGATTAGCTTTGAGATTAGCTATCTCTTCTCTATGATCTCCTGTCACCACAATGTCATCAACATAAACGATAAGAATGGTAGTCTTACTGTTTACCTGTTTGACAAATAGAGTATGATCTGCTCGACTCTGTTTGTACCCAAATCTGATCATTGCTTTGTGAAATTTACCAAACCAGGCTCTGGGAGATTGCTTCAAACCATATAAAGCCTTTCGCAATTTACACACCTCACCCTTGGTAGCAGATGAAGCAAAACCAGAGGGTATTTTCATATATACTTCCTCCTCCAAGTTGCCATGAAGGAACACATTTTTCACATCTAATTGCTGAATATCCCAGCCAAAATTCGCTGCACATGAAATTATGGTACAGACAGAATTCATCTTTGTCACAGGAGCAAATGTCGCTTGGTAATCAATTCCATGAGTTTGAGTGTACCTTTTTGCAACTAACCTGACTTGAAGTCGCTCAACTGTACCATCTGGCTTTTGTTTGACAGTATATACCCATTTGCAACCAACTGGTTTTTTCCCGTAAGGAAGTGAGACTAGTTCCCACGTATCATTCTTTTTCAGGACATTCATCTCCTCTATCATAGCTTGTTTTCAATTCTCATCACTAATTGCTTCTTTCTATCCCTGAGGTACAGATATTGAAGACAAGGAAGAAACAAAAGAGAGATAGGATGCGGATAATTTATCACAGGCTACGAAATTAGAGATAGAATGTTGAGTACAAACTCTAACCCCTTTTTTAAGAGCAATAGGAATATCAGTATCATCAGATGAACAAATAGGATTAAGATTCTCACTATTAGCATTATCAAGACTAAGTTCTGAGTAGGGTTGGAGCATAGTTGTCACGGCGCCACGGCGGTAGCCGACTGCCTGAACGCCTAGGCGATAAGGCGACCTCCTAGGCGTCTGTAAGGCGACAAGTCGTTTACAATGTGTAATTTATATATTATTTATTTTACTAAACAAGTATATTGACAATAAAATTTCATAAACATTAAAACTCAAAACATAACACTATGGAATAACATTAAAGGCATAATTATGTAAATAATTAGCAATAACAATCCAAAAACAAACACTTGATATTAAAAATTAGTAAAAGAAATGAAGAATTCAACAAACACCACATAGAAAATAAAGTTGCAACCAACCATTACAAATATGTAGTCTAATAATTAATAAAACACCACCATAGCAAGCCAAAATAATGTCTAGACTCTCTACAAAATACAATCAAACAAATAAATAATTAGTTAACAGTTAACATTAACTATGCTCCTAATAATTAGTTAACAGTTAATACTTAACATAATTAACATAATTTACACTAACAGTATACTAATACTAATACATTAACAGTTAATAAACTTAATACATTAACATTAACAGTTAATATATAATAGATTAGTATAATATAGTAAACTTAACTAATAGATTAGTATACTAAACTTAATACATTAACATTAACCATGCTCCTAATAATTAGTTAACAGTTAATACTTAATACTAATAAATAACATAAGTGACAGATGAAGAAATACAGAGAATGACCAAACCTGTGACTTTGGAACTTAGAAAAGACAGAGATGAGCAGAGCGGTCGAGCAGAGCGGTCGGAGCAGAGCAGTCGAAGACTCGAAGATCGAAGCAGTCGGCGCCAGTCGCAGAGAAGTCGGAGGTCGCGACGCGAGGAGCAGAGAAGTCGGAGGCTGAGTAAGTGGAGGCAGTCGGAGGCCGAGTCGAGGCAATCGGAGGCCGAGTCGAGGCAGTCGCGATGAGCAGAGAAGTCGCGAGGAGCAGAGAAGATCGAAGCAAGCAGTCGGTTTGAAGGTCGCAGACTGAGTCGAGGCTCGAGGGTTCGGAATAGTGATACTCTGATCGCGAAAGGGTTTGGTTTCCTTTTCTCCTTTTTTTTTAATTTCGATGGGTCATGGGTCATGGGTCATGGGCTAATGGGCCATGGGCCATGGGTTAAGGAGTTGCTAAGGCGACGCCTAGGCAGCTTGGCGTCTCCAGTCGTCGCCTAGGCGACGCCTAGAGACGCTGAGCTGCCAAGGCGCTCGCCTTAGCAACTCTCTTCCAAGTCGAACCTCGCCTTGTAGCTTAGCCACCGCTGGGACGCTAGGCGACGCCTGGCGACGCCTTAACAACTATGGGTTGAAGTAGTGATGCAGAGGTGGTGACCTTATGCTTGCCTCTTCGAACATAGGTTCTCAACTCAGGCTCATTCTGTAATTCCCCCTGTGTAGAATTATCAGAAGCATCAACAGGAACAAGGGAAGATGGAACAGGAAAGGAGGGTATAATAGAACTTGTAATGCCAGCCTCAAGAGGGAGCTTCTTCTCATCAATAACATCCTCTCCCTGAGAAGGTGAAGAAGAATAAAAAGGTTCCAATTCCCAAAAAGTTACATCCCGAGTGACAAACACTTTGTGTGAGGGAGGATGATAACACTTATATAACCTTTTTGGGTTGGAGAATAACCAATGAAAACACACCCAAGAGCCTTGGGATCTAATTTTCCCCGAGTGTGAGATTTATCATGAACATAGCACACAACCAAAGACTCGAGGCGACAGAGGACTTGTCGTGTGTTGAAGCAAAGAGATTGGACTTTTGTTCCCAAGAATTCTAGAAGGAAGTCGATTTATCAGAAAAACAACAGTCAAAACATCATCTCCCCATAAAAATTTAGGAGTGTTCATAGTGAACATAAGAGTGCGGGCTACCTTTAGTAAGTGGCGATTCTTTCTTTCCGCCACTCCATTTTGTTCTGGAGTTTTGACACAAGAGGTTTGAAGAATAATGCCATGCTGAGAGAGATAAGATAAAAAACATTATTATTACTATATTCACGACCATTATCACTATGGAGAATCTTTACTTTAGCTTCAAATTGAGTTTGAATCATTTTATGAAATTCCTGGAAACAATCAAACACCTCATCTTTGGAACGAAGAAGATAAATCCAACTGACACGAGAATGGCAGTCAATAAAGCTAACAAACCATCTATGACCAGAACGGGAAACAACCCGAGAGGGTCCCCACACATCAGTATGTATAATACCAAAAGATTTGGAATGTCGACTGTTAATAGCTGAATAAACAGAACGTTTGTGTTTTTTCAATTCACATGGTTCACACAAAAACTGAGTTTTATTACAATGTTTAACTAAAGATGGAAACAAAGACTCTAATATAAAAAAAGAGGGATGTCCCAAACGTCGATGCCACTGATGGAGAGAAGTCAAACTTGAGTCAGAAGTAGAGTGAAGAGCCTGAATAGGGAACGTATTCGACGAGGGAACATCTAAGTAATAGAGACCACCAACTGCACTACCACTGCCAATCTTCTGCCCCGTCACCAAGTCCTTAAAAACACAATGAGATGAGAAAAAGGTTACTGAAAAGTGTAAGGATTCAGAAAGACGTTGAACAGATAACAAATTTGCAGTGAATGAAGGAATATGGAGAACAGAGGACAATGTAAATGAAGGAGTACAAACTACAGAGCCTCTCCCAGATATAGAAGAGAGGGATCCATCAGCTACGCGAACCTTGTCTTTTCCTGAACAAGGCGTGTATGAAGTAAAGAGGTTGGAGGATTTGGTCATATGCTCAGAAGCACCTGTGTCGATGATCCAACCAGGGCAAATTGATGAAACATGAAAAGCACAAGAATGTATACCTGACTGAGCATAATGAGAGGAAGTAGATGTGGAATATAATTTCCGAAAAGCCGAAATTTCCTCAGGAGTGAGTGCAGTAGTAGTGTCTGAAGCATTGGATGTATCAACAGGAGGTGCTGTAGTAGTCACATAGGCCTGAGATCCACGACCACTACCACTACCACTACCAAACCGACCCCCTCGTCCTTAGGACGTCCATGAAGCTTGAAACAACGATCCCTGGTATGGTTTTTTTCCCCACAGTAATCACATTCGCGGGAGTCCTCAACAGGAGACGGAATAGTGGAGCCAAACTTAGGATATGAAGCAACCATGGCTGATCGGTCAATAGAATTTAAAATTATCACCCGATGCCTACTTTCCTCCTGTTGAACTCTAGCATGAACTTCTCGCAGTGATGGAAAAGGTGTCGGACTAATTGCTTGTGCTCGAATTTGATCAAATTCTATATTCAAACCAGCCAAGAAATCCACAACTCTATCTGCACTCACAAACTTTTGATAAGTAGCTGCATCTTCTAGACATTTGGCGGATAATACCCGATAATGATCAAGTTCTTGCCAAAGAGCATTAATTTTCGCAAAATATTGTGCCACAGACTTCTCTCCTTGTCTCAACTCACGGATTTGTTTACGGATATCATACGCCTTAGACATATCATCAGAAACAGAGAAGGTTTGAGAAATAGCCTCCCAAAGTTCATATGCAGTGTCTAAGAACATGTAACTACTCCGCATAATAGGTTCCATTGAGTTAAAGATCCATGTTTTTACCATGGAGTTATCAGATTTTCATTCTTCTTGGGCTATACCTGCTTGTGTAGGCATTGTTGTTGTACCATTGATGAAGTGTTGCATACGGTTAGCTTCAATGGACATACGACAGGCTTGAGACCAAGCTAGATAATTATTTTCATCCAACTTAAATGGGCTGAGAACCAAAGCAGAGTTAAGATGATGATTCCTACTCAACTGCTCTTTATTTGTCTCAGTATAAGTACCGCTATTAAAAGAACTCGACCCTGCCATGATAATGTAGTAGGATTGTAATCTAGCAGAATCCCAGCAGTAGGCTAAATAACAGGGCTAACAGAAAGAGCAATAACAATTATCCTAGGAAATAGCAACAAAGATAATTAAAAGGCTCAAACAGTAAGCAAGAGGAACACTGTAAGCAACCAGTAACAAAAACCACTGTAAGCAACACAGTATACGACTGTAAGTAACAAAAACCCGATCACTGCAAGCAACACAGTAAGCAGCTAGGCACAAACGACACCTGTTGGCTTAATACGAAGCAAACCTGAGTTTTATCATATACGACCATTGTGGTTGAAAAGAGGATAAAAAACCGACCAGGTTGAGAAAAAACCGCGTCGGAAAAACTGACCGGAAAAGGCCTCACGCGCCGGAGTGTGGCGTCGGCAGTCCGGCGAATGGGCGGCGTGTGGGGGCGCGTGTGGTGGCGGGTCGGAAAACAGAAAACTCTGGTTGGGTCCTGGTACTATAGATCCTAATTAGGATCTCAACTTCTCCATATCAAGTCGTTCAATAGGTTTTCTAATCGAAATTGTAAACGGCAGCGGAAAGAAGGAAGAAAAAGGAGAAGAAACTTATGGGAAAAGAAGCGTGCTCTGATACCATGTAAACATTGTTAATTCTGAGAATAATTTTATTTCATTGATTCAATACTATTACATAGATTGATCGTATATATATACACAAGTACTTCCTAAATTACATCAATATGTACACACTAAATATGGAAGCTAATTATGGTAAATCTATAATATCTTCTAACACTAATTATGGTAAATCTATAATATCTTCTAACAATATATATATAAGTAATATATTTTTTGGTTTAATATTGAACTTTAAAAGCTAAGGACTACAAAATAATTTTTATATACGTGTCTTGAATGTTTTAAATTTTGTGCCACAAACATGAGTTATACCAAGGCATTCAAAGTAGAATGGATGGAGTACTTTTTTTCCATTCTAAATTATAGAAACTGTTTTTCTTGTTAAGTAAATTATTGAGACTGTATATGATGGTAATTAGGGGCCACTTTGGAGGTGATTCTAGGTCTCAAACTGTCTGCTATGAAATTGGTATTCTTTGTCTAAAGGTATTTAGAATAAAATAGCAACTTTACTTGTAAGAAAAAAAGAAAATAGAAAAGAATGTAATTGCAAATTTTCAGTATAGATGGTAGACTCAGGAATACTCCCTTGAGAAGGCAGTCTAAGGCACCCCTTTTGGAAATGAAAGTTTTTGTTCCTAATTATTACAATTTTTATGTAGAGAAGAATGTTTTGTAGAAAACCAACTTTTTCATGATATCGCAATTAGGATCATGCTAATAGGAGATTAAAATTCTCTTGAAAGTATTTTCTGATATGATGCAAATAAATCAAAGGTTGGGGAAAAATAACTCTGTTTGGCCCAAGGAAAAACTCATTAAAGTTTATCACTTGGAAGGATGATGAAGACTCTCATAAATAAATTAAAAAATGGTAGAGGGGTTCAGGGTTTAAATATTGAAAGTTTGAACTGGTAGTTCTAAGGTCATATTTTAGTGTAGCATGATCTTTCTAGTGTCTGCCCCATTTCTTGAAATAAGGATGAAGCTCTCTGAGCCTTCTCAAATTCAAGCAAATATATAATTTTTTTTTCCTTGTAGCTAGATGCCACTGCAGCAGAACATCAGATATTCAACAAAATTTCAAGTTTCAACCAAAATTTATACAAAACAAAGTTACAGAAGGCTAAAAAGCAGTTTACTTTATCTATTGATGACAAAATCTAAGGCCTCGAAGGGGGTTAACAATTAAGTGTAAAATGACAACATATTTGGAGATTTCTTGTTAACTAGATGATCAAATAAGGAATCAAAAGCCCCCAGCCATTGCTCCAACCACCCGCTTTTCCCTAGCAACAGAAACTCCCCTGGAATAAGTGCTGTTTTAGGAAGTCCATTAAAACTGTTCTTTTGTCAATTATCTTTGCCAGATTTGTATCTCTTATTATGCCGCCAACCTCTTCCACTAACAAAACAATGTGTTCTTGCTTTCTGCTAATTCTACAAAGACAACGTGTCAAGTTTGCAAACCATTAGGATGGAGTTTGCTGTCAATGACAGGAAAATTTACCAAATGACTTCTCTTTGGATGTCATCCAGCTTTTGAAAAATTGACATTTGACTGTGATAACTTAACATTTACTCTTTCTTATCTGATGGTGGTTCACTTTTCTTAAGCATCTTAGAGGCATATCGAACTGGGCGAGGTAGTGTTGTAGTTAAAGGAAAGACTGATATAGAATTACTTGATTCCAAAACCAAGCGCACATCAATTATCATAAAAGAGTTAGCTATCTTATGCTAATTATTATCCATAAATTTTCTTAATGCAAAATTGTTAGCAATTCATAGGCACTGACCTGTCAAAAAATAATAATAATATGACCTTTCAAACTTTTTATTCACTTTCAAGCTGTAATGTATTGAGAAATTTGTCTTTTTCTCCCTGTTATGGTTTTATGTATGAAACAAATCCCATATCAGACAAACAAAGCATCTGTTGTTGAGAAAATTGCCGAGCATGTTGAAAAAAGGTAATCTAGTTATGAATAGATTGTCGGTATTATGTTTATTTTTACGTAATGCAAATCGATAAGCTGCTTGTTTCTGTACAGTCAACTCTTAAATTTTTGTCAATAATTTTTTAAGGCTTGGAGAAAAATGGTCTATGCTTCCCTCTTACACGTAGATATAAGCATAGGAAAGTTTCCTTGTGCTTAGATAACTCTATTCAGTTATATGAAGTGTCGGGTGGGCACTTTCAATCCGGATACGACTCTGAGAAAATTGCGCAGTCTAGGTCGCGATAAGCCATTGGAAACATCAAAACAATGAAAGAAGAAGAAGACGACTAAAGAGATCTGCTAAAGTAGCCTCCGCCACATGCAAAAGCCTCTGTTCTCGTGATGTTCGATCTAAGTCGCGATGTTCTGGATCTGATTTGGATCTAAGATAGTCGCGATGTTATGGATCTAAGTCACGAAGTTCTGATTTGGCAAAACTGTCGCGATGTTCTAATGGTCTGGATCTAAAGTGACAATGTTCTGATTTGGGAAATAAAACACTGATGTTATCATTTAGGCAAAATTTCATTAATATCCTCCATAGTTTGGTAATCTATTAATTTCAACCCTTAATTTTGTACTTTATAAATTTTACCCTGATTTTATATGTCTTTCAGGTAGGCCCCTAAAATTATTTTATTTAAAAAAAAACACAGGCGTTACAAGTTTTTTTGAGGTTAAATTATTTCATTTTGTCATATTATGATAAAAGCATGTCTATATGAATTTGGACAATATAAACATTATTGTTAAAAAATCATAATATACCGTATCCCCGCACCCGTGTCCAAATTTTGGTCCATATCCGCGTATCCTCTATTTTTTGACTTCACATGTCCGACATCTAAATTCGTACCCGCACCCAATACTCGAGTCCGAGTAACACAGGTTATATGATAAATTTACATTTTTGCAAGCGAGAATGGCACCTTGGGCTAGGGAAGGAGTTTTCACCACGAGACCAATATGGACCCTATCAATTAACCAAAAGCATGTCAACTAAAATATGCTGCCCCCATGGGTTCATCCTGCAAAAAGATGCAATATAAAGACATTATAGGTGATGAAGGATTGACATCATGAATGGTCATCTTGTCGAAATTCGCCTGTCCCTGCTCTGCACTTAGTGATATACCTATATTGGTAGTTAACAACAGTAATTTCATTCATTACTAGAAGATTCTTCTTCATATTTAGATATTTTTGGCTTTTCCTTTCATTAAATGATATGAACAAACTTAATTGTGATTGTGTCTTATGAAAGGGTGTGTATATGCATTATCATGTACTGCAGTTGTATGATTGTCCTTTATATTTTACACTACTTTGTAGCCATTTTCCTACGGAATTTATGGTTCTGTATATTCCAGAATCCTGTTTGTCCAGCTAATTCATTTATTAATTTTTAGTTCTTTCATAATAGATCCTTAATTCATGCTTTTTTGTTAATTACAGTATTTTAATTTTGTTAGAGTTTGGAAGGCATAAGTGACATTCGTGATGAGAGTGATCGATCTGGAATGCGCATAGTCATTGAGGTATCAATATCAGTACTATTGCATTTATTTTCTATTTGATGCAGACATCAACAGTTAGCATGTCATTGGATACACAACTGTGTGATTGCAATGTTATGACTTATGAGCAAGGATAATTATCTCAAAATTTCAGCTCAAGAGGGGATCAGATCCGTCCATCGTTCTCAATAATCTCTATCTTTACTGCTTTACAGTCCAGTTTCAGCTGCAACATGGTGGGGTGAATAGTTTCTAGATCCTTAATAGCTTCTAAACTATATATTCTGTAATATGGACAAAACAGTATCATTTAAGTAGTAAGGAAGCTAATATTCCCAAGGACACTTTCTATAACTAAAAGAGGAAAATTAATAATTGTATTGTTTATTATTTTTGTCTGTAATATACATACTTCATCAAAATTTGATATGAATTTATGAAATTGAAGGCTCTGCATTAAGTTATGCAGAAACTACTTCAACTTTAATGAAAAATATTTTTATTGCACTTCTAAAAACTGTAGTTATTCCATTAACTTAAGATATGGAGGGTTTTGTGGAAGATATGATAAATAATCTTTATGATTATTAATCCTTGGCTTAGTTACTCTGATGCTAGTTTCTCTCTCTCTCTCTCTCTCATAGTATTCTCCAATTTTCATTCTCTTTGAAGTCCATTTTCATTTCTTTGTTTCACTGTTTCTCCCTAATAATGCAATTAGATATTTGAATTGATTTTCTTAATTTCATTCTGTCTTTACTATTCACAGGATTCTTAATGGGCAACCCAAACAGATGGGTTTGAAGGAACTGCTTCAGGTGACACGTTACACGCTATCATTTATACATCTTTTTATATGTAATGTTGAAGTAATATGGTTTTGTTAGTGCCTTTTAGTAAGCCTTGACCTTCCTTTCTTTTTTCATTGGTTGATTTAGTTATTTTGTCTCGGGGTGAAATCGCATTTACATACACCCCTAATCTTTAAAGAGGTGTATGGGATGAGAGAGCTCTTTAAAGGGATCAGAATGAGTTTGTTGAACCTTCAAAGGGATTGGAATGAGTTTGTCACTAGTGTTAAGATGTTATCTGAATGTGTCCTTTGATTGTCACCGCCGAGACATACAGGGAGAAAGGAGTGAGGGGGAGGTGTTGGGATGGATATAGAGTCGTCAATTGGTTTTTGATTTTCTTCCCCAGGTCGTCTCACATATTTGGTATTTACATCCTTTTATTTTACACCCTACAAGTTTGTAAAACTAACAAAAGATCCTACCTAAATGTTTTAATTATTACTCCCCGTCCCCAAAAGGATGGCTTAAGTGACAGAAGTTTTTGCCCTCAAAAGCATGTCTAAAGGACATAAGTCAACTATATAAAATTTTACATTGACTATTTTACCCTTGGCCATATTACATCTTAGCTAAATTGTAAATCAATCACATCACAAATGAATGACCCAAAAACCCAAGAGCCAAATTAAGCAATTAACACAGACCAATATTAGACTCACCGCACACATACCAACACATGGACAAAATGGAAAGTAGATTTATACTCTCCTATTATTTGACTACCTTAATTTGTGTGAAATTTGTCCAAAGCCATCCTTTGGGGATGGGATGGAGGGAGTACTAATTTACCCAAGCAGCACTGCAAGGAATTCATCTAGGCATCCTGTTTCCTACCTATCTGAATCCTGGATACACACAATTATATCCGGGGTGTATCCGCTAGACACCCCAAATATACCCAAATATCAAGAGGTAAGCTCTAGCTAGCAATCTGATTTTTTCATCCTCGAATTATTTTACAGGCATTCTTTGGATTTTAGATGCTCTGTAGTTGAAAGACGTGCAAGGTTCAAGCTCTCACAAGTTCAAGACAGAAGTCATATTCTTGAGGTATATTTAAATTACTTATGACTTTCCAATACACATAGAAGTATAGAGCAATAAGCTACATGTCTCTTGGGGTTGAAACATTTTGATTTGTATTCCTGGTTTATTCAATTAACGTAGGTGGCTTTGAAGTTCGACTGTTAAATAAACATAACCAGATAATTTATGTTGCATATGTCATTACCACACTGTTTTATAGCGTACAGTTGCTGCTGCTTATTCTGTTCTCTTTTTTTTGGGTTGTGTTGCTCTTTTATAAAATAAGGGCATTGTAGTGGGGCTTGATAATTTAGATGCAGTAATTGACATAATCAGGAAAGCTTCAAGCAACTCAATGGCATCAACTAACTTGAGGAAAGGTATGGATGCTTTGGTTTGTTAGTACATTTCTTTCTCAAGAATATTTGAGGGGAGAACTGCATTTCTCCGTGGTACTTCCTTTGTTTTAGATTGCAAGTTCTCTAATTGCCTTTTCCAATGCAACTGGTTCAGAATTGCCTTGTGTTGAATTCTTGGGCATGGAAGGAAAACCTTGTTTGTATCTTGAGAATCCCTAAATGGCAGTGTTTTTAAAGGCGTGCCTAGGCGTGAGACCCTACAAGGTGCAAGGTTTGGGCATTGCCTCTCTTGAGGTGCGACTGCTTCAATGAGGTGCGAGGCACGTGAAGTGATCGCCTCTTCAAAGTTGTGGCCCAAATGCTTGCCTATTAGATTTTTAATTTTAAATTCATCTCAGGCTTAGGAAGAAAGAAAAGTAAGAGAAGGAAAGAGGGAGGTCTGCACTTCAAGTTCAATGATTGGCTGAGCTCTTGGCATTTTCTGGAAGTTTGCGTGATATGATTTGTTGCCTTCGTTTTTTCACTGATTCAATGTTGCTGGTTGTTTTGGTTCCGATATTTGACTCGATTGAGGTCTGAGTAGCTGCTTGTGCTTGGTTGATTATGTGGCTAATGGACCCATGTGTCTAAGTAGTTTAGGCTGAAGTTACATGTGGGTGGCAGTCAAGGTTCAAAGAAACGGCAATGGTATAGAGGGAGTAACAATGGTATTATAGTTTGTGGAACAGATGGAGTAATAATAATAAATAAAATATGTATACATGCATATTAATTTATCAAAAAATAATTTAAATAAATAAATATGTAAAAGTACATACTAATTAATCAAATAATTATAACAAATAAATACTGTTGTCTGCTTTGTTAAAACTGTCCATACTTAATTGAACTAACTAAGATGTTTTTCTCACTTTCTTCCTGGCAGAGTTCACTTTATCTGAAAAAAAGCTGATGCTATATTGGACATAAACTTAAGAAGGCTTACACTGCTTGAGGTGTGTAATAATTATATGGTTCATAACTATTTTGACTTGATCAATTTTTTGACTGTATATCTTCTGTTTCCTTCATGTTGGAGAGTTCTTTTGTTTGTTCTTATGCAGAGAAATAAATTTGTCAACGAAGGGAAATCCTTGATGGAACAAATTTCGAAGTTGGAGCAACTTCTGTCTAGCAAACAACAAATATTGCAGGTAGGTGTATGGATTGATGATATATCTTCAGTTTTTTTCTAAAAAAATTATTAGTTAAAAAAAGAGAATAGAAAAATAGAGGGGACTAGAAATTAAGCTACCATTTTAACGAGTAGAAAGAGAAAGAGAACACTCAAAATTTGGCAGCTCTCCAATTGTCAAAAAAATAAGACACAAAAGTAGCCCTAAAGAGACGGAAAAGATCGCACTTGCAAAGCATCTCACCATCCTTACTTCTTCCAAAACCTTGTAAATTTATCAAACCCATCATACTCGTTGGTACTCTCGAGCATCCAAAATTTTGCGAAGAAGCCCTAAAAATATAAAAATCACCACCTACACACAAATGATGACTTTAAAGACCATAACTAGCATATATAGAACTTTCCTCTCCCTTCGCCAATTAGGACCAGACACTAACTAAAATCACCAAAGTCCATGCCATTTAACCTTCTCATAGTAACTGACAATGGAAAGGAACCACAAGTAGAGACTTTGGACAAGTCACACATCTCGTATTCCAAACAACTAATCCTTTCTCATGCCCATACAAAGGAAGGAACTCAAATCCTTAAGCCTGGAATCCCAAACACTACAGATAATCATCCCTCTACCTACTTAAACTTAGATTCTTGAAAGAAGACCGCATCAAGAACAACCTTCAGAAGCACCTTTCTAAATTACCTACCTGATTCTTACGAGGCACAAAATTGCACCTAGTAATAACTCTCAGCTCATCTAGGGAAAGCATGAGCCTACCGAAAACAAAACTCTTTTCATTCTTGTTACTATTCTCTTCCCGTCTTTACACCTGCACTGGCTTTTATTCCTTAACAACACTAGTTATTGCATTTTCATACTTTTGATGCAATATTTGAATTTCTTACGACCAAGAGGAAGTATATGGAGTTTTCTCACCCAAATCAGTGTTTGTAGGAGGATGACTTACTAGCGGATTATTTTTCTCAAAAATTCTAATCTTGAAACACCAATCTCCATATAAACTTGGCATTGACGAAGGTAACGTCAAACCTTAACAAATCAAAGTCATACTCTATCTGGCCACTAAACTACCTAGGATATCCACATCCACAAAATCTCCCACAAAGAATCTCCATTTGTTGAAAAATAGAAAGTTCCCCAATGATGGAGGGATAGGTAACCCCACTATTGTTATCCATTTTCCCCTATGAGAGCTTTGCAAATCCGTACAACACACCTTCCTCTCCCATACATCCATATGTAGCATAACACCTAGTTTCTTCATGTCTTTTACTAACACTCTTCTTGCCTCTGCTTCTGAAGGTAACCGAAATGAGTAAATTATTTGGCTGTAGAAGAACTCGAACAAACCTCAATGCTAGAAATATAGCCATCATTACCAAGAAAATACCCAACCAAACATGATCTTAAAACCCTCAGCCTACTTTCCACCTCTTGCTGCTCTACTAAAATGAAAATTTTGAATTTATGATCTTTACATTACATTCACCGGATACAAGAAATGTTGGCAAAGATACTATATTCCTGAAAGATGAAGCCATTTCCTATGAAGGAGAAAGAAACTCAAACACTGAACCTTTGTCACAAAGTCCAAACAATCTTTGGTTTTTTTTTTGTATAAAAAATGCCCAAAGTATCTTAACTTTGTACCACCTCATTATCAAGGTGATGCGATTCAGAAGAGAATTCCAGTGTGATGATAAATAGTAGAAATTGAAAGGATGCAAAAAAACCTATATAGTAACAACGGTATGCTTCAATATTGGCCAATCGTAGAAATTGAAAAGATGTAGAAGTCTATATGGTAACAACTCTTTGCTTTGACATAAGCCAACCATACTAGATTATTTGAAACGCGCCGTCTGTAACGGAATGACAGAATTTTGAGGGCCTTACAGTTATTCGCAGTTATTCTAGTGAAGAATGACGCCCCACACGTCACATAAATTTGGTCCACACAATTTGCATGGTTGTTTATCTCCCGATGGCAAAGTAACATCCATGTTCACCCGAGTTGGGCTATAATGCTCTAAAAATTCTCGCTTAAGTCCGCTTAATCCCCACCTAGGCACTAGGCGGGTCCTCTATTGCCTAGATTCCCTCACCTAGGCAGAATAAGACCTCTGCCACAAGATTTAATAAAGATTTTGAAACTTTACAATACTTGAAATGTTTTTGTTAAGCCTTAAAAGATTGATTTTTGGTAATTTGTCCTATAAAATTTTAGAAATTACATTTATGAGATGCTTTATATAGTATAACAAGTATATACAATAGAAAAATATATAAAGGAGACGGTCTGCCTAGGAAAACACCTAGGTGCTAGGTGATCCCTCAGTCACCTAGGTGCGCCTAGCGATTTTTAGAAAACTCTTGTCTATACAATCCAACCCTCCATCTGCCTCCAGCTTGAATTTTGATTGGAAGATAGCTTTACAAGGGATATTAACAGCCACTTTGGACAATCAAATACTTGTTTTGATATTATTTATGTCTTAAATTCTAATAATTCTTGAAAATATGTTTGGATAACCTTTATATTTTCAGGAAAATTTAGAAAACACTTCACACAGTAGGTAATAGAGATAATGATAAAAAAATAATCAGAAATTGTACTCAAGTTTACTTTAGTGTGCATTGTTATTCATTTAAAGTATAAACAAGTTCTGTAATTTGAATGAAATGACTTTCAGATTTTTTAAAAATCTTTTTATCTATTTATTTTGAAAATTGTAACCAAGAATTTACTATTTTTTTCTGTACATTTAGATAACAAAAAATTGAAGCCCAGACAAAAACAAAGTATGTTAATAAAATAAGAGATATTAACCAAAGTTTTATGTATATGCATACATCTAATATGGGGAACAACCTATTCATTTCCTCTCTCTCTCTCTCTCTCTCTCTGTCTGAGTGTGTGTGTGTACCATATTTTAGATTCATTATTGTGTTTCAGCATGTCTATGATGTTTCCCTCTTTCTGCTTCTTAGTTGATAGAACAAGAGGCAATTGAAATTAAAAACAAGTTTGCCACTCCAAGGAGATCAACTCTGGAGGACACAGATAGCGGATTACTTGAAGAAATAGACATTATCCCGAATGAAGAAATGCTATTGGTACTTTTCCCATGCAAATGCTTACACTCGATCAATTGGGTTCTTTTGAGGAGTGTTCTTATTCTGAAGAGTCCATAATTATAATTTCAGGCACTTAGTGAGAAGGGTTATGTGAAACGAAGGAAGCCTGACACCTTCAATCTTCAAACTCGTGGAACAATGGGAAGTCTGTTGGAAAATTAAGAATAAATGACACAATGACTTTCGTGTTTGTCATGCCCACAATCATGTCTTGTATTTCAGGTACTTCCTAATTGGTTCCACTTTTAGTTGCATAATTTTTCTTTGGTTGTGTTCCACCGTCATCAAAAGTTTAATAAATTTCTTTCTTTGGTTGTGATTGCACATCATTCTGTCTATTTTGTCAAAATAGGATTTGACATTTATTCTGTGTTAATGTCTATGCACTCACAGGGCAGTCATTTCAAGATTTTTTTTTCACTTTTACTCTAAAAAATTTAAGTACCTGTTGAACAAATACTTTTTTGACTTTTTGGAGTTTGCCCAGAATTAAAGAAGATAAAAAGAAAGAAAAGAAAAGCACAAAGTAAAAAAGTACGTAGAAGCTCTTTCGAACAGAGCCCTTGTATAGATCTGTTTGAAATTTAAGTATCTGTTTCTGCAATCTTTTGCCTTATAATTTGGACATCTAACTTGGTATGGAGTTTTTGTTTTGACTTTAATCAATAACTGAAGCAAACATGATAATTATACCACATAAGTATCAAATTAAACCAAAATATTATGAGAACCTGCAAACTAAAGTTCAATAATGTTTCTAGATTTTCACCCTCTTCCCTCCACTGATTCTTTTCTTTGGTTTTTCAAATTTTTGAGCTTTGGCATGATAGTCATGGGTATACTCACTGACAATGCAGTTGCATTTGAAAAAATTCAGGGTTAAATATTTAGGAAAATAATGAAAAGTAAAATAGGATATGGTATAACAATGATTCAAAGTTATTTTGATATAATGGTTTGGTGGAAGTATTTATGCTGATAATGGAGTTAGAGCTAGTGGACTATGTTTTAGGTTTGGATTCTTGAGAAGAGGGCTTGAAGTGCTTACTTGAATCCTCCTGCACTCCAGACCCAATTCTCAATATTGGACTATCTGTCGCTACTTGATTCCCCTGTACTCAGCAGACCGATTTTTCAGTTGGCTGGACCTGGGTCTAGAAACATTATTACTTGATTTAATAATGTGTTCATATCTGGAACTTTTTTTCCCTTTATCATAATTTTGTCTTCTGAATTATCATTTTTGAGTACTATTCTTAAAAGGTTACTAATTGTGGGCCGTTGGTGCAACCTTGAAGTAAAGGTGTTTGTTAGTTTTGGTCTGGTTTCATTTGAATACGCTACAATTCGTTGTCTTGTTATCCTACGATAAGGTGGCTGCTGTAAACCTGCTTGCTTGCCCCTCTTGGTTGAAACACTTTGATTTTTTTGTCACTTATCCATATGAGAAACCAAAAAATCAATTATAATTTAACAAGCTACAACCACCACTCCCTTCACCCCCTCAACCCATCACCAAAACCACAATGTTAAATGCTATTAATGAGAATAATAATTCACTATTCTTAAATGAAGAAGAAATCATGTGACGAGGGGATTCTTATTTGTACAAATAGTACTTCGAACTTGGAACAAGCATGTGGAAATTAACATTACTTCTTTATCGTTTGAGTTGTTCTGCCGGTCGGTTACTCGCTCAAGATCTTTGGTTACCCGATGAAAAAAATGGGGTTACTTCTATGGACGTTGAAAATGATTTGATTTAGTTCACAACTAGAAGTAGAAGGCGTTCTGGTAGGATCCTCGCAGATAGAAAAAGATTGCAGTCAGTTTGCTAATGATCAAGTGACATTGCTTCTTCGGCCCGAACCTAGGAATCCTGTCAAGGCCACATCTTGGCCCTGACTGGAATCTGCAAAGTTAGAACAAAAAATAGAGATATAGAAAGAAGAAATTTGAGGAAAGAGAGAAACATATAAACAGATAGATTCAATTTGGGGGAAGATTGGAGATGGGTGTGAGAGCAAAATTGCTTCTCACATTTTCACATCGTTCATCACTTGAAGAATAAAAGTTTCAGGACTCTTTGTATTTATAGACTAGATAGACTTGCTGGAAAAGTAAAAGTCTAAACTAAACCAACTATTCTTATCCTTCATCCACTACTAACTCACTCACTTATTACGTAGTCGTCACTAGAATATTGTAGTAGATAGTAACTGCCCAATATGCCATTGCCTAACAAATCCCTTACATAGTTGTCACGGCGCTACGACGAGTTATAGCGGTAGAGACGCCTAGACGCCTAGGCGCAAAGCGACCGCCATGGCCTCTGTAAGGCGACAAGTCGTTTACAATGTGCAATTTATATATAACTTATTTTACTTAACAAGTATATTGGCAATAAAATTTCATATACATTAAAACTCAAAACATGACGCTATGGAATAACATTAACGACATAATTATATAAATACTTAGCAATAACAATCCAAAAACAAAACACTTGATATAAAAAATTAGTAAAAGAAATGAAGAATTCAACAAACACCACATAAAAAATAAAGTTGCAACCAACTATCACAAATATGCAGTTTAATAACTAATAAAACACCACCATAGCAAGCCAAAATAATATCTAGACTCTCTACACTAGTCTAAAAACATCGTTCAATCAAAATTATCATAGAAAAGGTCATCTCCATCTCTTCCACGAGAACTACTCTCATTCAAAGGCGTAGGTGGTGGTCTTTCTCCAAAATCATTCTCCAGATCTTCATCATCATTTGGAATTCTCTCTTCTTCATCAACTTCATTATCGGAGTCGGAGTCCATCAACCTTGATTCCTTTGAAGTTGAACCACCACCACGTCGAGACTACGTCATGAGATTATCACTAGTTTTAGCACGAGCCCTCCTTTAAAGATTGCGACCCTCAAGTGTGTTGGATGCACCGGTTGCTCGATCCACATCATTTCATGTAAGATCCTCCCCGGAATGAACAACATCGACCTCATTATCGATCCATTCATTACCCCATTCAAAGTCATCAATGACTAATGGATCAAAATTATTTCTAAGTTCACGCCTCTTTTGGAACCTTGAGTCGATCTTTCGATTGTACCGGACATACACCAAGTCACTCAATTGTTTGTGTTCCAATCTATTCCTCTTCTTCGTATGAATCTAAAATAAATAGAACAAAAAATAATAATATTAATGATAAAATTTTAATTATATAAAAAATAGTTAGTATTAGTAGTGAATGACTTCCAAACATTTGAAATTTGAACTAACAATAGAAAGTATTTACAGACTCAAATGTACTCCAATTGCGCTCGCAACAGGAAGAAGAACAGAGGCATAGAATTCTTTTTGTAAACGAGGATAGCTCAATAGCCCGCGCTCCAAAAGCATTCCACCAATCAACTAGAAAGAAATATAAATATTTTTAAAGGGAGGAAAGGAAGAATGTATATAAATTATAATCATAATTAACTTTTATATCTTTATATATATTTTAATATACGTACGAGGATTCTTTAATTTCCGTTGCCTAATCACCATTTCGCTTGCAAAAGTATCTCGAGAAGCATCATATTTTGTCAGCTAGATTGCTTATCTTGTCTAGCAAATCAAACTCGGGCACCATCTTTGCAAAAACGTCATTGAAGTCATCTCGTAAAGTATTAGTAAACAGCGATGTTCCTCTTTGATATCAAAGTATTTGCCCGGATTGAGAAACAACGCAGCCCCATATAATTTTTGCTCCATCTGATTTTTCCATCGCCGCTCAACAATTTCAATCACCTTCTGATACAGTCTTTGTTTGTTATCAAATGCATCTTTGATTTTCTTCTTCGCACATTCCATCGCAGCAATAACTTCTGGCATAGCAGGCTTCTCATCACTATCAACAATCCTCAAGACTATAAGAAGTGGCTGTAACGCCCTAATGCAATCCTCAACAGTATGCCAAAATGTTTTTGAAATAACAGTATCACATACTTCCTTTCCGCTTCAGTAGCCGACAACTTTGATGTTGACCAATCCTCGCTGATGAATAACTGCCTCAATGCATCTTTATTCTTGTACAAACTCTGCAAGGTGAGGAAAGCTGTAGCAAATCTAGTAACTGCGGGTTTCACAAGATTCCTCCCATTTGTTTTCTCCCTCATCGCACTAAGAAGACGACCATGTCCTATAAATGAATGTTGTGATTTTTCTTGCCTTTGTGATTGTGGGTTGGAATTGCTTCAACTTGTCTATGTCCTCTAACATAAGGTCAAGGCAGTGAGCGACACAAGGTGTCCAAAACAGTGAAGGTCTCCTCTCCATTAGTATATACCCCGCTGCCTTGCAATTAGAGGCATTGTCTGTGACCACCTGAACAACATACTCGGGGCCAATTTCCTCGATCTTGCTATTAAGTAGATTTGTCAACATTATGGCATCTTGCGACTGACTGGAGGCATCAACAGAACCCATAAAATAAGTCCCCTCCGGACTATTAACAAGGAAATTCAACAAGTGTCTTCCCCTCTTATATGTCCAACCATCCGACATGAGTGAGCAGCCGTATTCCTTCCAAGCAACTTCATGTTTTTTCTTTAAGTCCTCGGTTTTCTACTTTGCCTTCTCAAGTAAAGGAACCCTCAACTCGTGATACGTTGGAGGCTTGAAACCCGACCCATATTGTCCTATGGACTCGACCATTACTTCAAATCTCCTTGAATTTGCAGCATTGAATGGTATGCCACATTCGTAGAAAAAGTCGGCAACGTGCATTTGGACTCTCTCTTTTTCTTCCGGTGTCCTCAAACGACTTTCAATACTCGTTTGGCTCAAACGCTTGCTATGCCTCTCTTCTACAACTTCTTTGGGAGTCTTCCTTTGAAGTGCTTCAACCGTCTTAGCTTTTGGTTGTGGCTTTTGAATTTGAAATACAACATTCTTCCTTTTATAAGCCGTTCCAGAACTTGGGATAGTGTTAGAAGAAGTATTGGAAGTCATGGTTGGACGAGCAGATGATTGTGCTTCTTGCACTTCTACTACATCATCATCTAGCTCAAGTGGCGTGTTCCTCTTTCTACTATTCAAAGCCGCTTGCATCTCCCTCATAATTTTTGTTGTTTTGGGGCACTTTGCTACATCTCCAAAATTTCATGCTAAATGTTGCTTCAACCTTTTGATTCCCGAACGACATTGCTTCTCACAAAGGATACATTGCACTATATCCTTATTACTCATGTCCGGCCAATACCCATATTTCCAATCCGGGTCATTTGATTTGGCCTTTTTTTTCGGGTCCTTGGTTATGTCATAACCATCGGCTCCCGAACTTTCTGCCATTTTATTTTCTAGTTTCTACAAAATACAATCAAAAAAACAATATAAGAGACAACAATTAACATATGACATCATATTTTAGATTAGTATAGTAATAAGTTAACACTAATAAATAATTATATTAGTATATGCAGGACACATAAGTGACATTGACGTAACAGTATACATAATTTACATATAAATATATAATAGATTAGTATAGTAATAAGTTAACAGTTATCACTAATAAATAACTATATTAGTATATTAGTATATGCAGTATACATAATTTACATATAATAGATTAGTATATTAGTATATGCAGGAGCAGGACTACAGAGTACAGATATATGCATGGCATACTCAAGTAAAACAGAGGGGAAGGAAAACAGAGAAGAAGTTGAGCAGATGAAGAAACAAACCTGTAACTAAGCTGAGCAGATGAAACCTGAAGGTCGAGCAGATGAAGCAGTCGGAGCAGTCGAGCAGATCGAGCAGTCGAGTAGTTGTGCAGTCAAGCAGTCAGGAGGGTTCGAAGGTCGCGAATGAGCAGTCGGAGCAGATTCGCGATGAAGGTTCGAAGGTCGTGAGATTCGCGATGAAGTCTGTCTCGACTCGACTCGACTGAGTTTCTTTGCAGCAACGATAAGGGTTTCTTTCTCCTTTTCTCATGAGTCCATGGGTTAATGTGGCGGAACTTAGAAAATGGGCAAATGGTTTAAGGAGCTGCCAAGGCGCTCGCCTTATCAGCTCTGTCCCAAGTTGTGCCTCACCTTGCCTTCTCCCCATTGCCTGGACGCCTTGACAACTATGATCCCTTAGATATGATGCAAAATGTATCTTGTTCAATCCTTGATTAGAGATTTATCTATGAAAAAACGAATTGGAGCTTGAAGAAGGGGAAGGATCAAGTAGTGTTTTAATTCTATTGTATTCAGATAGCCCTCATTAGTCATTTTCCAGCACTGAAATTATGGCGACCTAGACAGATGTTAATATAATGTTGTAAATGCTTCTTTATGTGTTTGTTTATGTTGAGCTATATTAAGTTCTGCTAATGCTTCCAAAAATAGTGTTTATAATTAATGACAATCATGTCTAAAATTATACTTTTGAATTGGATTATCATTTGGTTCCCAGGTCTTAGATATTTTCCCTATCCCCTATGTTTAAGTATTTTGACATGTTGGTATCCATTTGATAAAAATTACTTTTTTGCCACATGACATTGTCATCAAAAGTCATTTTGACAAGTTGGCATCTATTTCTGGTAATTAAAGTCATCACCTTTTATTAGTGATCAAGACATAGTCTACTCAGCTCGGGCCTATAAAATTCCGGAATGCACCCGTGCTGCTGCGGGCACTCCCTTGGTTCAGGTATGTCTCCCAACTCCCATCATATATTGTAGTTAAACAATCTTCTACGTGATCGTTCATTTCATGTTGTATCCAGATCTTGTCCTTATCTGGTGGTGAGAGGATTACTTCGATTATTCCTGTGAGTGAGTTTGCTGAAGATCAGTATCTTCTGATGCTTACTGCAAACGGCTACATCAAGAAAGTATCTTTGAGCTATTTCTCCTCCATCAGGTCAACGGGAATCATAGCAATTCAGTTGGCGAGTCTTCAAATTTTTTGTTTTTAATTTAATTTTGATGATTTAAGCTTGGGTTGATGAAATTATTGCGTTATATTTATTTCTTGGTCATCCATTTTAATCGGACAGGTTCCTGGTGATGAATTAAAATGGGTTCGTCTTTGCACAAATGATGACCTTGTGGCCATGGCTTCACAAGAGGGAATGGTTATTCTGAGTTCATGTGAGGCTGTGAGTTCTATTGTTGTCCTTTCTATATTACTCCCTCCGTCCAACTTTATGTGGACAATGTCTTTTGAGTGTTTTCGGCACAGCAAGTAGATTTTGCATGCCAAAAACACATTTTGGTATCGTATCTTTTATATATTTGTAATATAGTGAAAAAATAAAATGTACAAATATATGAAAATTTTAAAACACGCGAAAAGCATCATATGTAAATGCATTCTGAAAAGCCTTCGAATTCCTGCTGAAAAACTCAAAACCGTGTGGCTGAGTATTTATTATCTGTACCAAACAAAACCTATATTTATTCGACAATGCATTAAGTCCATACAACATAGTTTTAGTGTCACTCAAGCAAACATTATGCCCTTGTGATGCAGATTTGTAGACAGGTGTAGGTAACAAAATGTAATTATATATTTGGTTCTTTAAAAAAGTGTAATTATGTAGATGATTGTAACAGCCTGGTCAAATCCTGAGTCCGAATGAAATGATAATATACCAAGGCCCAATTCACTGTCTCAATAGTATCTTTTAGGATCATCTTAGCGCACAACAAGCTCACCCATAATGTCATAATTGAAGGTAATATTTGTAGTAGCTTAGGACCTTATATACATATCATTTATCCCATGTTCCGATGCGATACGGAGGTGTTACAATGATAGTGCTGGAAGTTTATGAATAGATAAGAACTACAAGCTTTCCTCTTGCTAGAAAGGATATTAAGGCTGCTACTAGATCTAAGTAGAATACTCGAGGCTGGGGTCTGTAGCGTGAAATGCATTGAGTAAATCCGAAGGGGTCATTGGATTTACTCGTATCTCAAGCCTGTAGAATACTTTGTATGGTAAGTAGAATACTTTTTATGGCTTGTTGAATTAGTCAAAATGCATATTCTTTGTTTTTAAAACAAAAGTATTAGTTCCTTCGTCCTGTTCAATGTTCTAAAAGGCGGGAGGCAGGCGGCCAGGGGGCTTAGGCGAGATTTTTTATTTTAAGTTAATTTTAATATTTTAGCTTACATTTATCCAAACAAAACAATAATATAAAGCAAAACAATCTATAATAACGATAATAAAGGATTTTGCTTAAAGTTCAAACACATCCATATTGTCAATGTCAAAGTTTAAACACAAACATGCAGTTGTTCAAAGTTCAAACATATTTTTAACGTATTAGTTTTATTCATAAATAAGATTGCTATTAAATAATAAAATTTAAAATTTTAAGAATTCAATTCAATATTAAAATTTAAGAAACTAAATATAAATTTAAGAATTATATTGAATTAAACTAAATATTACAAATGTATTATCATTTATATAATTTGAAGTTGGTACAAGTTCAAGAAACTACAACTATAATAAATTTATCCATTTTGACTTGATTTTGCTCATTTTTTGTTGTGATTTGATAGGCTACAAATTGCATTATGTATATGGTAAATCATTAGGAAAATAAAAATATCAAGGTTTGGGTAGTTATTAAAATAAAAAAAATCTCTTCGCCTAGCCCGCCTAATTTTTTGGAGGAATTTTTTTGCCGCCTTGGGCCTAGGCGGGGCGCTAGGGGAGGGCCTAGTGCCCACAGGCGGGGCGCCAGGGGAGGGCCTATCGCCTAGGCGGACCTAGACAGGGATTTTTAGAACACTGGTCCTGTTTTAAGTTGCACATCTTCTGCGGCATCTATCAATTCATACATATTTTAAGATGTACCAAAAAAACACATGTATATGTGTATATTTCACATATAGCTCAAAATATATAGATATTTTGAGAATATAAAGTTTGATTAGAAATATAGCGGATTAATGTCTTGACCATATATTAAGGTCTGTGCGGAAAACATCCCCTAAAAATGTGTCAATAAAATGGTATCAGGAATATAAATTACCTCTTTAAAATTACATAAACTAACTCCCGAACATCATAAATTTCTCAGAAAAACCTATTAATTTCCAAAAGACCTAAAATAAATTCAGTTCTACAACTCGGACATAACCCTAATAATGAGAACTCAACTTACTAATAAAATATCAAAAAAATATTTTACCTTTTATGTATAAGAAGTATTATCATATTATGTTATCCAATTTCAATTTATAAAAGGACAGAATGCAACTTGCATTGCCTAACTGAGTTAGGTGCATAACATAAAACAAAATAATTTTATAACTACTGCAAGCCCAAAAAAATAAAATTAAATGTATCATATGTGTTTGTTTTTAAAAAATGCAAGGATATATATATATATATATATATATATATATATATATTGACAACCCCCTTTTTCCATTTATGGTAAAATCTCTATGTTTTGCTAAATTGATGAGATTTTTCCTTTCTTTATTCATCGTCGACATTGTTTCAATTTTTGTCTGAGATTTCTATACTTTCGAGTTTTGAATTAAAAAGTTCTTGAAGTTTCCTGTAAATATGGATTACAAGTATATTTGATAAGGTTCCTGCTTTACTATGTCCACACCAGATTGGTTGCATCTTCTCTTGTGATCATTATTTTTTTCCCATTAATTTGTTTGGACCATTCAGTGAACTGTCATACTTATATCTCTACTTATTGTATTCCCCATCTTACTTTAGTGGTGGTTATCTTCTCAGATTCGAGCATTAAGCAGAAATACTCGAGGTTCTGTCGCCATGAAACTGAAAAGAGAATTGAATGGCAAGCATGGACATAATCCCAGCAGCTATGCGGAAAGACCTGGAGAGGAACTCAGAAGCCAATCATAGCCAGTACTTTTTCTTTGCTCTTTTTCTTTTAAGTTTTAACATAATCGTATTTTCTGTTTGTTACTAAATGTGATGTCTACTTTTGGATTGCTAATTGCGTCTCTCGAAGAGTTTAAATCAAACTTCATTGAAAGTAATTCTGTGTAATGACGATTATGGATAGATTGTGTATTTCTACTCTTGCTCTCTGATATTGCTTTGTATTTTCCAAAGTAAGTGAATATGGACCCAATTTCATCATTTTAACATCAGAGAATTATAATTAGTTTTTTCAAAGAAGTAATTGATGCAATAGTAGGAGGTTAGAGAGTCGAAATGCATTGGTTGAGAGCTTTTAAATACTTTTCCTTATTAGTCTCTTTAGCTGTCTTACAACAACTTTAAGCACTCATTGCTACATTACCTTCTGATTATGGCCTTTTTAGGTTTTACCTGCTGTTCTACAGCATTCGCAGTGTTTACGGGTTTTTTTTTTGCTTTAAACAAGTTTCTTATATGACAAATATTTCTAGTTATGAATCTTAAATTTGAAATCTAGTGTAAAATCTGATTTCAGATGGTCTTTAAATGAGGAAGAGTTTGGTTGCTAGAGTTTACCTTTTTTCCTTGTGTTTTCAGTCTTCATTATTTCTTCTTCTTATATAAAGCTGCTCCTTTCATATTATGGTTATTCTCATGTTAGAATTATTCTAATATTAGCAATTAAAGTCCTGCTTTTCTTTATCTTTAACTCTGTACAGAAGGAGTTCTAATTACTTCATCTTCTCTGTTATTAATTGATATGTATCAAGCAGTGGTAAGGGCGTGAGTGGACCGTTGTTGTTTCTATCCAAGAGTGGTTATGGAAAACGAGTCCCCCTGAGCAGCTTCCGCCTGTCACCTTTGAATAATTCTGTTATTAGGTGACACACAAACACACAGAATTTTTGTTATTCGGTGCTGATTGATGATGACATCTTCTCGAATTCCCCTAGCACTGAATGTGAGTCGGTCGACAACTTAATCGACGATCAGGGTTACATTTCTGATGACAATTATGTAATTAATGATTTTGATGCCGTTGACGATGAGGAAGTGGACGATGAGGAACTGACCAACGATGTTACTTTAGAGGAATTCCTCTCGGCGCTAAATGCTGTTGTCAGATCACCAATCCCCGACTATGGGGACTTAAAGATATGAAGCCTTTCAAGTTTTCGATGCAATTGAAAATTTCACTAATCATTATTATTGTTGCCATGAGAATCAGGTGACTATGTTTCATTGTGAGTGTTTAGACCACTAATCTAATATACACTTTTTCATATGAAATTCTCTCCTAGCCGGTTCATTTGTAGGCTACAGAGAGAATTTTATATGGAAAAGTGTACATTAGATTAGTGGTCTAAACACTCACAATGAAACATAGAGTCACCTGATTCTCATGGCAACGATAATAATGATCAGTGAAATTTTCAACTGCATTGAAAACCTTGAAAGGCTTCATATCTTTTAAGTCCCCATAGTGATCTGACAACATCATTTAGCGCCGAGAGGAATTCCTCTAAAGTAGCATCGTTGGTCAGTTCCTCATCGTCCACTTCCTCATTGTCAACGGCGTCAAAATCATTAATTACATAATTGTCATCAGAAATGTACCCCTGATCGTCGATTAAGTTGTCGACCGACTCACATTCAGTGCTAGGGAAATTCGAGAAGATGTCATCATCAATCAACACCTAATAACAAAAATTCTGTGTGTTCGTGTGTTCCTAATAACAGAATTATTCAAAGGTTTAAAGGTATATTGGATACTAAAATTCTGTGTGTTTGTGTGTGTTGTTTCCCCTTCAACGTTTACATGACTATTTGTCAGTCCATGTTTTAGTTTTCGGCTGAAGATTGGCTTGCAGCGGTTTTTGTAGTTGGATTTTCATTGGCAGGTAATGGTGGTGTTTGTTTGGAACACTTTTGGTTAATTGTGGGGATGTTTTAATTGCTACTTCTTACATTGCTCTTGAATGTATTATACAGAAAAGATGGTGAAAGCGATGAGCAAGTTGTTCTTGTAAGCCAGAGCGGAACTGTCAATCGTATAAAAGTTTGAGATATTTCTATACGATCTATGCAAGGTATATACAAACCTTTTTCCTTTTCTTTTCTTTCCATCTTTTGTTAGTGATTTTATTTGGGTGGGGCAGAGGAGTGCTTAGGAGGAAGGAGGCAGGGTAGGTAGCCCCTAGAGAAGGTTAAAACTCGTATATTGAAGTAAATGATTGGGAATTTACTCTTATAATATAGGTAAAGGAAATTAGAGCTCTGATTAATACTCGTCTTTGATGAGTATCTCCTTTTTTCATAAGAGTGTAAACAATGCAGATGCCAAAGGGCGCAGAGCCCATGCATATTTGGTATTATACAAGGAAGATCTAGGAGACGATGAATACCATTACAACTTCAAATATATTTGGGATATCTCTAATGCATTAAGCGTTACCCCAGCTATGATATTGAACCATGACAAAAGGTAACCCATAAAAACCAGAACAGTTGTACGTACACCTTGGAACATCCCGACTGGGTCAGGTGCTTTGTTCTTACTACGAGACAGCAAAGCCTTCACTATTTCCTCAGTCAAGGACTTTCAAGCCATGAAATTTCTCTGTCTGCAATAGGTTTAAGGGGAATACAGTTGAGCCTAGGCCCCCAAATTGATTACTCCTAATAGAGATGCTCATGGAACTATTCAGTACTGCAATACCTCTCATCAGCACATCCTCTTATCAACTCTTTCCTCCCTTATTGATGATACAACTGAAATGAGAAATCTAGGCTGGGAGTTTGATCACCAATTAATCTCTTCTGCCATCATTTTCCTCCCTACTCTATTCTTTGATTCCATCAGTAATGCAAAACTTTAAATCCATGTACAAGATAAGACCCAGTTTTCTTTTGGTATTGTACTTGCAAGCAAATCACTACTTGCTATTTTTCTTGAAAGTAGTCTTTTGGTGATCATGTTTCCCCCCCCCTCCCCCCCCTCCCCCCCTCCCCCCCCCCCCCCCCCGCCCCCAAGTGGCTGCACAGGTTCAGTAACCTCTTTGCAAAAGTAGGCTTTCATATGATGGTGAATTACATCTTTCCCGTAAAATAACTGTAGCCTAGTATATCATAGTAAATTTAGTTGAATAGTACATCACATTTTTTTTGGACAAGTTACTTCTTACTCGGTCTCCTAATTAGAAACATTGAACTTTTTAGGAATTAGTTTACCTGTTTTTTTACCACCAAAGCTCTCTCTATTTATGATGGTCATGAGTTTGATTATTCTTGATAGGCATTGAGGTATTCTTTTTGACAAGTATAAGCGACTGAGATATAATTAATTACATTTGCTTAGTAATCAAAATAATCAATAAATGAATATAAAATTAAAAAAGAGAGTTTTGACAAACTTAATACTCCTTCTGAGCGGAAAAAATAAACTACATCCCTCCCAATTTAAGTGATCTCCTTTCTGTTTTGAAGTGTTCAAAAATAAGTGAGCTGATTATATCATAACCATTTATCTATTTATCCCTTTCTATTTTAGGTGTCTAAATATAAGTTGACTGATTCTATCATAATTATTCATCTATCCATCCAATTATCTGAATCTCTCTGTCCAATGTTTGTTAGAAAAATTCTGAAAAAAAAGTAGATCACTCGTTACATTTATACAATTATCTGCCCGTCAAACCAGCTCACTTAATCTGGGACCGAGTACCATTTTTTTCATTTTTAATTTAAAATATTTTTATAAACCAAGATGATTAAAGAATACGATTATATTTTTGTCACAAAGTGATATAGTTTGTCTATCTTTTGTGGGAGGAACGAAATACAATCATTTCAAGTTTCTTTTGTAGTCATTTTGAGACAAATAGATGGGAAATGATGACCTTTTGTAAGATATTCTAGTTTATTTTATACTTTTATTAATTTTAGTTAATATCTCTGTATGTATGGTTTGTGCCAAGTGAAAATTTTGTAATGTCTATTACAAATTAGCATATTATTTGTGTGGAGGATGAGTGAATTTTTGTAACGAACAACTAGGAGGAGATTCAGCTTCTTGAAATTGGATCAATATTGGGTATTTGCGCGTCTATGAAGAAATTTCGGCATATTGAAATTAGAATTTTTGTTGTTTGAATGATAGTGTGTACTAATGCGATTTAAGTTTCGAACGAGATTTTCAAAATATTTTGTAAGTTGTAAATTCTTAGTAAACTTGCTCAAAATCTCTTTTACTCTTTTGGAACACGAGGTTCGCTATATTTTTTTTATTCTTATTTTTTTGTAACTTAAAATTTCTATTGAGAATGTAGTGGGATTTGGATATTGTTATAGATTTGGGGTGGGAAATTGGCTTAGGATTTTATATGGATATTATTTATGTTACATGTGTTTAATTGGTTTTATGGGATGACTAAAATACGAGTTGTGTAATTTTACATTTGGGGCGCGTCTCCTTTCGAATATGTATTGATTTAAATAATTATTGAAATTCGAAATTATTTGTTTGATTATTATATTACAAACATGGGTAAAATGTATGTTATCCTTGAACTTTAGGTGTTTTTGGGTATTGAGCCCCTTTCTTTTGGTCAACGCAAATCGAGTTTTTTTTCTTTCAAAAATTTGGATATTGAGCCCCAGGTGTCAGTGTCACATGTGGATATTGAGCCCCAAACATGGGAGTCTTTTTCTTTTGGTCAACGCAAATCGAGCTACATGACACATGTGGCATCGCTGACATGATGTATATACCAAATTAATTCTCAAAAATATGTTACTCCGAAGAATTGAACCCAAGACCTCCCATTTGAAATTTTGGTCAAAAAACCACCCAAAAACTATGTCTAACTGTTAAATTATCCAACTCCTTTAAAAAATATAAAACATCTCTTTATCCCAAGAATTAAACTAATGTTTGAAAATAAATATTATGTTTTAAAAAATTAAAATTTAGAAAATAATTAATATTTTTGCAAAATAAGTAAAATTTCATCTAAGAAAGATATTTATAATAAGTACATACCTAAAAATAAAAATAAAAGAACATATATCATTAAAAATTCAAAACATCAATTAAATTAAAAGAAAAAGGGTCCTCTTAACATGTGCCCTTAGGGCACATGTTAAACACATAATTCAAGAGAATATTTTCTTGAACTGTGTGCATATTCTTTTGATTTTTATATTTACACCAAGTTCAAAAGAATATGCACACAATTCAAGAGAATATTTATTTGAACTGTGTGTTTAACATGTGTCCTTAACAAATTCTAAAGAAAAAAAAGACCAACTTTTTGGTTGGCGGTTACGGTTATGATGGTTACGATTTGTACTGTTACGGTTACGGTTACGATTACAGTTAGGACAATTACGACGGTTACGGTTATGGTTATGGTTATGACGATTACGACGGTTATGGTTATGGTTATGACGGTTACGATTATGACGGTTACGGTTACGATGGTTACGGTTATGACGGTTACAGTTTTGACGATTACGATTACGGTTATGACGGTTACGGTTATTATGGTTATGGTTATGACGATTACGACGGTTACGGTTATGGCAGTTACGACGGTTACGGTTATGGTTATGACGGTTACGACGGTTACGGTTACGATTATGACGGTTACGGTTACGACGGTTATGACGGTTACGATTATTACGTTTACGATTTTGACGGTTATGGTTATGGTTATGACGGTTACAGTTACGGTTATGACGATTACAGTTACGACGGTTACGGTACGGCAGTTACAATTACGACAGATATGGTTGTGACAGTTACGATTACGGTTACGATGGTTACAGTTATTACGATTACGATTACGGTAATGACGGTTACGATTATTACGGTTACGGTTACAGTTATATTACAATTACAATTACGGTTATGACGGTTACATTATGATTATTACGGTTACGACGGTTACGGTTATGGCAGTTACGATTACGACAGTTACGATTATAACAGTTACGATTACGACGGTTATGGTAACAGTTACGATTACAATTACAGTTACGACGGTTACGGTTGTGACTATGACAGTTACGATTATGACGGTTACGATTACGATTACGGATACGGTTATGACAGTTACGATTACGGTTATTACGGTTATGTTTATGACGATTACGATTACGACGATTACGATTATGACGGTTATGGTCACGGTTATGATTATTATGGTTACGGTTACGGTTATGATTTTTATGGTTATGGTGGTTACGGTTATTACGGTTATTACGGTTACGGTTATGATGGTTACGTTTATTACGGTTACGGTTATGGTTATGACGGTTACGACGGTTATGGTTACGACGGTTACGGTTACAGCGGTTACGGTTACGGTTACGGTTACGGTTACGACGGTTACGGTTACGACTACGGTTATGGTTTTGAGGGTTACGGTTACGGTTATGACGATTACAGTTACGACGGTTACGGTACGGCAGTTACAATTACGACAGATATGGTTGTGACAGTTACGATTACGGTTACGACGGTTACGGTTATGATGGTTACAGTTATTACGGTTACGATTACGGTTATGACGGTTACGGTTATTACGGTTACGGTTATAGTTATGTTACGATTACGATTACGGTTATGACAGTTACGGTTATGATTATTACGGTTACGACGGTTACGGTTTACGACGGTTACGGTTATGGCGGTTACGATTACGACAATTACAATTATAACAGTTACGGTTACGACGGTTATGGTTACGACGGTTACGATTATGATTATGACGATTACGATTACGGTTACGGATACGGTTATGACAGTTACGATTACGGTTTTTACGGTTATGTTTATGACATTACGGTTACGAATACGGTTATGACAGTTACGATTACGGTTATTACGGTTATGTTTATGACATTACGGTTACGAATACGGTTATGATAGTTATGATTACGGTTATTACGGTTATGTTTATGACGATTACGATTACGACGATGACGATTATGGTCACAGTTATGATTATTATGGTTACGGTTACAGTTATGATTTTTATGGTTACGACGATTACGATTATGATGGTTACGGTTATGATGGTTACGTTTATTACGATTACGGTTATGACGGTTACGATTACGGTTATGACAGTTACGGTTATGATTATTACGGTTACGACGGTTATGGTATTGACGATTACGGTTACAACAGTTACGACGATTATTTTTACGACGGTTACGGTTTCAGCGGTTACGATGGTTACGATTACGACGGTTACAGTTAGGACAATTACGACGGTTACGATTACTACGATTACTGTTACGGTTACCACGATTACGACGGTTACGGTTATGACAGTTACGACAGTTACGGTTATGACGGTTACGGTTACGGTTATGACGGTTACGGTTACGATTTTAACGGTTTCGGTTATGACAATTACGGTTAAGACGATTACGGTTACGGTTACGACTACGGTTATTACGATTACGATTTTAATGGTTATGGTTATGACGGTTACGGTTATGACGATTACAGTTACGACGGTTACGGTACGATTACAATTACGACTATTGCAATTGTGACGGTTACGATTACGGTTACGATGGTTATGATTATGACGATTACAGTTATAACGGTTACGGTTATTACGGTTACGTTTGTTAAGGTTACAGTTATGACGGTTACGATTACGGTTATGATTATTACGGTTACGACGGTTACGGTTATGGCGGTTACGATTACGACGGTTACGGTTATGACAATTACGGTTACGACGGTTATGGTAACAGTTACTGTTACGATTACAGTTACGGTTACAGTTATTACGGTTACGACGGTTACGGTTATGATTATGACGGTTACGATTTTATGACCAATTACGATTATGACGGTTACGATCGCGGTTATGATTATTATGGTTACGATTACGGTTATAATTTTTACGGTTACGACGGTTACGGTTATGATGGTTACGATTATTACGGTTACGGTTATGGTTATGTTGGTTACGTTTATTACGGTTACGATTATGACGGTTACGATTATGGTTATGACAGTTACGGTTACGGTTATGATTATTACTATTACAGTATTGACGATTACGGTTACAATAGTTACGACAGGTTACAACAGTTACGGTTATGGTCACAACGCTTACGGTTATGACGGTTACGATTACGATTACAGTTATTAAAGTTACGACGGTTACTACGGTTATGACGATTACGATTATGACGGTTACGGTTATGATTACGGTTATTACAGTTATGACAGTTACGATTACGGTTATTACGGCTAAGTTTATGACGATTATGGTTACAACGGTTACGATTATGACGATTACGGTTACGGTTATGATTATTATGGTTACGATTATGATTATTATGATTACCATTATAACGATTACGATTATGACGGTTACAATTACGACGGTTACAGTTACGACGGTTACGATTATTACGGTTACGATTATGACGATTATAGTTTCAGTTATGACGGTTACGGTGATTACGATTATTACGATTATGATTTTATAATATTTTATTTTATTTATATATATATATTTTTTATTTTATAAATATTTTATTTTTATTTGATTTATATTATATTTTATTTTATTTTTTTAATATTTTTTATTTTTATTTTATTGTATTTATAAATTATTTTATTTTATTTAGTTTAATTTATATTATTTTGTAATAAAATATTAAATTCTTATTGTATATTTATAATATAATTTAAATATATTTTTAATATTTTATTTTATATTAATATTTTATATTATTCTGTAATAAAATATTAAATTCTTATTTTATTTTATTTTATTATTTTATTTTAAATATTATTATAATTTATAATATAATTTAAATATTATATTATACAGTACAACTATTCACATGATAACATCTCACATCCACCAACTAGTCATACCACAAAATCCACTGTCTCATTATTAAAATTTTAAGCAAAACTAACACTCAAAACAATAAAATAATTATTAAAGAAGAAAAATAACCAAAGCCAACCATGAAAAATTAAAAGCAAGTTGAGACACATGAAAAGTGAAAAAAATAACTTGAAACGGTTGAAGTAAAAAAAAAAACTAATAATAAAATATCATCTACATAAAACAATACCACCTCGTCCATCAAGTCATCATAAGCAAAGATCACAAGCAAAGAGCGCTTCAACAGCTGAAGCACAAATAAAATTGAAAAATAAAAATCATTCACATGATGATACATCCACTAACATACAATCACATCCACTAACTCGTCATGTTTTTAATCCACTATAAAATTTAAAACATGAGTAACACTCGATACAATAAAAAAAATACTAAATAAAAAAAACAAGTCATCCACGATCTACAACATAACATACATCCACTATTATGGTAGTGCTTTTGTGACACGTATGTATGAGAATAACTTAGTAATTGACAGATGATCTATGTCATGAAAACCTTTAAAAAAACTACCATTTTGCTTGGTCTTAATGTACGATATGTGATACCCACACGTCGAAAAACTCAACCAACAGCTATCTGCTATCCTTACTTATAGACTTACAAACTCCCACATCTGCCACTCTTTGCTAGCCTTACTTAGACCTACAAACTCCCACTAATGCCAAACGCTCTCCCTCCCCACAGACCACCATATGACAAATCCCAAATCAGTTCAAGTGAAAGCTAACACTATAGAATAATACATATTACCTTAAGTGATCTTTAGAGATGCCAAACTGTCGTGCTTCCATGATTCGGTCTAATAGAGAGCTCTTGTTGTTGGGGTTGCAACCAACCAACCTGCACAGCATATAAGACCAAATTGACCAACACAAGTTTAGTAAAAACAACATATTTTCCATTTGCACTCTACAGTACCATAAAAGTAATAACAATCAATTTCTGTATTAAAAGACTTACAAGTACACCTATACACAAAACAATCATCAATGAATCGATGATGATTCAAACAAATTGAAGAAGTTGGTGCCGTGTACCTCTCGCTCCTAATAACAATCTCCACCCTACATTACACAATTACGCATGCAAGATTTTATAAGTAAAACCAATATTGGAGAGGGGAAACCTAAAATTGATTAACACTCCTTTTCCATTCCCTTCATCTTGTCAAAAGTATCCCGGCACCTTTTCCAAAGCCTTGGATTTATCATGGGAGTGGGCAGTGATAAGAGCATTATAAACAGAAGTGTCAGGTCTGCACCCACTATTACGCATCTCGAAAAAAAGTCATATCGGTTTGTCCTTTCTTTCCCCATAACTGATATTAATTTTGAGTAAACCCCGTTATCTGTCATATATACCACCTTTGTTTTTGCATCCATCTGAACACCTAAATATGGGAAATCTAAGTAAAGCAACTATCAAAGCAGCCAACAAATTTATCCTGGCTATCAGCATTTTTTTTAAAAAAATTGCTCACTTCTATGATAAACTCATTAAATTATTGGCTTTGCTGTTAGAAATAAGAATTATAAACACAGAACTTTAATTTCAGTAACAGAATGCAAGATAACATACATACATCCACCATTATGGTAGTGCTTTTGTGACACGTATGGATGAGAATAACCTGTAATTGACTGATGATCTATGTCATGAGAACCTTTAAAAAAAACTATCATTTTGCTTGGTCTTAGTGTACGCGGTATATATCCCCACACGTCGAAAAACTCAATCAACAGCTATCTGCTATCCTTCCTTATAGACCTATAAACTCCCACAACTGCCACTCTCTTTGCTAGCCTTACTTATACCTACAAACTCCCACCTACTGCCACACGCTCTCCCTCCCCATAGACCACCATATGACAAATCCCAAATCAGTTCAAGTTAAAGCTAAGATTATAGAATAATATATATTACCTTAAGTGATCTTTGGAGCTACCAAATTGTCGTGCTTCCATAATTCGGTCTAATAGACAACTCTTGTTGTTGGGGTTGCAACCAACCAACCTGCACATCATATAAGACCAAATTGACCAACACAAGTTCAGTAAAAACACCATATTTTCCATTCGTACTCTACAATACCATAAAAGTAATAACAATCAATTTATGTATTAAAAGACTTACAAGTACACCTGCACACAAAACAATCAGCAATGAAACGATGATGATTCAAACAAATTGAAGAAGTTGGGGTCGTGTACCTCTCGCTCCTAAGAACAATCTCCACCCTACATCACATAATTACGCATGCAGGATTTTATAAGTAAAACCAATATTGGAGAGGGGAAACCTAAAATTGATTAACAACCTTTTCCATTCCCTTCATCTTGTCAAAAGTATCTCAGCACCTTTTCCAAAGCCTTGGATTTATCATGGGAGTGGCAGTTGATAAGAGCCTCGGATCTCAGCGCCTTTTCCAAAGCCTTGGATTTATTATAGACAATTTTGGAAAGCAATATGATGGAGATAATTTTGATAGATGCATCATTGAATGACCATTTATGAAGTTGATAAGGAAGAAATTGTAAAAGGTGGTGTTGAAAAGGATTACTACAAAGGACTTTCGAAATTGATTGCAAACAACTTCAATAGAAGGGGACTCCTATCAAGCATGCCACAATGTATCAACTTCTTGAGTATTTGTCAATTTTCCTAGTCATGTTAAGTTTCCTAATGTTTCTACCTACTAATGGAAAGAAGATCCCTAATGCATATGAGGTGGAATTCATAGAGCATTTCCACCTTGAGGACAAGGTGGATTTTGAAGGAATGGTAATGTAAAATATATAGTCTAATATATCTAAATAAGTGGAGGGTAGAGATTAGACTAAGATGGATGGTTAGGATTGATTATTCAATGAAGTCTATACAATGTTAGCTATCTACTGAAAATGGAAATCAATTTTCCTCTCTCTATCCAAATTCTTCTCTTTCTTCCCTCTAATTTCTGGAGTTTGATCCAAACTCGAATTGGATCATTTGGAGTTCGTACGGAGATTTGAATATCCGTAACAAATGGTGCTTTTATTGAGATGAATCCATGAAATATGATCCAATCATAGCTTTTGGGAAAAAGTTGCAGAGAAATTTTTAGCTGCAATGACCAATTGGATCGATCAACAGTTTGAATCTTAGAAGTTAGCTCATCCAAAATCAAATTCAGAGCCTCATCGTAGATTGCTCATTTGTGGTGCTACCCAAGTAGACTGACTGTCTGTGTGGCGGTAGATTCGTCTGGGTCAGTATATTATGCTGAAAATGATGATCAAGCTAATGTAGTTATGGATTTTAAACAGGAAGAGCAGAACCCATGTACCCGAGATGGTGAACTAACTGATGATGAAGAGGGAAATCCAATTGTCTACAAAGTTGGTGATTCATTTGTTTTCGAGGCGGAAGTTCATGAGAGCCTTACGGAGCAACTTGAAGATTCAAGCCCACCAATTCATCATGTTTGGAATCAATCGATTCATGATAGTAAACTCTCCTTCCGGAAATGATTTCTCCTCTCTTAGCTTAGCCAACAACACTGTGATAGGAGCATTTGATGCATATAAAAAGGAATTTCATGTTGCGAGTAAGGTGTTCGACGTAATTCCTGAGCCAATGGGATACATTGCTTGCCTTAACCCGAAGCCACCAGATGTGTATGATTCTCTTGACGATCCGATTATTTATGGATTCAATGCACCAGCCCAACTAGAAACTGAAGAATCCATATACCCATCTCCTAAAAGTGTTGCTACTAATAATCAACATCCATCTCTAGCCATAATTTTGAACAGTGTTCTTATCTCAAGTCTCAACTGTTGAGTGTTCTTTCAATTTGAATAGCTTGTGCAAAGAAGGGTTTCATGGAGCACAGATAGCACCAAAACCACCACCAATAGTGAGAATACAAGCTGTCTGCAAGATGTTCAATGAAAGGCCAAAAGGAGGGAATTGGATTGAACTGTCACCTGCTACGTGCTCTCGTTGTGGAAATTCGAACGAAGAAAATAGCGAGAAAAATTTAAGGGACTTTGCTATGGACTTCCATGTGGATCAGAAGGTCAATTTGTTGAAAGATTGTTGCTCGATTAAAGGAAAAGTTCAGCCTTATCAAAGGGTTTTTATAGTTTTAGAAGTGGATGTGAAAATTAATCCCAAAGTTTCAGATAGTGTGAATGTTTCGTTGGGGTTTCTTTTCGATCTTCAAAGAAGCATGGGGTGCTTGGTTGGAATAAATGTGATCTATTGTCCTACTGAACAATTATAATTTTACCAAAGTGAAGTTCCAGCTCCAGCTATGAGGGTGCTCCAAAATCAATACAAATATCTCTTGAATAAGCATAATGAGAGTGATTTTAAAACCCATGTTGTTGCTATTAAACTCTCTATAACCAGATTTCAAGATCGACTCAAAAAAGAGTGATTTGTAGGTTCATTGGCAACTCGTTGGTTTAAATTTCATGGAAACTCAAGGTTAGACACAAGTGCAATTGACAAAAATTTTGAAATCTTAATTGGATGGTTATTGGAGCAGGGGGATTGTTCATCTGATATGAAGGCTTTACTGATCAATATATTGTGATGTAGACAATTTTAATGCTGATTTATAATGATGAGGCCTGCTTTCCTCTTGCAGTTCTAAATGTAGTTTCTGGTTATGATCCAATTATTGGTGCAACTTTGCCCATTATATGTATGTGGACAAGCTTGATTTCACGGGCTCAACTAATACTGGAATCTACCAGAAACATTACAAGGATGATATCTTTAACTTGGTACTTTTTTCCCTCATGAAAGTTTTCTGGCCTAGGGAGAATGGTTGGTAAAGGTTATCAGGGGGAGTGTAAAAACAATAGTGGTTACACAGAGGTGACTTGTTTTAGTCTTGTTTTAGTCCAGAATGGGTCTTTGATATAATGAGGAACTCTTTTGAGAGGGATGATGCCTGCTACATCATGGAGCAATTAAAATTTGTTAGTAGTTTGCCCTTACCAGGGCCCTGAAATTCAGTTTTATTAGATTCTTTCGGAGTGCATCACATTGATGCTTTTTGGAACTTACATGATGATGGAATGAAGTGTGGTGTAGTGCTTATTCATTTTATTGAGATAGTTATACACTGCCTATGTTGGGATGGTCTCATAATATGGCTTGGCATACTTACAACTCATACTTTTGTTTTAGAGGCTGAAACAAGAAAACCAAATTACCTTTGTGGATTCTTGAGTATATACATTAAGTTACTTGCTGCTAACATACCTTGGAATTTGGTTACATTTCATGCATCACATGTAGACAATTTTGGAAAGCAGTATGATGGAGATAATTTTGATAGATGCATCATAGAATGTCTCATTTATGAAGTTGATAAGGAAGAAATTGTAAGAGGTGGTGTTGAAAAGGATTACTACAAAGGACTTTCGAAATTGATTGCGAACAACTTCAATAGAAGGGGACTCCTATCAAGCATACCACAATGTATCAACTTCTTGAGTATTTGTCAATTTTCCTAGTCATGTTAAGTTTCCTAATGTTTACTAATGGAAAGAAGATCCCTGATGCATATGAGGTGGAATTCATAGAGCATTTCCACCTCGAGGACAAGGTGGATTTTGAGGGGATGGTAATGTAACAAATAGAGTCTAATATATATAAATAAGTGGAGGGTAGAGATTAGACTAAGATGGATGGTTAGGATTGATTATTCAATGAAGTCTATATAATGTTAGCTATGTACTGAAAATGGGGTATGAATATTATGAAATCAATTTTCGTATCTATCCAAACTCTTCTCTTTCTTCCCTCTAATTTCTGGAGTTCGATCCAAACTCGAATTGGATCCTTTGGAGTTCGTACGGAGACTTGAATATCCGTGACACTCAACCTGTTGTTATCCTTCATTATAGACCTACAAACTACTTCCACTCTCTCTGTTATTCTTCCTTATAACTCCCACTACAGCCACTCTCTCTCCCTTCCCCCAAACTATGTAAAACCAAATCCCAAATCATTCCAAGTTATATATAGCTAAGAGTGTAGAATGATATATTACCGCAAGTGATCCTCAGTACAGCCAAATTGCAGTGCTTCTGTCTTTCGATCCTCAAAGAGATCTTTTTGATGGGGGTTGCAACCAACCTGGCAACCTGCACCCTAAACAGTCGACGCTGACCAACACAAGTTCAGCTAGTTAAAAAACAATTATTATTATATTAGTTATGTGCTTGTTTTACAATATGTTATACTTCCTTTACAATACCTTTCTGAAGCAAACAAGCACATAGCTTTGATTATGCGTCTGAATAAATGATAAGAGCCTAACCTTTTCATCAATCCAAATCAATGAACTTAGTTGATTGATTGTTTAAAATTCGAACAGCAGCATCCAGTGGAGTCATCCCATCAGTTGCCTCGAGTTCTCCAGAATCCAACCTATAAATGAAATAAAAGAACAGTAAGTTCACCAGAAAAAGAAAGCAAGGAGGCAGTCACCTGGTTGGCATTAACAGGCTGAATAATTGATTTTATTTGCTCTGTCATATCTGTTCCAGTTCCACCCTTCAATAAATTCAGCCTGCTCATACCTGAAAAAATTATATCCCCCAAAAATGATGAATAATCAAATGCTCACTCCATAACATGTTTAGCACAACTATCATATATATCTATATATCTTCAACCTTTCAAATAAGGCTATAATTTCACAAACCATCATAAATAAGAATATTTGTTAAGAAGGGTAATGTCAACTGTTAATCAAAGTTGGGAACTTTGCACTTACATTCACTAGTAGAAAAAAGTAAATAGATAACGTTTAAAAAACGTTGTAATAAGCCCCCAAAAACGTCGTGGTTAGCAGTGTCATCTATTAGACACAAATAGACAACGTTTTAAAAACGTTGTCTTTTGACACATTAGACACGTTTTTTTTCTAAAAAACGTTGTCTATTTGACACATTACACAATGTTTTTTTCTTCTAAAAAACGTTGTTTATTTCACACATTCCACAATATTTTTTTCTAAAAAGCGTTGTGTATTTAACACAATCCACAACGTTTTTTTCTAAAAAGCGTTGTCTATTTTTTAAAAAGCGTGCAAGGCTTGGAGAAAACTTGAGAGGGATTAACTAATAGTAATAAATCATAAATAAGAATATTTGTTAAGAAGGGTAATGTCAATTGTTAATCAAAGTTGGGAACTTTGCACTTACATTCACTAGTAGAAAAAAGTAAATAGATAACGTTTAAAAAACGTTGTAATAGGCCTCCCAAAAACGTCGTGGTTAGCAGTGTCATCTATTAGACACAAATAGATAACGTTTTTAAAACGTTGTCTTTTGACACATTAGACACGTTTTTTTCTAAAAAACGTTGTCTATTTGACACATTACACAACGTTTTTTTTTCTAAAAAACGTTGTTTATGACACAATCCACAACGTTTTTTTTCTCTAAAAAACGTTGTGTATTTGACATATTACACAACGTTTTTTTTCTAAAAAACGTTGTGTATTTAACACAATCCACAACGTTTTTTTTCTAAAAAGCGTTGTCTATTTTTTAAAAAGCGTTCAAGGCTTGGTGAAAACTTGAGAGGGATTAACTAATAGAAATAAATAATAATACGTATAAATTATAATAAAAACTTAATTACAACTAAAAAAGGATACTCTGCACTTATAAGGAAAATGATTCTATTTAACACATTATATCCGTAAAGAACAAAAAAGAAAGAAAAAGAAATTACAAATTTCAGAATTCATTTCCAAAGATGAAAACTTTGAGACAATGACACATAAATTTGGTTTATAGGCAAGTCATCCATTATATTGAAGAGCAGCTAATTATACATCAATAAGGATATCTACTAAAAAATTAAATTTAGGAATTAGGAGTAAGCCGAGTAATCCTGACTCTTTCAAATACTAGCTCATTGCTGTAGTAGTTCTTGAAACATTCCACAATTAAATGAATAAAAAAAAAAGGTAAAACGCCCTACTCGGGCTCATAGTTGTTACGGCGCCACGGCGAGTCATGGCGGTAGCCGACTGCCTAGGCGACAAGACGACCGTCATGGCATCTGTAAGGCGACAAGTCGTTTACAATGTGCAATTTATATTTTATTTATTTTACTTAAGTATATTGGCAATAAAATTCTATATACTTTAAAACTCAAAACATAACACTATGGAATAACATTAAAGGCATAATTATGTAAATACTTAGCAATAACAATCCCAAAACAAAACACTTGATATTGAAAATTAGTAAAAGAAATGAAGAATTCAACAAACACCACATAGAAAATAAAGTTGCAACCAACAACCATCAAAAATATGTAGTCTAATAACTAATAAAACACCAACATAGCAAACCAAAATAATGTCTAGATTGTCTGCCATTTTACTGTCTAGTGTCAACACAATACAATCAAATAAAAAATATAAGACATTGTTTTAATGATTCAATATATATAAGACAAATTCCATCTCCTTTTGAAAATAAATTAGACAACATTTTTAATAACACAAATTCTGCAGTAATAATGCATTGGATGTACACTAAATTAGATGAAAGTACATTACTTATACATATATACAATATATATACTGAACCAGAACAACCACTGCATTCCTTCTATACATTGAAAAAACAACCACTAGTGCACTGCACAATTATGAAACTTAATAATATCCAGTGCATTTTATTTATATATTGAAAAAAAAACATCCAGCATTTTATCTATACATTGAAAAAAAAACAGTGCACTGTACCTATATAAAACATAAATATATATATAGGATAAGGCTCTGAAACGAACTGTTCGTAAACGAACATATGTAGGACCCAGTGTTGAAGGTTGTTGATTGACCCAAAATATTTAACACTAATTAAGAATATATGATGGTACATAATTGGGCCAATCAACGACCTTCAATACTAGAGGAACATATGTTCGTTTACGAACAGTTCGTTTCAGAGCCTTATCCTATATATATATATATATAATTATAATTGTGTAGGTGTCTGTCTATGTGACAAATTAAGTCGTCACAGCACAGACAAAACGAGAAGAAAGAAGAAAGAGAAGAAAGAAAAGAGAAGAAAGAAGAAAAAGAAGCAGAAAAGGGAACCAAAAAAAAAAGCTAGTCAGTTCACTACTTCACTGTCGCAGACGCAGAGAAGAAGAAAGAAGAGAAAGGAGAGCATACCTGAGTAATCTTGCCATCTTCGGAGCTGCATCGCCTCGTCGAGTCGCTGGTCGGTCGGTATGGCCAGTAATCTCTCGATCGATCGATCGCTCTCTCTCCCCTTTCGCCCCTTCTAATCTTCACTTATGCAGTCTCCTCTATCGCGATTAGATTTAGGGCATGAGCCGCATGACAAAACGACGTCGTTTTGTGTTTTTTTTTTAACCCAGCAGACCCAACAAAGTAAGGCGCTCGACAGCTCGTGTACGTCGTCGTCCATGGCGTCCATGGCGACGACTATGTTTACTAGTCTCCCGCCTTTCAATCCTCCTATCGCCTTGCTTGCATCGACCGACTGGACGCCAAGGCGACGCCTTAACAACTATGCTCGGGCACACCAAAGCAATTTTCGGCTTACCCATCCTCTTCTTATACCTTCATCATCGTACAATACTCTCCTCACCGACGTATCACTGGTCAAAAAGACGAATTACATTGACCTTTTTCCTTTCAGGCTTTTCCTGCAACAATGAAGGATAAACTGTAGTAGCAAACATTGCTATTACACCAAACAATACTAAACCAGGAAGAACTGCAGATAAAAAAGCAATGTACACCAAAGACCTATCCGATTTGATACTATGTTCTGATATATCATAACACACAAGAACATGAAGCACATTGTAATAGCTCCTCCCCAACCTTTTCTTTTAATTTTGTTGTGTTTTAATTTCTTTCCCTCTTTTTTATTTTTGTGGGTAACTAACTAAAGAAGAAATTATTGGAAAATATAAATAGTGTGCAAAAGAAATGGAGGATGAAGAATACTCCAAGACAAGAAATTGGAATAGTAAAAAGCCCTTAACCAAGGGCAGCCCTCAACCACATTTACACCTGAGCTCGGCGAAGGTGTTTCTCGAAAATGATCAGGATGTCTTCCAACAAAATTGTGTTGTTCATTCTTTGAGGAAGAAGATTGAGCCCTAGATGGTGATGTTGCATCCCTTAAGCCAAAGATGGCAGGCCCACCATTACTATTCATATCATACTCATTGTTGGCTTCATCCGATTCATCAAACACGGAAATTCTGGGTTCAAAATAAGGAGATTCCAGAGATATTTCAGCCTGCTGACTCAGATAGTTGAGACGATGATCGCATTGAATGAGCTTTTCAAAGCGCTTCCCCAATAAGCCTTGTGGGCACTGCAAGTAATGTCGCCTGCAGCAAAGTGGAAATTTTACCATCATTGGAAAAGATGAACAACTAGAAGGTAACAATATAACTTCTACAGCAAGCTACATATAGAGAAATTTAGCAGTGGAGCCGTTAGCTGCCTTAAGCATGACTAATTAAATAGACAGTGGCCAGATGCATCACTCAATAGCATTTCTCATGTTCACTTTAAATGCTAAACAAGAAAGGCATTCCAGTGTTTCATAAGTAACAATCAAAAAAGTGTACGAAGGTAAAAGGGAAATTGAATATCTGAGAAATGAAATTAAAAACAGGAAAAACAAATGGAAAGGCTGAATTTTGCTTATGAGATAAATACGTTTAACTGGAGCCACAAGGAGACAGACCCATGAACACAGAACATGCACATAAATAGTCAAGAGTCGAGACAGAGACCTTCTTAAAACAAAGAATATTTCAACGAAATGATTTTGTGCTTCTGGCAGCCTTTATGCTGTGAAGATCAAGCTGTCGTTTCTTCAAATCAATTCTAAGCAAAGCCGTCAGAGGAAGCATGAAGAACAGTGCATGTGAAAGCCCATAAGCAGAGAGCTGCACAAAGATATTTGTTTTGGATATATTCCGAAGCATTCTTCGACATTCTTCGAGCACTTTTAACCTGTATGAGGTACAATAACACAATTTATTGAAATATGAATAGGAATCTAAGTAACTCAGTTTTCCTACAATCTTCGTCCATTACCTTGAGAGCTAATACAAAATGTTTGCTGTTGACATTGCCAATCTCCATTTTCGGAGGATTTTTTGCCCATGGATTATGAACTTCTTCTTCTGTGCAGCCTCTAAAGAATGGAGGTTCGTAATCCATAGGCTGCAAAGATCAGGAAATGTGTAACAGTAACTTTATATGGTTTAGTATTAAGGAAGAAAAGTTAAGTATTTCAATATGCATAATCAGATTGTTGACATTCTCAAATATTCAGATGACTATATAAGAATAGCTGTAACACCTTTGAGTTTGGCCGAGTTATTGTCTAAAAAGGACAACACACTTCCAGTAAAACAGATTCTATATGAAAAGGCAATTTGTTTCAGAATTTTTTTGATGTTTATGTAGACAGGGTAGAGCATATGAGTTCACTTTTCATAGGCCTTAATATTATATCAATCAAAATTCGACTTTCTTATGGTTTAGCAAATTGAAGACTAAAATCTAACAAGAAATGATAATATACAAGATATGAAAGCACTAAAATCTAACAAGAAAATAATATGAAAGCACTTGAGCTAACAAGAAAATGAAGGTGAACCCAAGTTAAATAAAGGGGCATTCCGTAACATCATCATAATAGAATAGTTTCATCACTAAGTGCGCTGAAAAATACAATAAAGCGCATGCAGTCAATGCATAAAAATTTGGAAAAATGAATGCAAGATGCCAATTATCCAGCAACTCTTAGTTTATTGCAAATATCACCTCTTCTCCAGAGTTCGCATCAATTGAATCAGTGTCCGGACCATTTTACAAGCAGAACTCCTGAAAATCAACATTTTCACGCACAATGAAAATTTCTGAAGTTTAAATGCCAAATAATTAGGCTGAATCAACAGTACATAGAAATACCTCATCTCATTTGGAGTAATTTCTGTAATAGAGTTACATTTGAATGTGCCGCCTTGCTTTTTATTTCCAATGTGATTGACATTCATTGAAACCCCTTGACTGTCAGCACTTGAGTAACTGAAAGAAACTGCAGGCAAGGAAATTATTAATGTAATTCTAGTTGACTTATATTCCAAGGAAATCTCAAGATATAATCATCCTGCTAGAATAGATTTGTTCATCTCTAGAGAAAATAGAAAACAGTCAGTTCTATATTGTTTAATTCAACAATTAATGATTACTAATAACAACATGCAGCAGACTAAAAACTGATTGTTTCTTGAACTGTATAAAGCACAAGATAAGAAGCATGTCTCTCTTTGAATTCCTTTAATTATTTGCATGTAGATATATCAGATCACTAGTGTGATCAAAGATTACACTTCACAACACTAAATTGACAAAAGAGGGTCAGGTTTTTTCGAGATCTTACAGGAGTACACCTAAATCATAGGACCTTCTATTGTTTCACACACACAGAACAGAAGTGTTTTCGAGTATTTCTTCTGCAACGCGTCATAGACACCTGTACACAAAACAATCTGAACTAATGATTCAAAAAAAATGAAGAAGTTGAGGCCGTGTACCTCTCACTCATAAGAACAATCTTCACCTACATTGTACAATTAAGCAATAACATGAGTAAAAAATAAACCAAAACCAAATTTCCAACCACAAGCAACAACTAGAGAACTAGAAGTGTGCAAGGATTCAAAAGTAAAACCAATATTGGAGAGGAAAACCTGAAATTGAAATTTACCTTATCGTATTTCTTCATTATCTTTGAAAATGCCATACGATTCAAGAACCCTATTTAAGCATCAACACAAAGAAAAATTTATAAAAATAAATAAATGAATCGAGAAACAAAGAAGTGCCTGATCCCCTACATGTAGCTTTTAAGAAGTCAAATTTATTTAATCACCAGCACAAAAAGGAAATAAAAAATCAATTATAATTAAATAAGGAAACAGAGAAAGAAGTATGTGATTCCATACTTGTAGCTTTTAATAAGTAAAAGCTTCAATACTGTCTAGAAATGAATCTGTAATAAATACTCTTGAAATCAGAACAAATATATGTTTATTTCTTTGCATTGTAACATACGTTTGTAAAAATGTCAATACCATCTAAGTCGACTTTTGCCACAAATTCAGCAAGGCTAGAATTCTAATAATAAGCACAGTAAAATAATAATTTTGTAACAAATTTCTACTAACAATACCTCCTCAAAGTACAAATATAATTATTTATTTATTATTTTATTTTGTTATTATTTTATTGTATATATTATTAATTATTAAATAATATTAATATTAGTAGTAATTATTGTATAGTACCGAGGAAATCACACTAAAAAATTCTTATAAGAGAAGTAAAAGCTAAATAAAAAAAAAACTCACACGATCTCTATCACATGTATATTGATTTAAGAGTTAATTTGTCAAGCATTACAAAGAAACGGCACTTAAACCAATTACAGTACAAAGAAAAGTGAAAAAAAAAAACACCATTCACATGATGACATCACATCAACCAACTAATGCCACAAAATGACATCACATCAACCAAAGCCGTCACAAGTAAATAACACTTGAAACAGTTGAATTAAAAAAAAGCTAATAATAAAATATCATCCATATAAAACATATAATCGCGTCCATCAAGTCATCACGTCACAAATCCAGTACTGTTATAAAAATTAAAAGCAAGTTGATACACATGAAAAGTGAATAAAAAAACACCATCCACATGATGACATCACATCAACCAACTAGTCATACCACAAAATTCACTATCTCATTATTAAAATTTTAAGTAAAACTAACACTCAATACAATAAAATAATTATTAAAGAAGAAAAATAATCAAAGCTAACCATGAAAAATTAAAAGCAAGTTGATACACATGAAAAGTGAAAAAAAAAACTAATAATAAAATATCATCCACATAAAACAATACCATCATGTCCATCAAGTCATCATAAGCAAAGATCACAAGCAAAGAGCGCTTCAACAGCTGAAGCACAAAGAAAATTGAAAAATAAAAGTCATTCACATGATGATACATCCACTAACATACAATCACATCCACTAACTCGTCATGTTTCTAATCCACTATAAAATTTAAAACATGAGTAACACTCATTACAATAAAAAAATACTAAATAAAAAAAATAAGTCATCCACGATCTACAACAGAACATATATCCACCATTATGGTAGTGCTTTTGTGACACGTATGTATGAGAATAACTTGTAATTGACTGATGATCTATGTCATGAGAACCATTAAAAAAAACTACCATTTTGCTTGGTCTAAGTGTACGGTATGTGATACTCACACGTTGAAAAACTCAACCAACAGCTATCTGCTATCCTTACTTATAGACCTACAAACTCCCACAACTGCCACTCTTTGCTAGCCTTACTTAGACCTACAAACTCCCATTATTGCCAAACGCTCTCCCTCCCCATAGACCACCATATGACAAATACCAAATCAGTTCCAGTTAAAGCTAAGATTATAGAATAATATATATTACCTTAAGCGATCTTTAGAGATGCCAAATTGTCGTGCTTCCATGATTCGGTCTAATAGAGAGCTCTTGTTGTTGGGGTTGCAACCAACCAACCTGCACAGCATATAAGACCAAATTGACCAACACAAGTTCAGTAAAAACAACAAATTTTCCATTTGCACTCTACAGTACCATAAAAGTAATAACAATCAATTTCTATATTAAAAGACTTACAAGTACACCTGTACACAAAACAATCAGCCATGAACCGATGATGATTCAAACCAATTGAAGAACTTGGGGTCGTGTACCTCTCGCTTCTAAGAACAATCTCCACCCTACATTACACAATTACGCATGCAAGATTTTATAAGTAAAACCAATATTGGAGAGGGGAAACCTAAAATTGATTAACAACCTTTTCCATTCCCTTCATCTTGTCAAAAGTATCTCAGCGCCTTTTTCAAAGCCTTGGATTTATCATGGGAGTGGGCAGTGATAAGAGCATTATAAATAGAAGTGTCAGGTCTGCACCCACTATTACGCATCTCGGAAAAAAGCCACATCGGTTTGTCCTTTCTTTCCCCATAACTGATATTAATTTTGAGTAAACCCCGTTATTTGCCATATATACCACCCTTGTTTTTCCATCCATCTGAACACCTAAATATGGGAAATGTAAGTAAAGCAACTATCAAAGCAGCCAACAAATTTATCCTGGCTATCAGCAATTTTTTTAAAAAAAATTAGTCACTTCTGTGATAAACTCATTAAATTATTGGCTTTGCCGCTAGAAATAAGAATTATAAATAAAGAACTTTAATTTCAGTAACAGAATGCAAGACAACATCTTTACATTTTAACATTCTTTATTTGGTTCGAGGCTGCAACCTTCACACTATCACCTTCAGGAACATCACCAATGAGAACATTGCTATGGAGAATTAATGTAATCTAGTTTAGGCAAAAAATTTGATTTTATAAGATGTTTGTGTTGTGCTTTTTGTTAGATCTAAAATATCCACTCAAAAAGCAGTATAACTTCTTCGTGTTTATGCATGGTCTCTTCTTTTAGCTAGTTGAAGGCTAACTATCACCTTATTAAAATTTAAAGTATGATTAACACTCGATACAATAAACTAAATACTAAATACAAAAATAATTCATTCACAATCTATACATCACAACATACATCCATTATGGTTGTGCTTGTGTCACGTATGTATGAGAATTATTTGTAATTGACTGGTCTGTGTCATGAGAGCAAAACCTTAAAAAAACTACCATTTGCTTGGTCTTGTGTATGGTATGTGATACATACCCACAAGTCAAAAAACTCAACCTGCAACTATCTGCTATCCTTTCTTATATACCTACAAACTCCCACAACTGCACTCTAGCCTTACTTAGACCTACAAACTCCAACTACTGCCACTCTCCCTCCCTCCCCATAGAATCAGTTCAAGTTAAAGATAAGATTATAGAAATATATATATTACCTCAAGTGATCTTTAGAGCTGCCAAATTGTCGTGCTTTCATGATTCGGTCTAATAGAGCTCTTGTTGTTGGGGTTGCTACCAACCTTCAACATATAAGACCAAATTGACCAACAAAAATTCAGTAAAAACAACATATGAACATTTACAGTCTACAGTACCATAAAAGTAATAACAATCAATTTCCGTATTAAAAGATTACAATAATTAGACATTAAATAAACTAATATAGTACCTCTCCAGTAACGGAAATGAAGATTTCCAATCCAATAAGCCTTGTAAACATTTCTTGCATAAAACTTACAAGTACACCTGTACACAAAACAATCTGAACTGATGATTCAAAAAAATGAAGAAGTTGAGGCCGTGTACCGCTCACTCATAAGAACAATCTTCACCTACATTGTACAATTAAGCAATAACATGAGTAAAAAATAAACCAAAACCAAATTTCCAACCATAAGCAACAACTAGAGAACTAGAAGTGTGCAAGATTTCAAAAGTAAAACCAATATTGGAGAGGAAAACCTGAAATTGAAATTTACCTTATTGTATTTCTGAATTATCTTTGAAAATGCCATAAGATTCGAGAAGCCTATTTAAGCATCAACACAAAGAAAAATTTATTAAGAAAAAAGATGAATCGGGAAACAAAGAAGTACCTGATCCCCTACCTGTAGCTTTTAAGAAGTCAAATTTATTTAATCACCAGCACAAAAAGGAAATAAAAAAACAATTATAATTAAATAAGGAAACCAAGAAAGAAGTATGTGATTCCATACTTGTAGCTTTCAAGAAGTAAAAGCTTCAACACTGTCTGGAAATGAATATGTAAATACTTTGGAAATCAGAACAAATATATGTTTATTTCTTTGCATTGTAACATACGTTTGTAAAAATGTCAATACCATCTAAGTCGACTTTTGCCACAAAATCAGCAAGGCTAGAATACTAATAATAAGCACAGTAAAATAATAATTTTGTAACAAATTTCTACTCACAATACCTCCTCAAAGTACAAATATAATTATTTATTTATTATATTATTTTGTTATTATTTTATTGTATATATTATTAATTATTAATTAATATTAATATTAGTAGTAATTATTGTATATTATTGAGGAAATCACACTAAGAAATTCTTATAAGAGAAGTAAAAGCTAAATAAAAAAATAACTTATACACAATCTCTATCACATGTATATTGATTTAAGAGTTAATTTGTCAAGCATTACAAAGAAACGACACTTAAACCAGTTACAGTACAAAGAAAAGTGAAAAAAAAACACCATTCACATGACATCACATCAACCAACTAGTGCCATAAAATGACATCACATCAACCAAAGCCGTCACAAGCAAATAACACTTGAAACAGTTGAAGTAAAAAAAAAGCTAATAATAAAATATCATCCACATAAAACATATAATCGCGTCCATCAAGTCATCACGTCACAAATCCAGTACTGTTATAGAAATTAAAAGCAAGTTGATACACATGAAAAGTGAAAGAAAAAAAAACACTATCCACATGATAACATCACATCAACCAACTAGTCATACCACAAAATCCACTACCTCATTATTAAAATTTTAAGTAAAACTAACACTCAATACAATAAAATAATTATTAAAGAAGAAAAATAACCAAAGCCAACCATGAAAAATTAAGAGCAAGTTGATACACATGAAAAGTGAAAAAATAACATTTGAAACATTTGAAGTAAAAAAAAAACTAATAATAAATATCATCCACATAAAACAATATCATCACGTCCATCCAGTCATCATAAGCAAAGATCACAAGTAAAGAGCGCTAATTGAAAAATAAAAATCATTCACATGATGATACGTCCACTAACATATAATCACATCCACTAATTCGTCATGTCACTAATCCACTATAAAATTTAAAACATGAGTAACACTCAATACAATAAAAAAATACTAAATAAAAAAAATAAGTCATCCACGATCTACAACATACATCCACCATTATGGTAGTGCTTTTGTGACACGTTTGGGTGAGAATAACTTGTACTTGACTGATGATCTATGTCATGAGAACCTTTAAAAAAAACTACCATTTTGCTTGGTCTTAGTGTATGGTATGTGATACCCACACGTCGAAAAACTCAACCAACAGCTATCTGCTATCCTTCCTTATAGACCTACAAACTCCCACAACTGCCACTCTCTTTGCTAGCCTTACTTAGACCTACAAACTCCCACTACTGCCAAACGCTCTCCCTCCCCATAGACCACCATATGACAAATCCCAAATCAGTTTAAGTTACAGCTACGATTATAGAATAATATATATTACCTTCAGTGATCTTTAGAGCTGCCAAATTATCGTGCTTCCATGATTCGATCTAATAAAGAGCTCTTGTTGTTGGGGTTGCAACCAACCAACCTGCACAGCATAAGACCAAATTGACCAATACAAGTTCAGTAAAAACAACATATTTTCCATTTGCACTCTACAGTACCATAAAAGTAATAAAAATCAATTTCTATATTAAAATACTTATAAGTACACCTGTACACAAAACAATCAGCAATGAACCGATGATGATTCAAACAAATTGAAGAAGTTGGGGCCGTGTACCTCTCGCTCCTAAGAACAATCTCCACCCAACATTACACAATTACGCATGCGGGATTTTATAAGTAAAACCAATATTGAAGAGGGGAAACCTAAAATTGATTAACAACCTTTTCCATTCCCTTCATCTTGTCAAAAGTATCCCGGCGCCTTTTCCAAAGCTTTGGATTTATCATGGGAGTGGACAGTGATAAGAGCATTATAAACAAAAGTGTCAAGTCTGCACCCACTATTACGCATCTCGGAAAAAAGCCATATCGGTTTGTCCTTTCTTTCCCCATAACTAATATTAATTTTGAGTAAACCCCGTTATTTGTCATATATACCACCTTTGTTTTTGCATCCATCTGAACACCTAAATATGGAAAATCTAAGTAAAGCAACTATCAAAGCAACCAACAAATTTATCCTGGCTATCAGCATTTTTTTTAAAAACAATTGCTCACTTCTGTGATAAACTCATTAAATTATTGGCTTTGCTGCTAGAAATAAGAATTATAAACAAAGAACTTTAATTTTAGTAACAGAATGCAAGACAACATCTTTACATTTTAACATTCTTTATTTGGTTCGAGGCTGCAACCTTCACACTATCACCTTCAGGAACATCACCAATAAGAACATTGCTATGGAGAATTAATGTAATCTAGTTTAGGCAAAAAATTTGAATTTATAAGATGTTCGTGTGGTGCTTTTTGTTACATCTAAAATATCCACTCAAAAAGCAGTATAACTTCTTCGTGTTTATGCATGGTCTCTTCTTTTAGCTAGTTGAAGGCTAACTATCACCTTATTAAAATTTAAAGTATGATTAACACTCAATACAATAAACTAAATACTAAATACAAAAATAATTCATTCACGATCTATACATCACACAACATACATCCATTATGGTTGTGCTTTTGTGTCACGTATGTATGAGAATAACTTGTAATTGACTGGTCTGTGTAATGAGAGCAAAACCTTAAAAAAACTACCATTTGCTTGGTCTTGTGTATGGTATGTGATACATACCCACAAGTCAAATAACTCAACCTGCAGCTATCTGCTATCCTTTCTTATATACCTACAAACTTCCACAACTGCCACTCTAGCCTTACTTAGACCTACAAACTCCAACTACTGCCACTCTCTCTCCCTCCCTCCCCATAGAATCAGTTCAAGTTAAAGCTAAGATTATAGAATAATATTATATTACCTCAAGTGATCTTTAGAGCTGCCAAATTGTCGTGCTTTCATGATTCGGTCTAATAGAGCTCTTGTTGTTGGGGTTGCAACCAACCTGCAACATATAAGACCAAATTGACCAACACAAATTCAATAAAAACAACATATGAACATTTACAGTCTACAGTACCATAAAAGTAATAACAATCAATTTCTGTATTAAAAAATTACAATAATTGGACATTAAATAAACTAATATAGTACCTCTTCAATAACGGAAATGAAGACTTCAAATCCAACAAGCCTTGTAAACATTTCTTCCATAAAACTTACAAGTACACCTGTACACAAAACAATCTGAACTGATGATTAAAAAAAATGAAGTAGAGGCCTTGTACCTCTCACTCATAAGAACAATCTTCACCTACATTGTACAATTAAGCAATAACATGAGTGAAAAATAAACCAAAACCAAATTTCCAACCACAAGCAACTAGAGAACTAGAAGTGTGCAAGATTTCAAAAGTAAAACCAATATTAGAGAGGAAAACCTGAAATTGAAATTTACCTTATCGTATTTCTTCATTATCTTTGCAAATGCCATAAGATTCGAGAAGCCTATTTAAGCATCAACACAAAGAAAAATTTTAAAAAAAAATAGATGAATCGAGAAACAAAGAAGTACTTGATCCCCTACCTGTAGCTTTTAAGAAGTCAAATTTATTTAATCACCAGCACAAAAAGGAAATAAAAAATCAATTATAATTAATTAAGGAAACCAAGAAAGAAGCATGTGATTCCATACTTGTAGCTTTTAAAAAGTAAAAGCTTCAACACTGTCTGGAAATGAACCAGTAAATACTCTGGAAATCAGAACAAATATATGTTTATTTCTTTGCATTGTAACATACGTTTGTAAAAATGTCAATACCATCAAAGTCGAATTTTACAACAAATTCAGCAAGGCTAGAAAACTAATAATAAGCACAGTAAAATAATAATTTTGTAACAAATTTCTACTCACAATACCTCCTCAAAGTACAAATATAATTATTTATTTATTATTTTATTTTGTTATTATTTTATTGTATAAATTATTAATTATTAATTAGAATTAATATTAGTAGTAATTATTGTGTATTATTGAGGAAAATCACACTAAAAAATTCTTATAAGAGAAGTAAAAGCTAAATAAAAAAAATAACTCATACACACGATCTCTATCACATGTATATTGATTTTAGAGTTAATTTGTGAAGCATTACAAAGAAACGGCACTTAAACCAGTTACAGTACAAAGAAAAGTGAAAAAAAAAACATCATTCACATGATGACATCACATCAACCAACTAGTGCCACAAAATGACATCACATCAACCAAAGCCGTCACAAGCAAATAACACTTGAAACAGTTGAAGTAAAAAAAAAGCTAATAATAAAATATCATCCACATAAAACATATAATCACGTCCATCAGGTCATCACGTCACAAAGCCAGTACTGTTATAAAAATTGATACACATGAAAAGCAAAAAAAAAACACCATTCACATGATGACATCACATCAACCAACTGGTCATACCACAAAATCCACTATCTCATTATTAAAATTTTAAGTAAAACTAACACTCAATACAATAAAATAATTATTAAATAAGAAAAATAACCAAAGCCAACCATGAAAAATTAAAAGTAAGTTGATACACATGAAAAGTGAAAAAAAAAACTAATAATAAAATATCATCCACATAAAACAATACCATCACGTCCATCAAGTCATCATAAGCAAAGATCACAAGCAAAGAGCGCTTCAACAGCTGAAGCACAAAGAAAATTGAAAAATAAAAATCATTCACATGATGATACATCCACTAACATACAATCACATCCACTAACTCGTCATGTCACTAATCCTCTATAAAATTTAAAACATGAGTAACACTCAATACAATAAAAAAAATACTAAATAAAAAAAATAAGTCATCCACGATCTACAACATAACATACATCCACCATTATGGTAGTGCTTTTGTGACACGTATGTATGAGAATAACTTCTAACTGACTGATGATCTATGTCATGAGAACCTTTAAAAACAACTACTATTTTTGCTTGGTCTTAGTGTACGGTATATGATACCCACACGTCGAAACACTCAACCAACAGCTATTTGTTATCCTTCCTTATAGACCTACAAACTTCCACAACTGCGTCTCTCTTTGCTAGCCTTATACCTACAAACTCCCACTACTGCCACACGCTCTCCCTCCCCATAGACCACCATATGACAAATCCCAAATCAATTCAAGTTAAAACTAAGAATATAGAATAATATATATTACCTTGAGTGATCTTTAGAGCTACCAAATTGTCGTGCTTCCATTATTCGGTCTAATAGAGAGCTCTTGTTGTTGGGGTTGCAACCAACCAACCTGCACAGCAAATAAGACCAAATTGACCAACACAAGTTCAGTAAAAACAACATATTTTCCATTTGCACTCTACAGTACCATAAAAGTAATAACAATCAATTTCTGTATTAAAAGACTTACAAGTACACCTGTACACAAAACAATCAGCAATGAACCGATGATGATTCAAACAAATTGAAGAAGTTGGGGCCGTGTACCTCTCGCTCCTAAGAACAATCTCCACCCAACATTACACAATTACGCATACAGGATTTTATAAGTAAAACCAATATTGGAGAGGGGAAACCTAAAATTGATTAACTACCTTTTTCATTCCCTTCATCTTGTCAAAAGTATCTCAGCGCCTTTACCAAAGCCTTGGATTTATCATGGGAGTGGGCAATTGATAAGAGCCTTGGATCTCAGCGCCTTTTCCAAAGCCTTGGATTTATTATAGACAATTTTGGAAAGCAGTATGATGGAGATAATTTTGATAGACGCATCATTAAATGTCTCATTTATGAAGTTGATAAGGAAGAAATTGTAAAAGGTGGCGTTGAAAAGGATTACTACAAAGGACTTTCGAAATTGATTGCAAACAACTTCAATAGAAGGGGACTCCTATCAAGCATGCCACAATGTATCAACTTCTTGAGTATTTGTCAATTTTCCTAGTTATGTTAAGTATCCTAATGTTTCTACCTACTAATGGAAAGAAGATCCCTGATGCATATGAGGTGGAATTCATAGAGAATTTCCCACCTTGAGGACAAGGTGGCTTTTGAGGGGATGGTAATGTAAAATATATAGTCTAATATATATAAATAAGTGGAGGGTAGAGATTAGACTGAGATGGATGGTTAGGATTGATTATTCAATGAAGTCTATATAACGTTAGCTATGTACTGAAAATGGGGTATGAATATTATGAAATCAATTTTCCTATCTCTCTATCCAAATTCTTCTCTTTCTTCCCTCTAATTTCTGGAGTTTGATCCAAACTCGAATTGGATCATTTGGAGTTCGTACGGAGACTTGAATATCCGTAACAAATGGTTCATTGAGAGATGAATCCATGAATATGATCCAATCATAGCTTTTGGGAAAAAGTTGCAGAGAAATTTTCAGCTTCAATGACCAATTGGATCGATCAACAGTTTGAATCTAAGAAGTTAGCTCATCCAAAATCAGATTCAGAGCCTCATCGTAGAGTGCTCATTTGTGGTGCTACCCAAGTAGATGACTGTCTATGTGTGGCGGTAGATTCGTCTGGGTCAGTATATTATGCTGAAAATGATGATCAAGCTAATGTAGTTATGGATTTTGAACAGGAAGAGCTGAACCCATGTACCCGAGATGGTGAACTAACTGTTGATGAAGAGGGAAATCCAATTGTCTATGCAGTTGGTGATTCATTTGTTTTCAAGAAGGAAGTTCATGAGAGCCTTACGGAGCAACTTGAAGATTCAAGTCCACCAATTCATCATGTTTGGAATCAATCGATTCATGATAAGGTAAACTCTCCTTCTGGAAATGATTTCTCCTCTCTTAGCTTAGCCAACAACACTGTGATAGGAGCATTTGATGCATATAAAAAGGAATTTCATGTTGCGAGTAAGGTGTTCGACGAAATTCCTGAGCCAATGGGATACATTGCTTGCCTTAACCCGAAGCCACCAGATGTGTATGATTCTCTTGACGATCCGATTATTTATGGATTCAATGCACCAGCTCAACTAGAAACTGAAGAATCCATATACCCATCTCCTAAAAGTGTTGCTACTAATAATCAACATCCATCTCTAACCATAATTTTGAACAGTGCTCTTATCTCAAGTCTCAACTGTTGAGTGCTCTTTCAATTTGAATAGCTTGTGCAAAGAAGGGTTTCATGGAGCACAGATAGCACCAAAACCACCACCAATAGTGAGAATACAAGCTGTCTGCAAGATGTTCGATGAAAGGCCAAAAGGAGGGGATTGGATTGAACTGTCACCTGCTACGTGCTCTCGTTGTGGAAATTCGAAAGAAGAAAATAGTGAGAAAATTTTAAGGGACTTTGCTATGGACTTCTATGTGGATCAGAAGGTCAATTTGTTGAAAGATTGTTGCTCGATTAAAGGAAAAGTTCAGCCTTATCATAGGGTTTTTATAGTTTTAGAAGTGGATGTGAAAATTAAATCCCAAAGTTTCAGATAGTGTGAATGTTTCGTTGGGGTTTCTTTTCGATCTTCAAAGAAGCATGGGGTGCTTGGTTGGAATAAATGTGATCTATGGTCCTACTGATTTGGGTACCTCAAGTGCACCTCTCATTGTTGGTATTTGGGAGCATGTTAACAATTATAATTTTACCAAAGTGAAGTTTCAGCTCCAGCTATGAGGGTGCTCCAAAATCAATACAAATATCTCTTGAATAAGCATAATGAGAGTGATTTTAAAACCCATGTTGTTGCTATTAAACTCTCTATAACCAGATTTCAAGATCGACTCAAAAAAGAGTGATTTGTAGTTCATTGGCAACTCGTTGGTTTAAATTTCATGGAAACTCAAGGTTAGACACAAGTGCAATTGACAAAATTTTGAAATCTTAATTGGATGGTTATTGGACCCACTGGAGAAGGGGGATTGTTCGTCTGATATGAAGGCTTTACTAAAAAATGGGTTTTCAATATATTGTGATGTAGGCAAAATTTTAATGCTGATTCATAATGATGAGGCCTGCTTTCCTCTTGCAGTTCTAAATGTAGTTTCTGGTTATGATCCAATTATTGGTGCAACTCTTGCCCATTATATGTATGTGGACAAGCTTGATTTCACGGGCTCAACTAATAGTGGAATCTACCAGCAACATTACAAGGATGATATCTTTAACTTGGTACTTTTTTCCCTCATGAAAGTTTTCTGGCCTAGGGAGAATGGTTTCATATTAGTATTTGTTCAAGCAGTTGGTAAAGGTTATCAGGGGGAGTGTAAAAACAATAGTGGTTACACAGAGGTGACTTGTTTTAGTCTAGAATGGGTCTTTGATATAATGAGGAACTCTTTTGAGAGGGATGATGCCTGCTACATCATGGAGCAATTAAAATTTGTTAGTAGTTTGCCCTTACCAGTGCCCCGAAATTTAGTTTTATTAGATTCTACTGGAGTGTGTCGCATTGATGTTTTTTGGAACTTAGATGATGATGGAATCAGTGTTCTAAAAATTCCCGCCTACGTCCGCCTAGGCGCTAGGCCCCCCCATAGCGCCCCGCCTAGGCTCTAGGCCCCCTCTTGGCGCCTCGCCTAGCAAAAAAATCCCTCTAGGAAATTAAGCGGGGCCTAGGCGGAGAGGTTTTTTTTAATTTAATAACTACCCAAACCAGATCTTGATATATTTATTTTTCTAATGATTTACCATATTCATAATGCAGTTTGTAACATATCAAATCACAACAAAAAGTGAACAAGATCAAGTTAAAATGGATAATTTTATTATAGTTGTAATTTTTTGAACCTGTATCAACATCAAATTATATAAATGATGATACATTTGTAATATTTAGTTTAATTCAATATAATTTTTAAATTTATATTTAGTTTCTTAAGTTTTAATATTGAAATGAATTCTTGAAATTTTAAATTTTATTATTTAATAGCAATCTTGTTTATGAATTAAACTAATACGTTAAAGGTATGTTTGAACTTTGAACAATTGCATGTTTGTGTTTGAACTTTGACATTGACAATATGGATATGTCTTTGAACTTTAAGTAAATGCCTTTATTATCTTTATTATAAATTATTTTGCTTTATATTATTGTTTTGTTTGGATAAATGTAAGATAAAATATTAAAATTGGCTTAAAATAAAAAATCCCGTCTAGGCCCCCTAGGCGCTAGGCCCGCCCTGGCCGCCCGCCTCCCGCCTAGCACCTTTTAGAACATTGGATGGAATGAAGTGTGGTGTAGTGCTTATTCATTTTATTGAGATAGTTATACACTGCCTATGTTGGGATGGTCTCATAATATGGCTTGGCATACATACAACTCATACTTTTGTTTTAGAGGCTGCAACAAGAAAACTACCTTCGTGGATTCTTGAGTATATACATTAAGTTACTTGCTGCTAACATACCTTGGAATTTGGTTACATTTCATGCATCACATGTAGACAATTTTGGAAAGCAGTATGATGGAGATAATTTTGATAGATGCATCATTGAATGTCTCATTTATGAAGTTGATAAGGAAGAAATTGTAAGAGGTGGTGTTGAAAAGGATTACTACAATGGACTTTCGAAATTGATTGCAAACAACTTCAATAGAAGGGGACTCCTATCAAGCATGCCACAATGTATCAACTTCTTGAGTATTTGTCAATTTTCCTAGTCATGTTAAGTATCCTAATGTTTCTACCTACTAATGGAAAGAAGATCCCTGATGCATATGAGGTGGAATTCATAGAGCATTTCCACCTTGAGGACAAGGTGGATTTTGAGGGGATGGTAATGTAACAAATATAGTCTAATATATATAAATAAGTGGAGGGTAGAGATTAGACTAAGATGGATGGTTAGGATTGATTATTCAATGAAGTCTATAGAATGTTAGCTATGTACTGAAAATGAGGTATGAATATTATGAAATCAATTTCCTATCTATCCAAACTCTTCTCTTTCTTCCCTCTAATTTCTGGAGTTCGATCCAAACTCGAATTGGATCATTTGGAGTTCGTACGGAGACTTGAATATCCGTAACACTCAACCTGTTGTTATCCTTCATTATAGACCTACAAACTACTTCCACTCTCTCTGTTATCCTTCCTTATACCACTACTGCCACTCTCTCTCCCTTCCCCCAAACTATGTAAAACCAAATCCCAAATCATTCCAAGTTATATATAGCTAAGAGTGTAGAATGATATATTACCGTAAGTGATCCTCAGTAAAGCCAAATTGCAGTGCTTCCGTTTTTCAATCCTCAAAGAGATCTTATTGATGGGGGTTGCAACCAACCTGGCAACCTGCACCCTAAACAGTCGACGCTGACCAACACAAGTTCAGCTAGTTAAAAAACTATATTTTCCATGTACAGTAGCATAGAAGTAATAACAATTAATATCGGTCTTAAAAGATTACTCAAATTTGACATTCATTTAAGTAATATGATAACAATTATTATATTAGTTATGTGCTTGTTTTACATTATGTTATACTTCCTTTACAATACCTTTCTGAAGCAAACAAGCACATAGCTTTGATTATGCGTCTGAATAAATGATAAGAGCCTAACCTTTTCATCAATCCACATCAATGAACTTAGTTGATTGATTGTTTAAAATTCGAACATCATCCAGTGGAGTCATCCCATCAGTTGTCTCGAGTTCTCCAGAGTCCAACCTATAAATGAAACAAAAGAACAGTAAGTTCACCAGAAAAAGAAAGCAAAGAGGCAGTCACCTGGTTGGCATTAACAACCTGAATAATTGATTTTATTTGCTCTGTCATATCTGTTCCAGTTCCCCTTCAATAAATTCAGCCTGCTCATACCTGAAAAAATTACATCCCCCAAAAATGATGATAATCAAATAATGCTCACTCCATAACATGTTTAGCACAACTATGATATATATCTATATATCTTCAACCTTTCAAATAAGGCTATAATTTCACAAACCATCATAAATAAGAATATTTGTTAAGAAGGGTAATAATGTCAACTGTTAATCAAAATTCAAAGTTGGGAACTTTGCACTTACATTCACTAGTAGAAAAGAGTAAATAGATAACATTTAAAAAACGTTGTAATAGGCCCCCCAAAAACGTCGTGGTTAGCAGTGTCATCTATTAGACATAAACAGACAACGTTTTTAAAACGTCTTTTGACACATTAGACAACGTTTTTTTCTAAAAAACGTTGTTTATTTGACACAATCCACAACGTTTTTTTCTAAAAAACGTTGTGTATTTGACACATTACACAACGTTTTTTTCTAAAAAACGTTGTGTATTTAACACAATCCACAACGGTTTTTTTTCTAAATAGCGTTGTCTATTTGACACATTACACAACATTTTTTTTTAAAAAGCGTGCAAGGCTTGGTGAAAACTTGAGAGGGATTAACTAATAGTAATAAATAATAATACTTATAAATTATAATAAAAACTTAATTACAACTAAAAAAGGATACTCTGCACTTATAAGGAAAATGATTCTATTTAAGACGCATTATATCCGTAAAGAACAAAAAAGAAAGAAAAAGAAATTATAAATTTCAGAATTCATTTCCAAAGATGAAAACTTTGAGACAATGACACATAAATTTGGTTTATAGGCAAGTCATCCATTATATTGAAGAGCTGCTAATTATACATCAATAAGGATATCTACTAAAAAATTAATTTAGGAATTAGGAGTAAGCCGAGTAATCCTGACTCTTTCAAATACTAGCTCATTGCTGCAGTAGTTCTTGAAACATTCCACAATTAAATGAATAAAAAAAAGGTAAAACACCCTACTCGGGCTCACCAAAGCAATTTTCGGCTTACCCATCCTCTTCTTATACCTTCATCATCGTACAATACTCTCCTCACCGACGTATCACTGGTCAAAAAGACGAATTACATTGACCTTTTTCCTTTCAGGCTTTTCCTGCAACAATGAAGGATAAACTGTAGTAGCAAACATTGCTATTACACCAAACAATACTAAACCAGGAAGAACTGCAGATAAAAAAGATAAAAAAGCAATGTAAACCAAATACCTATCCGATTTGATACTATGTTCTGATATATCATAAAACACAAGAACACTGAAGCACATTGTAATAGCTCTGCGCAAACTTTTCTTTTAATTTTGTTGTGTTTTAATTTCTTTCCCTCTTTTTTATTTTTTATTTTTGTGGGTAACTAAAGAAGAAATTATTGGAAAATATAAATAGTGTGCAAAAGAAATGGAGGATGAAGAATACTCCAAGACAAGAAATTGGAATAGTAAAAAGCCCTTAACCAAGAGCAGCCCTCAACCACATTTACACCTGAGTTCGGTGAAGGTGTTTCTCGAAAATGATCAGGATGTCTTCCAACAAAATCGTGTTGTTCATTCTTTGAGGAAGAAGATTGAGCCCCAGATGGTGATGCTGCATCCCTTAAGTCAAAGATGGCAGGCCCACCATCACTATTCATATCATACTCATTGTTGGCTTCATCCCGATTCATCAAACACGGAAATTCTGGGTTCAAAATAAGGAGATCCCAGAGATATTTCAGCCTGCTGACTCAGATAGTTGAGACGATGATCGCATTGAATGAGCTTTTCAAAGTTCTTCCCCAATAAGCCTTGTGGGCACTGCAAGTAATGTCACCTGCAGCAAAGTGGAAATTTTACCATCATCATTGGAAAAGATGAACAACTAGAAGGTAACAATATAACTTCTACAGCAAGCTACATATAGAGAAATTTAGCAGTGGAGCCGTTAGCTGCCTTAAGCATGACTAATTAAAAAGACAGTGGCCAGATGCACCACTCAATAGCATTTCTCATGTTCACTTTAAATGCTAAACAAGAAAGGCATTCCAGTGTTTCATAAGTAACAATCAAAAAAGTGTACAAAGGAAAAAGGGAAATTGAATATCTGAGAAATGAAATTAAAAACAGGAAAAACAAATGGAAAGGCTGAATTTTGCTTATGAGATAAATACGTATAACTGGTGCCACAAGGAGAGAGACCCATGTACACAGAACATGTACATAAATAGTCAAGAGTCGAGACAGAGACCTTAAAACAAAGAATATCACAACAAAATGATTTTGTGCTTCTAGCAGCCTTTATGCTGTGAAGATCAAGCTGTCGTTTCTTCAAACCAATTCTCAGTAAGCCGTCAGAGGAAGCATGAAGAACAGTGCATGTGAAAGCCCATAAGCAGAGAGCACAAAGATACTTGTTTTGGAATATTGCGAAGCATTCTTCAACATTCTTCGAGCACTTTTAACCTGTATGAGGTACAATAACACAATTTATTGAAATATGAATAGGAATCTAAGTAACTCAGTTTTCCTACAATCTTCGTCCATTACCTTGAGAGCTAATACAAAATGTTTGCTGTTGACATTGCCAATCTCCATTTTCAGAGGATTTTTTGCCCATGGATTATGAACTTCTTCTGTGCAGCCTCTAAAGAATGGAGGTTCGTGATAGGCTGCAAAGATGAGGAAATGTGTAACAGTAACTTTATATGGTTTAGTATTAAGGAAGAAAAGTTAAGTATTTCAATATGCATAATCAGATTGTTGACATTCTCAAATATTCAGATGACTATATAAGAATAGCTGTAACACCTTTGAGTTTGGCAGAGTTATTGTCTAAAAAGGACAACACACTTCCAGTAAAACAGATTCTATTAGAAAAGGCAATTTGTTTCAGAATTTTTTTGATGTTTATGTAGACAGGGTAGAGCATATGAGTTCACTTTTCATAGGCCTTAATATTATATCAATCAAAATTCACTAGACTTTCTTATGGTTTTAGCAAGTTGAAGACTAAAATCTAACAAGAAATGATAATATACAAGATATGAAAGCACTAAAAACTAACAAGAAAATAATATGAAAGCACTTGAACTAACAAGAAAATGAAGGTGAACCCAAGTTAAATAAACCGTAACATCATCATAATAAAATAGTTTCATCACTATAGTGCGCTGAAAAATACAATAAAGTGCATGCAGTCAATGCATAAAAATTAGGAAAAATGAATGCAAGATGCCAGTTATCCAGCAACTCTTAGTTTATTGCAAATATCGCCTCTTCTGGCATCTTATCCAGAGTTCGCATCAATTGAATCAGTGTCCGAACCATTTTACAAGCAGAACTCCTGAAAATCAACATTTTCACGCACAATGAAAATTTCTGAAGTTCAAATGCCAACTAATTAGGCTGAATCAACAGTACATAGAAATACCTCATCTCATTTGGAGTAATTTCTGTAATAGTGTTACATTTGAATGTGCCGCCTTGATTTTTATTTCCAATGTGATTGACATTCATTGAAACCCCTTGACTGTCAGCACTTGAGTAACTGAAAGAAACTGCAGGCAAGGAAATTATTAATGTAATTCTAGTTTACTTATATTCCAAGGAAATCTCAACATATAATCATCCTGCTAGAATAGATTTGTTCATCTCTAGAGAAAATAGAAAACAGTCGGTTCTATATTGTTTAATTCAACAATTAATGATTACTAATAACAACATGCAGCAGACTAAAAACTGATTGTTTCTTGAACTGTTTAAAGCACAAGATAAGAAGCATGTCTCTCTTTGAATTCCTTCAATTATTTGCATGTAGATATATCAGATCACTAGTGTGATCAAAGATTACACTTCACAACACTAAATTGACAAAAGAGGGCCAGGTTTTTTCGAGATCTTACAGGAGTACTCCTCAATCATAGGACCTTCTATTGTTTCACACACACAGAACAGAAGTGTTTTCAAGTATTTCTTCTGCAACGCGTCATAGACACCTGAACACAAAAAATGAAATCAGGTTAAACAAACTAGAAGAAAAAATTCTTCAAACTCATAAGCTCGACATTAATAAAATCAAATTGCCTTTCTCCATCCAGTCAATCAGTCTCCAGTGACTCTGCATCCATTGTCATAAGCTTCTTGATCTTCATCTCTGTTTATGATTTGCCATCAGTGGTAACAAATGAATTAGTAATCTAGATGCAAATATTTGTGAGGTAGATAATTGAGAAGATAATGTTATAAGAAAACGGCTTACCAAGGCCTGGAACAGACTTGTCATTGAAATAATTTTCAGGAAAAAATCCTCTGATATAACTAATATTGAATATAGCAATGCGTAGTAGGTTCCTTGTCTGGTTCAGGTAAAAAAAGTTAGAAGGATCATTACATTAACACAAATCGAATGAATCAAATCCATATAATCTTCGATTCAAAAAGTAAAATACATGTACATATATGCGTATATATTGTTGATTCTGTAATGCTCATGGCGAAGAAGCATCCAGATCTAATCATTATCAGAGGATTGTAAAGTGAATTTTGGTTAATGAGAAACAATTTAGGATCTAATTCATAAGATGAACAGGTTAGAAAGCGGATTAGATTTCAACCTAATCAATGCATATCAAAGATTCAGCTCCATTACTAACCATCAAACTTTCATCCGGTTCATGTTATTAAACAGCTCAACATATGCAAGTTCCCGATGAATTTCAGCTAATTAAGTAGTTAAATTAATAATCTCATAACATATACTATTTTGGTTAACTTTCTATAAAACTGACCTTTTTACAAACCATAACGACAGCAACTAATTTGAAATGTAAATCAAATTTTGGAAATCCAGAATAACTTCACTCCGAATTGTCTGAAGAATATGAGGTCCTAAAATTATATAACCGATTGATTGATAGAGAAACACATACGCATCACGCAATGATTTCAGTTAACTTAAACCATATATAAGAATAAGGTTTACGAGAATTTAGTCAAATAAACATCATACAAACGAACTAATATCCTCATCGGCGAATCAAAATAAGGCCTAATTAGAGGAAAGAAAACGAGATCAGTTTTTACTAGGAGAAGCGAGTCCTGCTGAGTGATCTCTGATTCCTTAAGTTTCTGTGCAACAACCTGAAATTCCAGAGAATTACAGTGAGAATCGGAGATGAGCAAACGAGTGCGTACTTATATATATATATATATATATATATATATATATATATATATATGTATAGAGAGAGAGAGAGAGCGAGAGAGAGGGAAATGAGAATCATGAGAGGATTATCGGATAAAATGAGATAAGAGGGTTGTGTGTACCTGCTGATGCTTTGGTGCTCCAAGGCGATTCTACAATCTGGGAGTTTCCCAATCACAGAGAGATTTCGCCCGATTCTTCATCTGAGATTAAGGATTTCACGATTCTTCATCCTCAGATTAAGAATTTCACGATTTCGCCCGATTCTTCATCTGAGATTTCACGATTTCACAATTTGGTGCCATTGCAGGTCTAAATACAAATTTCACGATGAACTGGAACATGTTTGTATATGTTCATAACATAACATAGAGAGAGAAAGAAGGAATTAAAAGAAGTGAAATCAGAAAATTGAGAGAGAGAGAGAGAGAGAGAGAGGATCAATTTTGGAAAAAGAGGGAGGGAGAGAGGGACTCGGGAGAAATTTGGGTTTTAGGGTTTTAGATTCAAATCTAATTAGGCTGAGATAGCTTCTATAACGGCTAATTTTTTGTTTAAGTATATGTTGTGCTTAAAATTGTACTGGCCATGTCTAATTTCCAAAGCCTTGTTTGAAATCAATATTTCAAAAATTTTCCTTCTTTGTAAAAATATTTTATTTAAAAAAATTTGAGATATTAAAAGAATTCCTTACAATATTAAAACAACTCAAGGATTTTTTTTTAGAATTATTCTTTCCGGTAAATTTCAATTCACTCCACTCCATACAAGATTTTCTCACTTAACCACCTGTCGTCTAGAAAAAGTACACTTAAACACTTGAGATTTTGAGGTGAAGTGATAACATTTATTTATGTATTATACAAAGTTTATTAAAAAAATAAATTGCAATAAAAAAATTATATTCAAATTCTTTTCTTTTTATTTTTGGTAAAGATTTAAATTCATTGTAGAGAAGATGATGGCCTTTTTTATTTTATTTTTTAGTTTAGCGGCCAAACAAAGAAAAATAAACCATTTTTATTAAAAACAATTGTACTAGAAAATATTTTTGAAAAGTTATTATATTTTTTGTGAAACAAACGAAGAAGCTTTGTTTGCAATTAATTTTATTGTTTCGGACCTTTCGGTGAATTGAGAACTGTTGGGGAAAATAAAATAGTTGGTTGTGGAGGTGAAAAAGTGACTAAAAAAATCCAATATAAATACAAATGAGTGAAATTCAAAATACACTCGGGTCCAATTTTTATGTCACGTAGAGTATAAAATATGACCAAAGTAAAGAGATTGATATTTAAAGCAATGGTCTCAAGAAACCAATTTGGTTCTTGGCAGGATGACCGGCAATAGAAGCCAATAAGGAACAGAATGAACCCAATACAAATACATTGGGGGTCCAATTTTCATACCGCGTAGAGTTTTTGTTTCTTAATTGTTTATCTAATTTTTGCTAAAGTTCTATAATACGTTATTGGTAATTATATTCATGTTTTTGTTGTTCATTTTTAGATTTTATTATTTATACGTGGTACAACTTATGTTTGCTGATCAAGATTGTAATATTGGGAGAGAAATAGAGAAGTAAGAGAGAGAAATAATGCGAGATTAAAAAATTTGTCACTTTTTCTTTGATAAATTGTCTTGTATATAGGCAAATAAATTAGCACACAAAAAGTTTGGTGTGTTAGTACACAAACATGAAATTAATTGCATTTTATGCAATTAATAAAAGAAATTATATTATCATATTATAACATTCTTCCTTAATCTCACAAGATGAAAGATTATATCTCAAAAAGTTTGCTAAGGAAAACTAGGTTAGAAAAACTTGGTGAAAGGAAAAAGATTATATATATCTTTTACATAAATATATTATATTTTAATTGACTACCATATTAAAATCTTGTTACGAAAATCTATTGGAATAAAAATCACGACCAAGAAAAAATATCTAATATATAATATATTATCTAATATATAATATAATATAATATAATATAATATAATATATATATAATATCTAATATAATATCTAATATATAATAATATAATATCTAATATCTAATATCTAATATAATAATATATAATATAATATAATATAATATAATAATAATATCTAATATATATAATATAATATAATAATAATATCTTCTAATATGATAATATAATATAATATGATAATATAATATAATATATAATATAATATAATATAAAATATCTAATATCTAATATCTAATATCTAATATAAAATAATAATAATATCTAATATCTAGTATAATATTATATAATATTTATTTATAATATATAATATAATATAATATAATATGATATCTAATATCTAATATATTATAATATAATATGATATATAAAATATCAACATTTATCTAATATATAATATAATACAATAATAATACTAATATAATATAAATATGATATGATATAATATAATATAATATTATATAATATATATAATATAATAATAATATAATATAAAATATCTAATTATCTAATATAATATCTAATATATCTAATATCTTCTAATATAATATATTATTATAATATACGGTCCGTCCCATAATAAGTGCTTTTTTAGCTTAAATCACACATACCAATACACCAGCTAAAATGACAAAAATACCCTTAATATACTTTATTTGTTTTGTTTGGGACTTTTTTTATTGCATTTTGGTCTCTCTTTCTCTTTCTTCAACCTTTCAACTTCCCAATAAATACGCAATAAATACAATTGGTTGCATAAGAGCACATATGAAAAAATATTATAAAAATTGTATTGAAATTCTAACACATCACTTATTTTGAAAAAAAATGTTAAACCTAAAAAAATACTTATTGTGGGAAGAAGGTAGTAATATAATATATATATAATATAATATAATATCTAATAATATCTAATATAATATTTAATATCTAATAATATTATTATATAATATATGTAATATAATATATTATAATATTATCTAATATATATAATATAATACAATAATAATACTAATATAATATAAATATGATATATAATAATATATATCATAGAAAAGAGAAGAATTACTTCGTTTTGCTTCGGGAACCTGGAAAGGAGCCGCTATTAATTACCCTACTATAAAACAGGAATGTTTATCTATTGTTAAATGTGTTTTAAAATTTCAAGATGATCTTTTAAACCAGCATTTCTTAATTAGAGTAGATTGTTCTGCTGCTAAACAAATTTTTATGAATGATGTTCAAAACCTTGCCTCTAAACAAATATTTGCTACATGGCAAAGTATTTTATCAGTATTTGATTTTGATATTGAATATATCAAAGGAGAAAATAACTCTTTACCGGATTTTCTAACCCGTGAATATTTACAGGGTTAATGAATAGAGGAAGAGGCCGAGGCCGAGGCCGAGGCAGACAACAGTATTATACCGAATTCCCAAGTATAAATACTCCTAGCAGTACAGCTCAGACTTCTTCCACTCAAACAGTAAAGGATGTTTTACTCCTTCCAGATCAGTATATACTTAACAGTAATATTGAAGAAATTATTCTTTATATTGAACCGAATGATGAGAAATGGATGAAAGATCCATGGGAAATTAAGAGGCGCTATTTAGTGACTCAGCAATTTCCTACCCATTTTGATCAATACCGTTATATCTATGAACAAATAATCATAGAAACATCATCTATGGATATAAAGCATACGCTTCATGATCCATCTAAGACTACCAGTCCTATTTCATACAGTAAAACAACTATCAGAAACATTATGCCTATTGCTAATTGGGGCATTCATCCCCATACTACCCGAACTGTTGACTCCAGAAATTCAGAAAGTAGGTATAGTTATTGGGATTATATTGATTCCTTTACCTATCTGTTTCACTACCAGAACCCTGTCCATAACCATTCATGGTTTATCCGAATTTGTCCAGATGTCTTAAGAAACGAAATACCTAACTGGTTTTTCGTTTGGTGGGATAAATTTGGTATTACCATGGAAACAATACCAGAATCAGTCCTAGCAGTATTCAAGGATTGGCAAGTTGCCTATTCTCATATTCCCGTAAATAAAGATTTGTCCATGACAAAGCTTTTTATTCATTTTATTATCCGATTTCAAATCCCATGGATATGGAAATGGGATTTAAGATGTGATTATCAGAAAAAGATTCCTTGCCTTAAAAGGATTTTCTTTACCCGTTGGTGGGATAAGGGCCTTAATCCCACTCTACCAGAACTGATAAAATCCATTAAGGACCATACCCAAGCCTGCTTGGATGCAGTTCCAAAGATCCTCCCAGCACAGTCTGAAAACCCATTTATTAAAATTCAAGAAGAATTAAAACAGAAATTTCCAAATCTTTCAAAAGAAGATTTAATTATAAAATCTATGGATTTTATGAAAAATCAGTTTTTAAAATCTATGGAACAGGATAAGGATGACTCTTCAATGAAAACCGTGAGTTCGGATCAGGACGACAATGAATTTAGTGTACTAGCAGGAGAAAGTCAAGAACCCGATAATCCAGAAGGCACTATAGGAGATTTTTGGGATTCCCTTACTACGGTAATCTCTGAAAGAATGGAACAAAATAAAGGCAAGGGTAAAGTTTGATGGTACCTGTCTCCCTCCATTATCAGTAAAAGACAAGCCAGCTGTCACCCATTATCAGTAAAGGACACCAGCTGTCCTCCTTTATTTTCCATTATCAGAAGCGAATAATAACTTTATTAAAGTTATCGCACAACTGTCCCTTTTAGATAAGGTTTTGCAGGATATCCGTCTCTCGCCACCTGCCCCTTATCTTTTCTTTCCTTTTGTATTTAAGGGAGCCTCCACCCTCTTGTTGAAGGCAGGTTTTTCTTGGGAGAAGTTCTCCTCTTTGTATTTTCTCTCTCTATAAATAAAAGCTAAGGTTTAAAGATATCATCGTCTCCATTTGCTCTCTGTAAGTATTGCTGATATAAATTATTATGTTTTCTTAGTTGATCTTTTATCTTATCATCAAGATAATAGTAATCGTTACAGAACTGAGATCATCAACGCTGTAGATAATCATAATCGTTCTTACTTTACAGAAAGATTAACTGAATCTGTTATTTTGATTAATAAAACTAAAGAGGCTCTACAGGAAGAGACCTGCCGGTTGATCGTGGTGGGTAAAACCCCTCATCAACAGTAGTTTATGAGATCATATATGTAGTAATTTAGAATTTATATATTGTTAATATGGCTTTAAACTATTCTGGTTATACTGCTGCTATTCTGATTCAAGAACTTGAATAAGTGGTACGTCACCCAAGTCGCGTTGAGGGTTTATGTCGTTAGCCGGGTAGGGCGTTTGACTGTTCCTCTTAAATCGTTGACAGACGTGCTTATTTTGTGTTTTTGGCCCCCTATGGTATCAGAGCCATACTTAGTTTATTATCATATTAATAAATATATATCTTTTAAATTATGCATATATGATCACTCCAAAACATGACTGATCTCTCTTCGACATCTGTTACTACCGTAGCTAATACTGTAACTTCAACCTCAGAAGCCACTGAGTTAATTGCCTATCAGGATGTTAAAGAAGCCTTAGATAAATGGACTATCCCTAAAGTCAAACCAGAAATGATTTACAAAATTGGAACATTTGATTTTACCAGTAAAAGAGTCATTAAAACCTTTGAACATGCTGTTCCTTTACAGGATAATGATACTATTGTTTATTTACTGCATACTGAAGATTTGTATCCTTTTATGCAAAAATATAAATATGTGCATATTGGTCTTGTTCAAATTGCTTTTAAACCTTTGACTTTACTTGGTCAAAATACCAGTATTCAATGTACCCTAAGAGATGGTAGATGCCTTAATTGGAAAGCATCTCTTATGGGAGCTATTGAGACTAGTTTAGCTCATGGACCCGTATACTTTAATATCTATCCTAACTTGAGTATTTCTCTGACTGATACTAATTTATCTAAAGTCTTAGAGATGAGAATCATATCTCATGGATATGAATACTTACCAGGATCCCCTCCTTTTGCTATATTATTCAGAATTAATCTTAAAGTTTTGACAACTTTAAATCCGTATATCAGAAAGCAAAGTCAACAAGGTCATACTGTCCTTATTGATTCTAATCTTTTCAGTAGCCAAGTAGCTATACCCAGGATGATTCCTTGGGAAGACATCACTTTTCCCAAACAATGGCAAATCACTAATGCCGTTCCTACCAGACCTTTAATAAGACAATCCATAGAGGATGTTATCCAAACTCGTGATGGAAATGTCTATATTAGTTTTCAGAAACCTTTAGCCCGTAGTCAGTCTACTAAAAGTATTCCTTATAATATTGATTTTCCCGAATCTACTAGACATTCAGTGTCTGAACCTGTAGAGTCAGTATACCAAGGATCTACTAAGGTATCCAGCAATGAATCTGTTAAAATAGAGGATCATATTAAAGGATTACATATTTCTGAAAATCAGATACCTCATGGTATTTATGAGGCCAGTACTTCTAACAGAAGACCTAATAGTCCTACCGCTAGTGATATGCATTTCGAATGTTAATGGATTTTTCCCCCAATAGCAAAATTCGAAAGTTTTTAAACCAGGAATTTATGCAGGATAAATATCAAGATTTTAGGACTTGGTATTTTAATAATAATGATAAAAATAAATTAGCAGAATTAAAATCAGATTATTATTCCTATTTAAATAATAACCAGTGTTTAATATCATTTACCCAATGGTATTTTTCAGAAGTTTACAATAATAATCATTTAAATGTTTTAACCAGTATCCAAAAAGACTGGGTTACTATCAATGGTAAGGTCTTTCAATCTGTTCATCCCCCACCTCATAACTTAGAGTTAAAATCAGGAACTGAAGAATCAAGACCTTTAATGATTTGTCCTTATGTTGAAATTTCTGAAGAAAACTCTAATTTGCAGAGAAGTATGAGGTATGGTGATATTATACCTATTATTAAACAGAATAATTATACTAATTTATTCTTCCAAACTGTGGGAAAACAATTAATCAGAATTGAGGACCAAATTAATAATCTTTATGATAAATGTCAGATTATTCCTAAAATTGAAAATCAGATTAATAATCTGAATTATAAATATCAAGTTTTCCCCAAAACTGATAATTATCAACCTGTCACTATTAAACCTCCTCTTGAGATCACAAACTTTAAAATGAGATCTACTAAAACTGAGGATGAGTTTGTTGAAAATCTTTTAACTAAAATGAAGAATTTAAAGATTTCTACAGGATCCTCTTCACAGATTAATGTTATTTCTGATAAACCATCTTTATCTTCTCCAGAAGATGATAATGATAATGATAATAATATTGACCTTAAGAATATTTTTGAAATACAGAACAACTTTCAAGATATTGATTCTGTTAGTAAAATTGCTTATAGTCAAAAGCCCATACAGAAAACCAGCTTTTCAGCACCCAATAGATATTATTACCACAGACCAACTCCTCAGGATATTCTTTATGAAGAAGATTTTCTTCATTCCCAGAAATCCTATCATGGTAAAACCATCTATGAATGGAATATTGATGGAAAAACTGAATACCAGATTTTTGAAACCATACATCATATGATGATGTATGCTACTGTTTGCAGGCAGAATGGAAATACAGATCACCAGATCTGCAGATTCCTTGTTGCCGGATTCACCGGGATTCTTAAAGGATGGTGGGATAATGCCCTTACTGATACCCAGAAAGAGGAAGTTTTTAAATCCTTTAAGATCGATATTGATCCTACCACTGGTACTGAAACAAAAAGAGAAGATGCTTGTTACACTCTTGTACAATCCATTCTTCACCATTTTGTTGGACCAGGACTTATGAATGCCGATAGAGGTAGAGAACTTTTACAGAATCTTAGGTGTCCTTCTTTGACCCATTTTAGATGGTACAAAGATGTTTTCCTTATGAAGGTCATGCAGAGAGCTGATGCTAACAGTGAACATTGGAAGGCCAAGTTTATCGATGGACTTCCTACTTTCTTTGCTGAGAAAGTTAGAAAGAAACTTAGAGATAAACATGACCAAATGAGTATTCCCTATAGTCAGTATTCTTATGGACACTTAGTTGCTGTTATTATTGAGGAAGGACTATCATTATGTAATGATATGAAACTTCAACATCTTATGAAGCAACAGAATCTTACCAAAAGACATGAGTTAGGAGAATTTTGTGACCAGTTCTCCTATGAAACTAAGATCCAGTATCCTTCTAAACCTAAAAAGCAGCAGCACACTAAGAAAACTAAAACTTCTAGAAAACGATCTTCTTCTAAGAAAGAAACTACTGGAAAACCACATAGAAAAAAGAATACTAACAAGAAAGATAAATCTAATGTTAAATGTTATAAGTGTGGTAAAACAGGACATTTTGCTAATAAATGCAGATCTAAAATTAAACAAAAACTTAAGGAATTATCTATTGATGAAGATATTCAAATAGAAATTCTTAATTGTCTGTCCAGTAGTGACAATGAAGAATCTGATCAGGAGATTGATGAAATCTATTCTTCATATGAAGAAGATGATGAACAGGAACCACAGTCTTGTGTTACATGTCCCCCTGATGGATGTAATACTTCTGCTGAGGCTAATTACTGGAAAGCCATAGTTGAAATGAATGGTTTAGACATTGGCCTTGCGGGCCCTAGTATTAATGTTCTAACTAGTTCACAACAGTCTATGCTTGACATGGCAGATCTTATTAAGGATCCAGAAATTAAGTTAAAATTTCTAGAAACCTGTTATAAGAATTATAAAACTGATGATGACATTCTTCCTATAGAACAATACAGTATCCGTGAAGTTATGAAAAGAATGCAACAAGCCTCTTCTGCCGAAAAGCCTGCTACCATTCAAGATTTAAAAGGAGAGATAAACCTTTTAAAAACAGAAGTTAAACAACTTAAAACAGCTAATATTATTATTACTACTGATTTAAATAATATTAAGCAGCAGTTAAATAATAAACCAGGATCTTCAAAAGAAAAAGAAAAAGAAGATACTACTGATAATCAGTATTTGATGCTTATGAATCAAGTTGTTTTCCAAAAATGGTATATCCGTATTACTTTTATTATAAAACCAGATTTTATTTTAAAGGATGCCATTGCTCTTGTTGATAGTGGTGCTGACATGAACTGTATCCAAGAAGGATTAATTCCTACTAATTATTTTCAGAAAACCACTCAGTCACTAACTAGTGCTAGTGGCAATACCATGAGAATTAAGTATAAAATCCCAGAAGCTTTTATCTGTAATCAAGGTATTTGTTTACCTACTTCTTTTGTGTTAATCAAGAATATGAGTCAGAATATTATTTTAGGCACTCCTTTTCTTTGTCTTTTAATGCCTATTTCAAAAATTGATACTTTGGGTATACATACTAATCTTAACAACAGAAATATTATTTTTGAATTTATTACAGAACCTTACACTAAAGAATTAAATCAAATTAAGAATATGATTTATTATAAGGAAAAACAAATTAATTTTATTCAGAAAGAAGTTGTATTTCTCACTACAGCACAAAGGATTTTGCAACCTTCTTTACAGGACAAAATCAAATCTATTTTAAAAACCCTACAAACAGAGATTTGTAGTGATGTTCCTAATGCTTTTTGGAACAGGAAGAAACATATAATTTCTCTTCCTTATATACCTGATTTTAATGAGAAAAATATTCCTACTAAATCTAGGCCAAGCCAGATGAAGAAGGAATATCTTATTCTCTGTAAGAACGAGATAAAATCTCTTCAACAGAAAACCCTTATTAGACCTAGTAATTCCCCTTGGAGCTGTACGGCTTTTTATGTTAATAAAAATGCAGAAATTGAGAGAGGAATACCTAGGCTAGTTATTAATTATAAACCGTTAAATAAGGTTTTACAGTGGATTAGGTATCCTATACCTAATAAGAAAGACCTCCTTGATAGATTGCATGATGCAATTATCTTCTCTAAATTTGATTTAAAATCAGGATTTTGGCAAATTCAGATTTGTGAAAAAGACAGATATAAAACTGCTTTTACAGTACCCTTTGGTCATTTTGAATGGAATGTTTTACCATTTGGTGTTAAAAATGGACCATCTGAATTTCAGCATATTATGAATGACATTTTTAACCCTTTTACAGAATTTGTTATTTGTTATATTGATGATGTTCTCATCTTCTCATCTTCAATAGAACAACATATTAAACATCTGCATATCTTCAAAAATGTTGTTATTAAAAACGGTTTAGTTGTTTCTGCACCTAAAATGAAACTTTTTCAAACAGCTATTCGTTTCCTTGGACATAATATTTCTAATGGAACCATTATTCCAATTGATAGATGTATAGAATTTGCATCTAAATTTCCTGATGAAATTAAGGAAATTACTCAACTCAGAAGATTTTTAGGAAGTCTTAATTATATCCGGGACTATTATCCGAAATTGTCACAAGACTCTTCTATTCTGCAAACAAGGCTTAAAAAGAATCCTATGCCTTGGACAGAACAACACACTCAAGCTGTTCAGAAAATAAAACAAAAGGTTAAACAGTTACCTTGTCTATCTCTTCCTAACCCTGAATGGAAGAAAATTGTGCAAACTGATGCTTCTAATCAAGGTTATGGTGGGATACTTAAACAGTATAACCCCACTAAGAAAAGAGAAGAATTACTTCGTTTTGCTTCGGGAACCTGGAAAGGAGCCGCTATTAATTACCCTACTATAAAACAGGAATGTTTATCTATTGTTAAATGTGTTTTAAAATTTCAAGATGATCTTTTAAACCAGCATTTCTTAATTAGAGTAGATTGTTCTGCTGCTAAACAAATTTTTATGAATGATGTTCAAAACCTTGCCTCTAACAAATATTTGCTACATGGCAAAGTATTTTATCAGTATTTGATTTTGATATTGAATATATCAAAGGAGAAAATAACTCTTTACCGGATTTTCTAACCCATGAATATTTACAGGGTTAATGAATAGAGGAAGAGGCCGAGGCCGAGGCCGAGGCAGACAACAGTATTATACCGAATTCCCAAGTATAAATACTCCTAGCAGTACAGCTCAGACTTCTTCCACTCAAACAGTAAAGGATGTTTTACTCCTTCCAGATCAGTATATACTTAACAGTAATATTGAAGAAATTATTCTTTATATTGAACCGAATGATGAGAAATGGATGAAAGATCCATGGGAAATTAAGAGGCGCTATTTAGTGACTCAGCAATTTCCTACCCATTTTGATCAATACCGTTATATCTATGAACAAATAATCATAGAAACATCATCTATGGATATAAAGCATACGCTTCATGATCCATCTAAGACTACCAGTCCTATTTCATACAGTAAAACAACTATCAGAAACATTATGCCTATTGCTAATTGGGGCATTCATCCCCATACTACCCGAACTGTTGACTCCAGAAATTCAGAAACTAGGTATAGTTATTGGGATTATATTGATTCCTTTACCTATCTGTTTTACTACCAGAACCCTGTCCATAACCATTCATGGTTTATCCGAATTTGTCCAGATGTCTTAAGAAACGAAATACCTAACTGGTTTTTCGTTTGGTGGGATAAATTTGGTATTACCATGGAAACAATACCAGAATCAGTCCTAGCAGTATTCAAGGATTGGCAAGTTGCCTATTCTCATATTCCCGTAAATAAAGATTTGTCCATGACAAAGCTTTTTATTCATTTTATTATCCGATTTCAAATCCCATGGATATGGAAATGGGATTTAAGATGTGATTATCAGAATAAGATTCCTTGCCTTAAAAGGATTTTCTTTACCCGTTGGTGGGATAAGGGCCTTAATCCCACTCTACCAGAACTGATAAAATCCATTAAGGACCATACCCAAGCCTGCTTGGATGCAGTTCCAAAGATCCTCCCAGCACAGTCTGAAAACCCATTTATTAAAATTCAAGAAGAATTAAAACAGAAATTTCCAAATCTTTCAAAAGAAGATTTAATTATAAAATCTATGGATTTTATGAAAAATCAGTTTTTAAAATCTATGGAACAGGATAAGGATGACTCTTCAATGAAAACCGTGAGTTCGGATCAGGACGACAATGAATTTAGTGTACTAGCAGGAGAAAGTCAAGAACCCGATAATCCAGAAGGCACTATAGGAGATTTTTGGGATTCCCTTACTACGGTAATCTCTGAAAGAATGGAACAAATAAAGGCAAGGGTAAAGTTTGATGGTACCTGTCTCCCTCCATTATCAGTAAAAGACAAGCCAGCTGTCACCCATTATCAGTAAAGGACACCAGCTGTCCTCCTTTATTTTCCATTATCAGAAGCGAATAATAACTTTATTAAAGTTATCGCACAACTGTCCCTTTTAGATAAGGTTTTGCAGGATATCCGTCTCTCGCCACCTGCCCCTTATCTTTTCTTTCCTTTTGTATTTAAGGGAGCCTCCACCCTCTTGTTGAAGGCAGGTTTTTCTTGGGAGAAGTTCTCCTCTTTGTATTTTCTCTCTCTATAAATAAAAGCTAAGGTTTAAAGATATCATCGTCTCCATTTGCTCTCTGTAAGTATTGCTGATATAAATTATTATGTTTTCTTAGTTGATCTTTTATCTTATCATCAAGATAATAGTAATCGTTACAGAACTGAGATCATCAACGCTGTAGATAATCATAATCGTTCTTACTTTACAGAAAGATTAACTGAATCTGTTATTTTGATTAATAAAACTAAAGAGGCTCTACAGGAAGAGACCTGCCGGTTGATCGTGGTGGGTAAAACCCCTCATCAACAGTAGTTTATGAGATCATATATGTAGTAATTTAGAATTTATATATTGTTAATATGGCTTTAAACTATTCTGGTTATACTGCTGCTATTCTGATTCAAGAACTTGAATAAGTGGTACGTCACCCAAGTCGCGTTGAGGGTTTATGTCGTTAGCCGGGTAGGGCGTTTGACTGTTCCTCTTAAATCGTTGACAGACGTGCTTATTTTGTGTTCTTGGCCCCCTATGGTATCAAAGCCATACTTAGTTTATTATCATATTAATAAATATATATCTTTTAAATTATGCATATATGATCACTCCAAAACATGACTGATCTCTCTTCGACATCTGTTACTACCGTAGCTAATACTGTAACTTCAACCTCAGAAGCCACTGAGTTAATTGCCTATCAGGATGTTAAAGAAGCCTTAGATAAATGGACTATCCCTAAAGTCAAACCAGAAATGATTTACAAAATTGGAACATTTGATTTTACCAGTAAAAGAGTCATTAAAACCTTTGAACATGATGTTCCTTTACAGGATAATGATACTATTGTTTATTTACTGCATACTGAAGATTTGTATCCTTTTATGCAAAAATATAAATATGTGCATATTGGTCTTGTTCAAATTGCTTTTAAACCTTTGACTTTACTTGGTCAAAATACCAGTATTCAATGTACCCTAAGAGATGGTAGATGCCTTAATTGGAAAGCATCTCTATGGGAGCTATTGAGACTAGTTTAGCTCATGGACCCGTATACTTTAATATCTATCCTAACTTGAGTATTTCTCTGACTGATACTAATTTATCTAAAGTCTTAGAGATGAGAATCATATCTCATGGATATGAATACTTACCAGGATCCCCTCCTTTTGCTATATTATTCAGAATTAATCTTAAAGTTTTGACAACTTTAAATCCGTATATCAGAAAGCAAAGTCAACAAGGTCATACTGTCCTTATTGATTCTAATCTTTTCAGTAGCCAAGTAGCTATACCCAGGATGATTCCTTGGGAAGACATCACTTTTCCCAAACAATGACAAATCACTAATGCCGTTCCTACCAGACCTTTAATAAGACAATCCATAGAGGATGTTATCCAAACTCGTGATGGAAATGTCTATATTAGTTTTCAGAAACCTTTAGCTCGTAGTCAGTCTACTAAAAGTATTCCTTATAATATTGATTTTCCCGAATCTACTAGACATTCAGTGTCTGAACCTGTAGAGTCAGTATACCAAGGATCTACTAAGGTATCCAGCAATGAATCTGTTAAAATAGAGGATCATATTAAAGGATTACATATTTCTGAAAATCAGATACCTCATGGTATTTATGAGGCCAGTACTTCTAACAGAAGACCTAATAGTCCTACCGCTAGTGATAGCATTTCGAATGTTAATGGATTTTTCCCCCAATAGCAAAAATTCGAAAGTTTTTAAACCAGGAATTTATGCAGGATAAATATCAAGATTTTAGGACTTGGTATTTTAATAATAATGATAAAAATAAATTAGCAGAATTAAAATCAGATTATTATTCCTATTTAAATAATAACCAGTGTTTAATATCATTTACCCAATGGTATTTTTCAGAAGTTTACAATAATAATCATTTAAATGTTTTAACCAGTATCCAAAAAGACTGGGTTACTATCAATGGTAAGGTCTTTCAATCTGTTCATCCCCTACCTCATAACTTAGAGTTAAAATCAGGAACTGAAGAATCAAGACCTTTAATGATTTGTCCTTATGTTGAAATTTCTGAAGAAAACTCTAATTTGCAGAGAAGTATGAGGTATGGTGATATTATACCTATTATTAAACAGAATAATTATACTAATTTATTCTTCCAAACTGTGGGAAAACAATTAATCAGAATTGAGGACCAAATTAATAATCTTTATGATAAATGTCAGATTATTCCTAAAATTGAAAATCAGATTAATAATCTGAATTATAAATATCAAGTTTTCCCCAAAACTGATAATTATCAACCTGTCACTATTAAACCTCCTCTTGAGATCACAAACTTTAAAATGAGATCTACTAAAACTGAGGATGAGTTTGTTGAAATCTTTTAACTAAAATGAAGAATTTAAAGATTTCTACAGGATCCTCTTCACAGATTATGTTATTTCTGATAAACCATCTTTATCTCTCCAGAAGATGATAATGATAATGATAATAATATTGACCTTACGAATATTTTTGAAATACAGAACAACTTTCAAGATATTGATTCTGTTAGTAAAATTGCTTATAGTCAAAAGCCCATACAGAAAACCAGCTTTTCAGCACCCAATAGATATTATTACCACAGACCAACTCCTCAGGATATTCTTTATGAAGAAGATTTTCTTCATTCCCAGAAATCCTATCATGGTAAAACCATCTATGAATGGAATATTGATGGAAAAACTGAATACCAGATTTTTGAAACCATACATA